>JARKIF010000072.1:0-162948 GCA_029378245.1 Roridomyces roridus
ATTACGACGACGGGCGCCCATCGTGATGTAGATCCACCGACCCGTCGCGGATCGGGACCAGTCCGACCAGGATCAGATACATCCATAAGTACCGGAACACTCGTGGAATTCCGGTACGTTCTTATCTACAGTCTCACCCTGAATTCACGCCCACAAGCGCAGCTGGCTCGGAATCACTGATCAGCAGCCGACGAACCGATAGCCACCCGATCGTCGAGCCCATCATCTGCCTCGGCCTCACTGCCGCAAACTCCAACGTCGACACTGGACTCAGTGTCACAGTCTCCTCCGTACATGCACAATCAACTTCCCCTTCCCCTTCCCCGACGCCATCCAGATCTGTTCCTGCTCTCACTCTCACTTCTATTCTCCCATTGCACATCCGAATCCCACCATTCATCGTCTCCTGCCCATGAACCGTGTGACGCAAACCAAAATGTTGGGTGTTTGTTGAGATTCAAGAGTAGAGTCAGGGTGCGTCCCAGGGGACGAGGTCCTCAGATGGATAATGGACGACTCTTTTTCGGTTCTGGAGAGCTTTACGTTGGAACTTAAACCGAGTCACTCCTACAGTCCATCTATGATCTTTCTGCATAGACACTCTACTCGACTTCTTTGGGCCCCCCATCCCTCCAAGAGTGTAACTTCTTCGGGATTTCGTGCCGCATTCCACATGCCTCCAGACTTTGCTATTGTTCGAGCTTGTTCATGGCGAGGCTCCGCGGATTCCAGAGGATGTTGTTGAGTCGTTGAAGCAGATGGCGGGGGAGATAGGCCTGCAGATTTACATTAGGGTCACAAAGCTTAAGACCTCAAGTGTCTGGTGTAGATACTTGAACTCATCACCGCCATTCAACACAAGCTTCCAAATCCCAGAATCTTACATTTCCGCGAGGGCACGAGCAAAAAAGTCTGGCGAGAATTGATTCCACTACCATCCCGATGAGCCAATCCTTCGAATGTATTGACCGATATACCGATATACTGCATGAATTACCACACATTCATCTGTCGCGACCCGTTAAAAAGCGGAACGCCAAAACATCTGATAACTCGGCGGAATCCACTCTCGCTGCCTTCGTTGCAGCGGCACGGGCCCGCCCTCAGATGCCTTTCAGCGTCTCCTCGATATGCAACCCAACCCATACTTAGTTTACGGATGATCCCGTGATCTCGGGGAGGAAACGAAAGTCATTCATTCATTCAACACAAGCACCCGAACTTCGTGTTGTAATTATAATTATTTCCCCGAGATTCTACCCGATTCTATTTACTCAGCTATTGCTAATTCTCTCTTCACTGTAGTAGAATCTTCTAGATATTATCCGTAGTATATAAGCCCGTAGTTCAACCACTGAATGCATTATTTCTTCTCTTGTTCACACTCATCGAACATCATCCAACAATAGGTTATGGGCCCCGGCCGTAACTGAACTTCTCCCGAATAATCACACGTCTATCACCAGCTTGACCGCTCAAACCGTCACACACGTTAATCACCGGTTTTCGACGCACACTCGACGCCTCTCGATAATCACACGCCAGCTTGACAGCTCAAACCGTCACACGCTTTGATCACCGTTTTTCGACGCACACTCGACGCCTCTCGATCTAAACCTAGGATCACCATCCCCACATTGTTATCATGTCCGAATCATCGACATCTGCCTACCGCATCCAGCATCTCCTTGGGGAGGAGAACTACGCTACATGGGCTGTGAAAATGACCGACATTCTCACTGATCAGAATCTGATCGAATATGTCACCGGTACCATTCCACGCCCCGTCCACACCTTTAACGCCAGTGGAGAAATTGTTGATCCACAGGGCGCGAAGGCGAAGGAAATTCTTGATTGGGATCGTAAGGACCGACAGGCCCTCTCCCAGATCCGTCTTCGTGTTTCCGATGATCCGTTGGTTTACATTACTGACGCCACATCGTCATCGACAGCGTGGACCACCCTTGCCGACACCTATCAGCCGAAAGGTGTAATCGCCATCGTCCTTCTCCGTCGACAACTCTCACGCCTCCATTGCGAGGAAGGTGGGAACGTTGAAGAGCACATTCGAGCTCTCAAAAATCTACGCACCAAGTTGGCCGCCCAGGGCGCCAAATTATCGGAGGAGGAATACTCCATCACCCTTCTCACGTCACTGCCGGATTCCTGGGACACTTTTACCTCAGGCATCGACACGGCATCGTTGACGGACTCCACCAAACTCGTGGCTCGTATTCTCGAGCAGGACCGCCGGCGACGAGCCAAACCCTCATCCGACGAGGTAGCGCTCCCGGCACACGGCAAGAAATTCGGCAAGCCCGCCAAATTCAACGCCAAAGTCACATGCTATGGCTGCGGCAGAATTGGGCACATGGTTTCGGATTGCCGCGACGTGAAAGCTGGGAGAACATTCACACAGTCCCAGAAGGAGCAGAACACGCGCCAATCAAAGGAGCGTTATGCCAATAAGAATCACGCACACATCGCGGAACCAATCCCTAGCCCCGAATCATCGGATTTTGCTTTTATGGCACGGGACTCCACCGCACCCGCTCTGTCCCCTGACGCCTGGCTCGCCGATTCCGGCGCCACATCTCACATCATCAAGAAGCGGGAATTATTCACCACTTACGCGCACAGTGACCGAACCATCACTGGTTTCGGCAGTGTGAAATGCGACGGCACCGGCTCCGCTGTCATTGCCTCTCATGTCAAGAGTTCGGCATACAACATCACACTCAATAATTCCCTTCACGTCCCCAGCTCACCATACAACCTCTTGTCCATCAGCCGCATTGCCGATGCTGGCTTTCTGATCCAATTTGACAGTGATTACATGCACGTATTCACCAAGGGATCCAGTCGACGCGAAATCATGCGTGGCAGAAAGATCGGTAACCTCTACTTACTCCAGATCACTCAACCTGCCAACCGCATCACGGCCGCCGCCGCCGCCATGCCCGCTGTTCCATCAGTCCCATCACCCGTTCCGACTGCACCCGCCGTTTCCACTGTACCAACCTTTGCCGCCGTTGCTCCCGCACACTCATGGGACAAATGGCATCGTATTTTTGGCCATATCTCGCCGGCATCCATCCGGATGTTGAAGAACAACAACATGGTCAATGGGATGAGGGTTGATCCCACCAGCACACCCTCAGCACAGTGCGTGGCATGCATCAAAGCCAAGTCACACGTCACTCCGTTTCCAGCCGAGGCTGAACGGACATATTCTGACATCGGTGACAACACTTTCACAGATGTTTGGGGACCATCGCGCGTCACCGGCATCTCGGGCGAGCGCTATTACATCAGCTTCACGGACGCAAAGACACGCCGCACTATCCTCTACTTCATGAAGAAGCGCACGGAGGTCATAGACAAAATGCAGCACTACGACGCGTACATTTCCACGCAAACCGGCAAACGTGTCAAAGCTTTTCATTGTGACAACGCCAAGGAATACATTTCTAAGGCAGTTCGCGACTATCTCGGCTCCCGCGGCATCCGTCTTGAGCTCACGGCACCTTACTCACCTCAGCAGAACGGTGTTGCCGAGCGGCTCAATCGCACGCTTATCGAGCATGCTCGTGCTATGCTCGCCGCACACAGCTTACCCCTTTCCCTCTGGCCCGAAGCCGTTGCCTATGCCACTTACCTGAAAAATAGGTCACCCTCGCGCGCTCTCGGTGATAAGATTACACCGGACGAGGCCTATACAGGAAAGAAGCCTGACGTCAGTGCTCTAGAGGAATTCGGCAATCCCTGCGAAGTCTTGCAGCAGGATGGCAAGAACGGTAAAGTCTTTGTTAAGACTAAATCTTGCAAATTTGTTGGACTTTCCGACGAATCCGGTGCTTGGCGTTACTACAACCCACATACGCACAAGGTACTTACCTCACGGAACATCACTTTCATACGGGAACCTGTCACATCTGACACAGCTCCGCCTCCGCTCAAGGGGGAGAGTTTATTGGATTCCACGTCAAAATCCACTCCGGTTGAGCCTGAGGCTACGCAAACGACGCCAACAGCCGCCCCCATCATTCCACCGTCTCCCGTTGCTCCCACTCCGAGCACTCTGACACCTGTCCCATCCGTTCCCACATCACCGGCCACCGCACCCCGCCCGAAGGCACCACGCGACATCAGCAGTGCCATCTCGGAGGACAACATCATCCTTGGCCCACGCACTCGGAAGTACGCTAAGCCCGACAGTGCACTACTCGGCTTTGCACTGCCTGCCGTAAATTCCGATCCCATCTCCAATGATCCACTCACAGTTGACGAGGCTAAGTCACGGCCCGACTGGCTTGAGTGGAAGAAAACGATGGATGAGGAAATGGATCAGCTCCGTAACCTCAATACATTTTCCCCAGCACCTTTACCCCGTGATCGTACCGCCATTCCCTGTAAATGGGTTTTCCGTGTTAAGCGCGATGAGAACGGCTCTATCACACGCTACAAGGCCCGTCTCGTTGCTAAGGGATTTTCTCAGATCCCCGGCATCGACTTTGACGAAACTTTTGCACCCGTCGTTCGCATGGAAACCATCCGTCTACTTCTCGCTCTTGCCGCCCGTTACAACCTCGACATACACGTGGTTGATGTTATCGGTGCTTACCTCAACGGCAAGCTCGATGAGGAGATTTACATGCAACAACCCGAGTTATACCAGGACGGCACGACTCTCGCACTACGACTCAACAAGGCTATTTATGGTCTTAAGCAGTCCGGCCGTGTCTGGAACATTGAACTCAACTCATCCTTCCTCTCCCGCGGATACTCACACCTTCTATCCGACCAGTGCGTTTACATCAAACGTAGCGGCACCGACATCACGATCATAGCCGTTCATGTTGATGACATGACCATCCTTGCATCATCGCCCGCCCTCATCGCTGCCGCGGAATCCGAACTTGAGCAGATGTTCAATATCAAGAAACTCGGTGATATTCGCCAACTTTTGGGAATGGAGATCACTCGAGACACTGACGGTTCTATCTTTGTGAGCCAGTCACAGTACATCACCAAGATTCTCGAGCGATTCCAGATGCAGAACTCCAACCCCTCCACCACACCGATGGATCCCCACGTGAAACTCACCAAGACGCCAGACTCGGAGTCTCACCCTGAGATCAAACGTGTCTATCAGCACATGGTTGGATCACTCATGTACGCCGCCATTTCCACACGGCCCGACATCTCCTTTGCCGTTCAGACTCTCTCCCAGTTCAGTCTGAATCCCGGCCCCGCTCACCTCACCGCCGTCAAACGAGTTTTCCGCTACCTTCGCGGCACTGTCAATCTCGGTATCAAATACACGTCGGATCAGCACTCCACCATCGAGTTATTCTCTGATGCCGACTGGGCTAACTCGCCCGACGACCGCCGATCTGTCACCGGCTACCTCTCAACCCTTGCAGGGGGAGTTGTGACTTGGAACTCAAGAAGCAACCAACCACGGCGCTATCGAGCATGGAGGCAGAGTACATGGCTCTTGCATCAGCCACCCGCGAAGCTCTCTGGCTTCGTAGTATGCTCTCTGAGCTCGGCTACGCACCCCATCTTCCCACTCACATCTCTGTTGACAATCACGGCACTATCTCCTTCGCGCAGAACTCTGGTTTCCACGCCCGCTCCAAACATATTGACGTTCGGCACCACTTCATTCGGGAGAACCTCACTTCTAACGAAGTATCAGTTTCCTACTGCCCTACCTCGGAGAACACCGCGGACTTGTTTACCAAAGCACTTGACAAGTCCAAGCACGAGTATTTCGTCTCTCGACTTGGAATGACTCGCGCTTGAGGGGGAGTGTTGTAATTATAATTATTTCCCCGAGATTCTACCCGATTCTATTTACTCAGCTATTGCTAATTCTCTCTTCACTGTAGTAGAATCTTCTAGATATTATCCGTAGTATATAAGCCCGTAGTTCAACCACTGAATGCATTATTTCTTCTCTTGTTCACACTCATCGAACATCATCCAACAATACTTCGAAATCATCCACTTTGAAAATAAAGTGAACAAGGAATCTGTTTTGGAATTTGATTTGTCGGATGCGCCGTGCGCGAGGGCATTTTCGGACTACACCTCCACCTCCACTGGGCTCATGTACGTCCTTTTGCACTTTCTCTCGGGACCATACTTACAAGCTTTGATTTGTGTCGATCAAGTTATGCGTGCCGCACCGATCCGAACTCGGGAATCTGTGGCAGTGATGTGATATCTGTTTGCGTGAGCGATCCAGGGGCCAACTCTTCGGCTCGCGAGTCGGGACTGACCAGTTTCAGTGCCGCAACGATGGAAACTGAGAAGAGGTGGAATCAAACTCGAGGACCATGTAATGATCATGATATGTTCGGAGCTTAAATATGGATTTGATTCAGCGATTGCGTTATCGTCCATTGAGAGCCTCAACCAATCCGCTCAATCCTCCCATCTCTCATACGTGAAGACACCCCCATTGGCTCTCATCAGCCGCTTCTCTACATGGTCATGGAACGGATTGCCTCCCAGCATCACCACAACTTCCTCCAGAGAAGGAAACGCGCGGTTCAAATGCCCAGGATAACGCTGGAATGATTCGGCCATCTCTGCAGCAGCGAGGCTGTCGGAATCGCGCTCGGGATCGGCCTGTCCATCGCGGAGCACGAGAGAACGGAGTTTGGGCAGCTCGAAGGGCGTAGCGAACCAACGATCATAGGTGAGTGCTTCGAAAAGCTCGTCCTCCAATGTGAAGTACTCGAGAGCCAGCTCTTCGAGGGATGGCGTGAGGTTGAGGAATGCAGCCAAACCGTCAACCGTGAACGGCATGGAATGCATGAAGTGGAGGGTTTTGAGGCGGAAGCGTGAACGATTGTACAGGTTGGGCAGCGCCTGCGGCGACAACTCCTGCACGGACAAGAGAAGCTCGGTTAGAGCTGGCAGGGTTAACCCCTCGAAGAAGGGGGACGCCTCTCCTCCTTCTCGGCCGAACACTCGGAGACGCCACAAGTGAGGGAGAGTAGTCGCAGCGGCGGGGAGTAGGAGTGCACCGGGCTGGGAGGGGCGAAAACAAATACGGCAATCCTCCAAATGTGTGCAGGCGACGATGATGGACAGTGCAGTGAGCTGGTCAATGCGAATGTCTAGAGTCATCTCGGTGAGTTGTGACCAAACAACTGCGCCCGGGGAACAGTTGAATGAAGAGGGATACGACCAGACAAGGAACGATCGCAGAAGTGGCGCGCTTTTGAAAAGGCTCAAACCGACGGGACGATACATGCTGGGCGCCTGTTTCTTGCGCGTAATGTGAAGCTCGAAGTAGGTGAGAGCGGGGAAATCCCTCGGGTAGCTCCATAAATCAGATATGTCGTCTTCGGATGTCAATCTGAGGGCAGAACGTTGTACTCTGTTGTGCGCGCCCATAATGACGGGAAAGAGACCTCCGAGGGGTGTTTGGGAAATCTGTATGTCAAGGGGACGCATCCGCGATCGCTTGAAGATCTCCGTCAGAGTCGCCGTGGGAGGCATCTGTGTGCATGAATGGACATGGATATGGTCCCATAGCCGCGCATCAGACAAGCATACGCCGCGCCACTGAGAAGATACGTGGCATAGCACGAGGGGAGGCTGTTTGGAATCAAACAGGGAGTAGTTGAACGGTGCAAGGGCCTCATCACGGGACATGAGGAAGATCTCGGCGAGAATCTCGACCGGGACAGCACGGATGGGCGACAAGGCGCTCTTCAAACCAGCGACAAGCTTGCTGCGGGTATCCCTACGATTCTGCAGCTCGCGCAGGAGGGTGATGGTGGATTCGATCTCCAAATCAAGGACCGAGATCTCGGAAGTGAAGGACGAGATGAGGACACGCATGTGCTCTGCCTGGACGTCGTCCGGCTGCTTGTTGCTTTCGACAAGAGCTAAAAGATCTGCATCCATGACTGAGGAGATGAGTCTTGATTGCATGTACGCAGTGGCTTAGCACGCACCGGGCAAGCGATTTGGTCTTTTCAATCAAGGTGCTGGCGAAAGGCAAGAGGCGTCCCGCGATGCTTACGTGTTTGTTTCCTCATTTGGGACATGCCTCCGAGTTTGATCCGATTCGAACGGGGAACACAGTTCCAGCACAAGATGCAAATGAGAGGTGACTGCGAGACTAATGCAAGGGCCGCACCCTCACGTGTCACACTCGCCGAGACCAGAAGAGCGGGCGTCGTGAATCATGATCCACGAGATCCAACCTAGCCCGAAGCCGTTCGAGCCTAGGGCCGAAGCGAGACGGTGATGAATGAGATTTAGCACACATTTACAGAAGTCTTCCATTCGCAGTCAAGATATCGAAACACCGTGTGAGGAAGACGCAACTATCTAAAAGCGCATCTCGACTTGAGTCGGGCCTCGCCAAGGAGGCGTGCGCCGACGAGTTTTCAGATTCTCTGCGAAACAACGTTCAGCGCGACCGCAAGCTGACTGTAGCATCGACCTCCCCAGCCTAGGTCGTAGGCTTCTCCCTCTCGAACGTGAAGATCCCTCCGCTAGCCTTGATCAACCTGTTCTCAACGGATTTCTTGAACGGATCGCCGTTGAGGGTGAGGGAAACATCCTCAATAGAAGGGAAGGCGAGATCGACAGTGTCAAGATCGTCGGATTCGGAATATTTGTCGAACGACTCCGCCATCTTGGCCGCAGAGACGCCGTTTGTCTCGAGGGTCTCGGGCTCGACGGATATTTCCGAAAGCTTGAGAGTCTGTAGTTCTGGGAGCACGAAATCGAAGCGTCTGGGCTGGTTGGCGCTCTGAGTGAACGCCTTGAAGATATCATCGTCCAATCTACTCTGTGTGATGTCCAAGAACTTGAGAGACGGGGTGAGTTTGAGGAATGCAGCGATGATGTCAATTGAGGGGTCGAAAAAGGTGACAATGAGATCTTCAAGTCGAAATTGTGAACGCCGATGGAGATTTGGAAGGGCTAGCGGTGACAAATGAGCGGTCTCCACGTCCAGACATTCAAGTCCTGGAAGCGAAAATGCATCGAAAAAGAGTAGGGAGTCGGAGTCGAAGTCCCTGCACACCACTCGGAGGTACCGGAGGTGATCCAGCTGTACCACCTTGTCCGGGAGAGAAAACTGTGTATGCTCGGGAGGAGCGTAAAAATTGATGACGCACTCCTGGATGAGCGTACAGGCCGACACAATGGACCGGGCCGTGACGAGGTCGATGCACAGATCCAAATCCAACGCGGTCAGTTGGGACCACGTTACTGCAGCGGGCTGGAGGTCGACTGGAGAAAGAGGGGAGCAGATACGAAGCGCTGTTAAGAGTGGTGCGGTGTTGAAAATCCCAAGACCGATAGGACAATCGGGCACGCCGGAGGGCAGGGCGGACTCGAATTCCGCGATGCGGAGTGCGAACGAGGTGAGCAGAGGAAAGTCCCGCGGTAAATTCCACAGGTCTGCAATGTCCCTTGCGCGAGAGTATGATTTCAACTCGGCATGGCGTATTCTGTCGTTGGCACGCATAAGGAGGCGAAACGCCGGGTCGAGCGAAAGTTGGGGAGGTGGCGTCCTTGCTCGAGTTGTATGCGGAGAGGAACGGTCCCGGAGTACAGGAGTACTTCCCAAAGAGCGGCTTCCGGAGGAATACAAGCGGGTTGGTGGATATGGAAGTGGTCCCAAAGCCGCGGATTCGACAGGCATACGGCACGCCAGCGAGATGACACGTGGGCCAGCAAGAGTGGAGCCCGACGAGAATCAAAGATGGAGTATTGGGGGGACTCGAGCGCGCCGTCGCGACAAATGAGGAATATCTCGCTGAGTATCTCCGCAGGGCAGGTGCGGACCTTGGACAGGGCACGCTTGACCCCAGCTACCAGCTCCCTCTGCATACGTCTGCGTTGTTGCAGGTCGGAGAAAGTCTTGGCAGCCGCTTCTATCTGGTCGTCGAGCAAGGAGAGCTCGGAAACAGACGAGGCGAGGAAGGCTTGCATCTCTCGCGTCTGGCTTTCGGAGGGCGGCACATTGCTTTCAACAATCCTGGAAAGATCCGCGTTCATGTCTATGTACGCTCAATAGGGATCCTGGCTTTGGAAGGATGACGGACCTAAAGCAACGAGACGAGCCCAGGAGGATGAGGGAAAGAGACAAGACGCGATGACGCCATAATGCGGACAAATCGAGGCAAGCATCAGGACACAGCCATCACGTCTTTTGGTCCTCACCATCACGTCGCCGACTGTGCTCGCTCTCGGGTTTGGCATTTGTTCGCTCAAGAACCCTTTGCGTCTCTGATATGACACGGTTGACAGGGCAAACTCCAGGCCGAAAGCTGTCCTGGTTGCCTGCAAGCTGCCAGTGCCAGAACTCGGCTACCATAGTCATGGCTGTGGTACCGCCTCACAATTTAAGTACGACATCCACCAACACTTCTCATCCTGCACCATCCAGCCCACCATGCCCTTCTCTCTGAGCGGAATCATCCATGACGGAAACTTCACCAATGTCGAGGGCGATATGACTCAAGTCTTCAATTCCTATGTTACTCCGGGACCTCAACAGGCGAAAGACCGCTTAGGTGATGCCCATGCGCTGCCTGCTCCTCCAGGAGGCGACTGGGCGACAGGCAGCTCCAGCAGGCACCTCGCTGGTCCTATTCGCAACGGTAGACCGACGCATCAAGACCAAGCCTTTTATTCCCGCAGTCGAGCCCCCAATAGCGCTGCGATTGCGGATACCCAAGAGTGGTCGACGCCGCACGATAACAGGCGAGTATCAAATCTTTTGCTCAACACTGTCGTTATTGAATTGCATCAGAACACAGACTGGTGTTGCGGGAGCCTCACCCAAGCTCGCACGGCATCTCTTAACGAATAACATCCATGACCGTCCCGATTCTCAAGCCAGGAATATGTTTAGCGTCCAAGGGAATATGACACAAGTGTATGTCACTTCACAGGGTAGCTCAGGTACGTTGTAAGTGCACCGTTTTCTCGCCCGCTGACGCACTGAAAAGGCCTCGACGTGCTTTACCGCTCAATCGCGATTGGCGCGGTTCATGACAGGACCCCTGACGACCCCCCAAGAGACCTGGGCCCTGTGCGGGTAAAAATGGCACCTTTTGGCGAGAGGCCTGGTGCAAAACTGTCAAAAAATTGGCTGTGTGGGAAACCAAAAACGGGTAAAAACCGGCCCATTTTTGTCGGCATTTCCGAAAAGATGCTCCAATCAGGCCCATTTTTTGGCAGCAGATCCGGACTGGTGTGAAACGCTCAAAAATGCAGTTTGATGGCAAAATTCGGCCATTGATGCCGTCAAAATCAACAATTGATCGCAAAAAAGTGCGGGTAAAAATGGGGGGTCCCGGTACCAGGCCTCTAAGGGGGTCGTCAGGGGTCCTTTCATGACTCTGCGGAGCGATTTCCCGAGCCGGCGTGTCATCCAGGGACACGCACCGTGATTCTGGAGGACCTCCGTGCTTGGTCGCAGGAAACCAGCCCAGGCAGCCGTATTCTCTGGTTGTACGGCGCTGCGGGGATGGGAAAGTGCGCCGTCGCGCAAGCCTTTGCCGGCGAATGCAACAAAGAAAGTCGGCTTGGCGCTTCATTCTTCTTTAAGCGGAGTGATTTTGAGCGTGGTACATGGGAACGTTTCTTCGCAACCCTTGCCTATCAGCTCGCGCTTTCGATTCCTCGGCTCTCGGGTCTCATTCAACGCACGATAGAGGAGGACCGACTTCTCGTTGGCCGGTCGATGGAACGGCAGTTTCATAGGCTCATCCTTGAGCCATTGAGGACGTGCGAGACGGACTCGCAGCACGTCATCATCATTGACGGCCTGGACGAATGCGAGGGCCCAAAGGTCCAAGAGACGATTCTTCGTCTTTGGATTGAAGGGATCACATTTCACAATCTTCCCATTCGCCTTCTCATCACAAGCCGTCCCGAACCTCATCTCCGTGAAATCATGGAGGCTAGTGAGGTGCAGGATATCTGCCTTCCGCTGCAAATGACGGCGGACGACAAGGCGTACGATGATGTTCGTCACTATCTTGAAGACGAATTCTCCACCGTTTCTTTGGCATTCCGAGCCAGGGGCATACATCTCGGACCCAGTTGGCCACCATCTGGAGCCATCGACCGCATTGTTGAAAAGTCCTGCGGTGCCTTCATTTATGCCGCGACGGTGATCAACTTCATATCCGACCAGTACTCGCACCCAGTGACACAGCTTCAATCCGTCCTCAACCTTGATCCAAAGAGCACTGCACCTCTGGACGATCTTTACACCCAAATTCTCTCGGCGCTGCCTCAAGACAACCGAAGGAGTGGAATTTTATACGCCCTATGGCTTCAAGACAAGCTTTATCCTGAGCAGGTTGATTTGCTCCTTGGAGCCCCCGAGGGATCATCTCGTCTGCTCCTTCGTCCGCTGCACTGCGTATTGGATTTAGGAACAGCAGCCATTCCTCGAGGATCTTGTGGGATCCGTTTCTTGCACACCTCATTCTGGGACTTTCTTGGTGATGCTCGACGATCAAAGGGATGGAGCGTCTCGCACCCTGAGATCAAGGCTGCATATTTGGAAGCCTCACTGGATTTGTTGTCGAAACCAGCACCCCTACCGAACTCGCGAGACAGAGATCACTTCCTGTATGTATCTTGTTTCGCTATGGAAGTCAATATTCATCCCATGTCAGGCAGCTTGTGCAACACTTTTTTAACCAAGTTGAATCCGATGATCACACGGTGTATCGTGCAAAATTTCAAAACCCCACCTTCCAAAACAATTTCTTCCTTCCGGCCACGCTTTATTTCAGTCGGGGGATTCTTCCAGACTCGCCTCTCAACAATATGCTGTTTGGCCGTCGATACATCAAAGAATTCTGCCAAGACCGCCTCTGGAGCCGTGGCGGCTCTCCTGCGCCTGGTTCCCCTCCCTTTCCATATGATCAAATCTACAAGACAATCTTCACCAAATCACCGGCACTCGTAATAATTCTCAGTTGCTTGATCTTGCTCGGAGACCGTGGACCCGCGGAATACGAGCCCCAACTGGAGCGCCTGATCCATACTTTCAAGGAAACCTATCGGATTTTCTTGTACTTCGCGGATTTTCGCGATACATTCCCCCAGTACTTTTACTCACAGCAGTCTCCTCTCGATTTTCTCAGCAGCCGAGACCGGGCGGGAGCCTTTTATCTGGATCGCGGAGACTTGGCTGAGAGGTTGATAATGCTCTGGGCTCAAGGAATGAAGGATTTTATCAACGGGCAGAATACCCCAGTGGATTGGTGCGTACAGTGGTGTCTTGGAGTGAATGCAACAAGAATTTAATGTCTCGCAGGAAGTGGATTCGGCTTCTCCAAAACTGTCGCAAGTCGGCAGGATCCCCTGTGTTTTCGGCCCTACAAAGCCTCAAACTGTCCATGGCTTGTCGGATAGCAGCAGGAGACCAAGTACAACATAAGCAGCTTCATGACTGCCTAATCAAAGAACGACAAGGGGCAAAGATTATGACCTGGTTCAATGTTGGTAGTATCCTTTGCAGAAATCGACAACTTACTCATCGTTTACCTGCCGCTAGGCTGTCCCAGATGTCTCCCCCCAGCAGAGGGAAAACATCGAACAATTCTACAAGGACGAATTGGCGGCAATCCGACGCTGCGGAGAGGAAAAAGACCTTCTGCGTCCGATATTTGAGCGAGTTGGCAGACTTCAAGTCACCATGTACAAGTGACTAACAAGCGACTTTTGGCAGGGTCCAGGTTTATGCGCCTTGTTTTGTAATTTAGTGAGCTTTCAAAACTTCCGTGAAAGGAGTTGTTATCCATACCACAGGTGCAGCACCTGACCCCATTGATTGTTCTCTAAACTCTTACAGCTTTCGAGCTGATTTGTTTTTTTGACTCGTATGAAATTTCTCTGGCTCAAGGTGACGAGAATAAAATCCTCTACAAGATCCCGCCGGACCAACGCCCTCGTCAAACTCCCTATTTGTCTCAATACTCGACGAAATCAAAACTACCAGACTGACTACGTGTACCCGACCGTTGCGATGAATGTGTTTTCTGTGACGTCGACGACGATGAAGGACGCGGTTCCGTGGTTGTAGTCCCGGTACCAGAACGTATGGACAAGGTTCTGGAGGACGAGTGGCCAGCGTGATTTGAGCGGGGTTTTAAGAACTCGCGGGGCAAGGCAGCATGGGTCGAACTTCTCGGTTTCGCTCGTCCCTGGCTATCAGCGACACCCTCCCCCGTGCCTATATTAGATTCGGACCGGGGAAAAAGCCGGCGCGGAACGCAGTGAGGACGTCCCCCAGAATCCGGGCTCGTGGAAACTCTATCTGCATCTGCGTCGGCGAGTGACTCCGCCTTCGAGTGCGCCGAACCGCCGATCGAGCGCGTCCCTGTATGTCGCAGCCGACGAGAACGCGTAGCACCACGGTCCACGACAGCTACCGCACTGTTCTCGAGCACCAAATCCATTGTTGTCATCGAATCCGCGCGATCGAGGGGAACAGGGACGATGCTCCACCCCGGGACCAGCGTGTACATCTCTACCGTCCGACGCGCGACTCTGACGATATTGCGTGGGGGTCGGCCATTGCTGACGGGTGGGGTGGAAGTTGACCTAGCAGGAGGCGGGGAGGAGACGGGTGGGATGTACCCGGAGCGCCACGAACCCCCATTGGAGTGAGAATCAGTGCGAGTGTGGCGGTGGCGTACTCGAAGACTCTGAGCCCGTTGGAGCGAGGATTGTGTGGAAGAAGTGTCTGAGGGTGGTGGAGAGGGCGGTAACCGTGTGTGCTGGGTTCCTCCAGACGCACGGAGCGGATAAGGCGTCGGGGGACGCGGTGGCGGCGTTCTGCTGGCAGTGACCGAAGGTGGCTGGGAATTGGAGCGATGAGATGAATGACTCGTGGGGTAAGGTAACGCGGGAGGTCGGCCTTGCTCGCGGTTCATGGAGGACGAGCCGCTGCGAGTCGACATGGTTGAAGACAAGAAAGAGGCGTTGACATGACAGCGACATTTGGACAAGCGTGTATTGTGGGCGTACCATGATGGGACACGTCCTTGTGCTGAAAATGGACTTGTCGCGGCCTGGACCCAAAGATAGTGACGGTAATGAAAGTCTGACGAGGGTGAAATTGGAAACAAAGAAGAAGGTGCGCTCGGCAACGTCCAGTTAAAACGCATTTCAGAGATTCCACACCCCGCTTAAGCGCTTATGGTTAGCACTCTGGCCAAGGAAATGACGGCGTACGGACGGATTGAGTCCCACGAGTGTGAGCTCGGGGCAACTGGGCAGTTGAGAGATGTGAAGATAGGGAGTGATACTCACTCGCCACTTCCTGCCGTCCTCCAGAGACTCTCCTCCCGCGTCAGGCAAAGGATCATCTCGTCGCGCTCCTCCGCACGCCTCGAGACTCGGGTGCGCATCTTCAAACTTCGGAAAACGTCGTGCGGATATCCGTGGCCGCCTCAGACTCGATTCCGGCATTCCAGTCTTCCGGTCACAGAGTCAGCGCTAGTCAGCAGTGACAAAGTGGTACGGCCGGCGGACGCACCGCATCGGGACCCGTTCCCTATTCGACCTCAACCCAGAAATTTACCAGACCATTCCTCCCCGTGGACTCGGAGGTGCGGGCACGGCGGAGCGGCCATGGTGGTGGTTGGTGAGAAGGTGGTCTTCGGATCACATTGCCGCCGATTATCCGAGATGATGTAAGCGAAGTGGCCCCTGATCTCGACTCTCATGCTCCGGTGGATTAATGTTGGCCTTGCAGGCTCTTCTCTCTGTGCTCAAACTGGTCTTGGCTCACTGGATTAACGGCGATCAGGCACTCTCGTCATCTCCTTGCTGCTACGGGCCTACGCTCGGACAATCTTCTTTTTCAGTCTCTCATTGCCAGGAACCAGCATTCTGGAGTCTGGAGTGGGACTCCTGGGCTTCGGACAGTAATGAATCGGACTTGAAAGCTGGTATACTATTCCACGCCGGCGCCTCTAAACACTTTTTCGACGAAACTCGACGTAGTGATATCTCACACAACCCACGCCTAGCTCCCGCTGCTACTCCTCTGTTTTAAAAGCCTGGGAAGTTGTAGCGCTGCCCTCGAACCCGACAGCAGCCAATACTAGTGAGCTCCTTTCTCATCCGGGAACCTTCGTTGGCGATCGAAGTCAGCACGATTGATTCAGCGCAAAATCCTGCGGGGAACTTGGGGGAACTCATTCAATGTGCGGCGTATCGAGAATTGCATTTCCTAACGCCACGGAGGCGCACAGCTATCCGATTCCTCGTTCGACTCGGGATCGGAGGTGACGCGCGAATGTCTGCTGATTTTTCTCTGCGGTTCGTTGGTTTCTCTTTGATGAAATTAGTGAAGTTGGTGAAGTTGAGAACACTACCAGCCCGAAGCGAGAATCAACTCTTCAGTCGCCGTCTCCCGTTCAACTCGGGGATCGGTTGTTAAGCAGACATCCTTCACACATTTTTGGAATCTCCTAGCCCAATGAATGACAAGAACTTTCTCACAGAATTCGAGGTATAAAAAACCACAACTGTTCGTTTATAGCAGCAACTCGTTTCAATCGAGTGACCTCGGGGTTATGGGCCCCGCGCGCTTCCATCTGCGCCATGCTGCTAAATGACAATGGCAACTCCGTAGATACTCCATCAGCAAAACTGAATCCATCTGGCGCATCTGGCGAGCTCTGGCAGCATCTGATCCGTCTGGTTGACATGGCGCCTGAGCTGCCGAAAATGATTTTGACAATCTTGACAGAGATTTGTCTGTATCAAGCTGCGCGATCGTTCTGCGCTTTGAGAGCCATCGAGTAGATCCTCTGGCTCGCTGCCTTGAGGTGCCTTGAAGCCATGGAATTCTTCAAAACGACAAGTCTGACAGCTAAATGCAAAATACTAGGCCATCACGACTCCAACAGCTGTGGAGCTCGAGTGATCCGGCCGAGCTACGTCATACGATCAACATAGCACGGTCTCTCATTTACAACCACGACGATGCCTGCACACAACCAACCTGGAGGCGAAATGCCTCCATATCCTTACTACTACTACTACCCGTATCCACCTCCTTTCTACCACGGTGCGATGCAGCAACAGCAACAGCCCATCCAGCAACCGTAGCAACCGCCGCTCCCCGCGCATAGAACGCAGTTCCTCCTCGGCATGACTGATAGACTCCCACCGCCCGACGAACCATCCACGCAGCTTACCAACATGTCTAGCCCTGTCAAGGCTCTTGGTCTCCCCACTTGGCCCATCCTCGGCGATACGAGGTCCCCTTAGTCGTAGTAATTCTTCAGCGTTCGGCGGACGGTGCGAGCGCTGATTTCAGTCATTGCAGCGATGCCGCCGTTCTTCTCAATGGTCTTCTTGATGGTGGGGAGCAGGACCTTCTGCTGGGGATGCATGTATCGGAAGGGCATGGTCGTTCATTGAGGAGAGCAAGGCGGAGCGTATGTTGATTGCATGACGTAGTTCGGCCGGATCACTCGTAGCTCCACAGCTGTTGGAGTCATGATGGCCTAGTATTTTGCACAAGACGTGCCTTCGCTTCGCTCCGGCAGCATTCCATTAACACCGGGATTTGCTCTAAACTCCACACGACTTTTGAGCGGCCAGCACTTCGATTTCCGCTTTGGATGAGAAGGAATAGACATTTTGGCCAAGAACATCAACAACAGCCAATTCAAAGCCACGTATAACTACATGGGACATCCAGATTCCACCCTTCCCCAGATTGAACATCTACGCTCAAATTCTTCTCCTGTTGCAAAGTTTTCAGAAAGGGAAAATGCAACTGAGCAAAACACATGAACGTACATCCACGTTTGACCCACCGCGTGGATCCCGCACGCAGTGGCGCTCTGCGCGTTACCTTGCATATCCTGTCGCACTCGCACTGTGCCGTGGTTCTCGGGCACCACGATGGGAGTCGTTTGGTGAACGGTCAGTCGTCGAGAGTGGGAATCAGAGCAACCCAGGAGTTGTATGTAGTAGGAGGTCCAAGGGGGAACACACCGTGCGATTCGTGGTAGTACGTTGCTGAAGCGACAACAGGCGTCGGGGAGAGGCAACGAAGCTCGCGGCTTCGAGGTCGATGAGGTAAATTACGACGCGTGGCTTGAGAGGAGATGGCCAGTTGGTGAGTACACCGGAGACCAGGTCCGGGGTCAAAGAGGCTAAGTGACCATCTCGAGTCAGAGCGTGTGGCGTGGCGCACGACGCCCTGAGGTTTGAAAGCGACACGTCCACTCGAGCCGGGTCAGTCTAGAGTCAAAGCGGTGAGAGAGCCACGCACCATCGTACCCCGTGTTCCCCGTGTCCCATCGAGTCTGCCGACACGTCGAGTGTTGCAGAAATGCGAAACTGAGCGGTTGATATCACAATTCACGAACAAACTCCGCCAGGGCGGCGTGGGAGGCAGGTTGAAGCAAAATGAGCACGCCGCCAATCATGCGCGGAGGGGCCGTTGGGGATGCGACGCCGAAAGCAGTATTTGGTGACCGGGGTCAATGTTCCACTTGAGCCAGGCCGGTGTGATTACCGAGGGACGCAGCTCAGTGACAGTCAGAAAATGGGGATGCGGTGGCGGGATGAAAAGGAAGGAGGCGGCTTGAGGAGCTTGAGACAACGCTTGAAGAGTATCCCAAGATATCCCAGAGTGCGGCACAATTGATGAATAATCCGGATTTTGAGCCCCAATGACGAAGAATAAATATTAAATAGCAAAGATTCAGTAGGAGGAGGGCTCAGGGAAGCCGGGGTGAGCAAGCCGACAGCCAGGGGTTCTCTATATATGCATGCCATGCCGGTGACGCGTCATCTTGCCGTCAATGGTCGCTCCACTGCTGTTCCGTGCGATAAGCTGCGATCTGCCAAGAAAGCTGTGGAAGGCTGTGGGCTTGGTGACAACGGTCGATGGGAATGAAAAGAAGCAACTCCAAAGCTGTAAGAAAGCTGTAGACACGCCCTTCCGAGAGCCAGATGAGCATGAAGAGAAAGCACATTTGGGGATAGAAGCAAGTGAACTGACAGTTGTACAAACAAAAAGGAGCCATAATCTTAAAGAACGGATAATTTAGCTGGAACGCACGTGGTCCGGAAGATCCGAGTCCGATCAACAATTGCGCCATTGTTGATCAAACGCCCGCAGCACCACTTGTCTTCTTCCCTCATCTTCCTTCCCTCTCTCCCCTCGCGCGACGATGCCAACCCTTCAATTGCTCCTCAATGCCTGTGTCTCGACGCCTTCGATGCTCAAGACAACTTGAAGAGCTCTTGGATCCATTCTGCCACACTTCTTGATACTTCTCGATGACTTGGCTCTAGAAACTCTGCGTCGCATCCTGAAGTCCTCCTCATTGGTTTTCAAGATACACACAAGAGCTCCTTCCGAGTCTCTGGCCTTCTAGGCAGCTGCTCAAGCCACGGGCACTAATGTCGGACCACTTGGCTCAGAAGACCATCCGAAGGGTAGGCAGTGTCGAAGGAGAAGTGATGCAGGTGAAGGGTGAGTCCACTATTCATTAATATTCGTTACCGTTCCGGCTTCTCACACCCTTGTTCATGTAACACGTCGTATCATCTCACGCCCCCGGGTCGGGATCGTTTCGAGCCCTCGCGCTGCCTTCCTCCCTCCCTCCCCCGCATCGCCTCGCGCGATCTTTTCCGCTGGTGCGGCCTTGGTCGGCAGACGCCAGAGTCGCGCCGTTGGCGCCGTTCCCGTGTAATCTGTGTACAATGCGAAATTCAATAGGTTTTGATACTCCACCAGTAGTGTATTTGTGGTGCCAGAATCGATTCTGGCACCATGCGTGTCATTATGCTGCCATATGCAGTTCTGGCAGCCTGGCGCGTCTGATTGATCTGCTGCCAGATCAGCCAGATGGATTTTGTTTCCCTGATGTCCTTTGCATACCCCATGTTCCGGGGCTGGAGGGCGCGTAGGGATTGGCTTTTTGGACACGATGCCAGGCATGCCACCGCATCTGGGTGGGGTGGAGATTCCGGAGTTGCCGAGTATGCCGAGGGAGTCGGTGTACAAGAGCAGTTGAGGGAGAGAGTACAATACCGCTGTCCGTGTGCATGCTTACATGCTGGGGGATGTCCAGAATGATCTCGTTTCTTGTATCATCAAGCAAGACCAAGGCCTGGCCGCCTGTGCTTGAGTCAGGGCAGCTGTCAATGCCTGTCATTGGTCAAGATAAAAATACTTCTGCCACGTCAACACCTTTTACCCTCTTACCCACACCACAGCCTACTCAATGTCTTTGCCCACTGTTGCCAATACCGAGACGGGGACACATTTTCATGTACATGGTGAGCACAAATCAAAATGAGCAGTACTTGGCTGACTTTCAGGTGGCACCGGTGGTCCCGGTGGGGGAGCTGACCAACACGGAGGAGAAGGAGGTCCTGCCGAAGGAGGGACCCTAATTTATGGAAGTCAGATCAATAACTTGAAGTAAATCCCTGGTGGTTCTGCAGAGCCAGATCTCACTGTGCACAGTGTTTATTCACATGGTCAAGAACCAAGACAGCAAGGTCAAATTGAACTCATCAGTAAGTACAAAATAAATATGTCTGAGGCCCACTAATCAACTATCACAGCCCAGGAACAATGCCACACTGCCCTGGCCCTTGTCCGATGTCCTCTAGCATCTCAGATTTTCCAGGGACGGATGGAAATTCTCAACAAGATGCAAGAGTACTTTTCCCAAGAACCCAAGAAGAGAAGGATTTTTGTTCTCTATGGTCTTGGTGGCTCTGGGAAGACTCAGATAGCTGTGAAATTTCTTGAGGAAACATCTGATGAGTATGTGTGTGAAAGAGTAATTTCTTTAGGATTGACATCCTTCTTTAGGGTATCAAAGCAATTCTTTGTGAATGCCAGTTCCTCAGAAGCTCTGAGTAACTCCTTCATGAACATTGCAATTTCACAGAGGTTTGGCCGGACACCAGAAGCAGGCATTCAGTGGCTTATTTCTGAACACAAAGAGTGGACTCTGCTGTTTGACAATGCAGATGATCCCAAACTGAAGTTATCACCATTCTTCCCGAGGTGCACACATGGAAAAATTATCATAACTTCCCGAAACCCACAACTAGCTGTCTATGGCCCTGCTTCTCACTCACAAGTGGGAGACTTGAATGAAGAAAATGCTGCTCTTCTTCTTCTTGCAAGAGCACTTCAGGAGCACACAGATCAAAACCACAAATTGGCCATGGTCATCGTACAGGTGGGTTCCAACTTCCTCAGACAATGATTCCATACTCAATTGGGATTCCCAGGAGCTCTCATGCCTGCCTCTTGCAATTGTCCAGGCTGGGGCTTATATTGCCAAGTTCAAATGTCTCAAGAATTATCTGTCTATCTACAGGCAGAACAAAAAAGAGTTACTGCTACAGCACCCTGATCAAACTGTTGATGAATATGAATGGACTGTCTATACAACCTGGCAGATTAGCTTTGAGAAACTCAGCCCTGTAGCTGCCCGCTTTTTACAACTTTGTGCTTTATTGCACCACAGCAATATTCCAGAGTCAATATTTGTCAAGGCCACAGAGTGGATTGTAAACAATGAGGGGAACAAAACTGGGTCAATGCAGGCAACCAGAGAGTTTCTGCAGAACTTTATCTCAAGTTCAGGAATTTGGCATGAACAACATTTTAGGAATACTGTAGCAGAGATTGCAGAATACTCTTTGCTTGAGAGTGATGAAAGAAGCAAAACCCTAAGTATGCATCCCCTTGTACATCTGTGGTGCTCAGACACCCAATCCAATCAAGCTACCATGCGGGAGTGCATGACAAATATACTAGGGATGGCCATCGATCTTGACCCGGATGCATATTTGGAGAGGATCAAGATGATTTCCCATGTCAAAATGCTTATCCCAGATTTCACCGTTGTGAATTCTCAGTTCTGGCACCAATATGCAAGGATGTATTATGATGGAGGAAAATTTGAGCAAGCAAAGGGTTTGTATGAAATGGATCTGGAGAGACAGAGGGAGCTGTTTGGAAATGACCATCCTAACACTCTGTTTGCAATGGCCAACCTTGCAAGCACATACTGGCACCTGGGACGGTACCAAGAGGCAGAGGGGCTTGACCTTTCTGTGCTCCAAGGGCGCCAGAAACTCCTCGGTGCAGACCACCCTGACACTCTGCGTGCAATGGCCCACCTTGCAGCCACATACAGGGAGCTGGGACGGTACCAAGAGGCAGAGGGGCTCAACCTTTCTGTGCTCCAAGGGCGCCAGAAACTCCTTGGCAATGACCATCCTGACACTCTGTTTGCAATGGCCAACCTTGCAACCACATACTGGCACCTGGGACAGTACCAAGAGGCAGAGGGGCTTGACCTTTCTGTGCTCCAAGGGCGCCAGAAACTCCTCGGCGATGACCATCCTTACACTCTGTTTGCAATGGCCAACCTTGCAAGCACATACAGGGAACTGGGACGGTACCAAGAGGCAGAGGGGCTTGACCTTTCTGTGCTCCAAGGGCGCCAGAAACTCCTCGGCGATGACCATCCTTACACTCTGTTTGCAATGGCCAACCTTGCAAGCACATACAGGGAACTGGGACGGTACCAAGAGGCAGAGGGGCTTGACCTTTCTGTGCTCCAAGGGCGCCAGAAACTCCTCGGCGATGACCATCCTGAGACTCTGTTTGCAATGGCCAACCTTGCAACCACATACAGGCAACTGGGACGGTACCAAGAGGCAGAGGGGCTTGACCTTTCTGTGCTCCAAGGGCACCAGAAACTCTTCGGCGATGACCATCCTGACACTCTGGTTGCAATGGCCAACCTTGCAACCACATACAGGCAACTGGGACGGTACCAAGAGGCAGAGGGGCTCGACCTTTCTGTGCTCCAAGGGCGCCAGAAACTCCTCGGCGATGACCATCCTTACACTCTGGTTGCAATGGCCAACCTTGCAAGCACATACAGGGAACTGGGACGGTACCAAGAGGCAGAGGGGCTTGACCTTTCTGTGCTCCAAGGGTGCCAAAAACTCCTTGGCGATGACCACCCTGAGACACTGCGTGCCATGGCCAATCTTGCCATGACACTTGGTAACACTGGCAGGCATCAGGCGGCCGAAAATCTCCAACTCCAAGTCGTTGCCAAATGCAGGGAGGTGTTAGGAGCGGATCATCCTGATACTCTCCGGGCTACCAAAGACTTAACAACTACAAGAGATACTTTGGGTAAGGCCAAGGATACAGAATTTAAACACACCAGTGTCAAAGGGCTCTCCAAACTGTTTTCCAGATTCCAATTTCCCGCCTCCAAAAAGTAAGTGCCTAGCAGTGGGATATGTGCAAGAATAATCCTGGGGCATTCTGTAGTAACTTTTGCCAAGATGTATTGATTCTTTCCTATGTCAATGTTCCAAATTTTCTGGGAGAGGAGAGATCATTGATCTTCTGGAATAGGTACAGACTGGATCCGAGTTTCCCCCTACAACTTCGATAATTTTCACCTATAAAAAATGACTTGGGATTGGGCCTCTTTGAGGCGGGAGCTGAACCTTTTGGTCCCTCTTACTTGTACATTCTCCATGACATAGAAGTCAAGTGCAATGCAATACTTGGTCTACCAACCAACATGTGGGCGCCCGGGGCGGCGGGGAAGTCAACAAGTGGCAACCTAGCACGGACCGCAGACAAACTGACTTTTGCCATTGAGGTACACGAGAGAGATCCTCCGTCTTGCGGGTGTTCAATTCACCCAGATGCAATGCACCCTGTCGTATACAACTGAGAGGAGTAGAATTTATAGATGAGGACCTGAATTTAGAAACCATACCGTCGGTGAAGTAGTGGAGCTTGGGGTTTAATGCAGAAGGCATGTCCCCCAGGAGTTTCGCTTGGGCTTACATACTAGTATCGTCAGTTAGATAGAGTCTGAGTGCCTGAGACTATCATTCCATCTCAATAGCGAACGAGCTCGAGATACTCGACCGCGGTCACAATTCAAGCTAACCACGTACGTTGTACATCGTGTATTACCAGGCAACCATATTTGCTTGAGCGGTTGAGCCCGGCTGGTTCAAGTCCAACTCAGGCCTCACGAGACATCTGAGCCAAACTTGGAACGTCCGAGGCTAATTCGAGTTGATCCATCCATCCGAGCGCAAAGAGGCGAGCTGAGCGATCCCCATGCCGCTAGCTAGTGCTCGGATTGGAGCCGTTCTTCACGAACCAGAGCAATAAAATGTTCAGGGGCGGTTGTCACGCGCTGACCTATTTGCGCACGTGACAACCCAATCCACAGCATCTTACCGCTGTTGGACGCGTGAAACAAGTCTTGTCGTGACAGCGGTGATGTATGTGCTCTAAACCTACTATAGAAATCAACCAACTCGAAACAACAAGACTAGATGAGTCTCGATACAGACGAATCTATATCTAAACAACCCAATCACGAAGCTCCGGGGTGAGTGACAACTATATTGACAGCAGGCAAAGGCGAGTATAAGTCCCTAGTACAGGGCCTTATGAAAGGTTGTAGGGAATACTGTGATATTGTCTCGATATGAGTGGTCGAGTTTTGTATTGCGAATCAAGATCCTTGATAAAAACCAAGGATGGCGATTCCAAAGCGTTTTGTAGATTTTAAGCTTCTCAGCTGAACACAAAAGATGTAGAAGTGGGTTGGCTAAAAGCCGGGTTGCACAAAGCAAGGTATTTGGGTCTTTCGATCCCTTTTACACTGGTATCCAAAGAACGCAGCGACCAATACTACATGGATTCCACAAATTCCAACAATCCCTGAACCAATTCCTGACACTGAACACACAACCAGACCCTAACTGACACACAAACCGTACCAAGCCATAGCAAGCCTTCCAAAGCTCCACTGAGCTGAAACCCTAATCACAATCCAACTGGCACTCGAACCAAACTATGCTTCAAACTCAATTCACACAACAGGAGCCAACAAAACAACAATTTAGATTTTCAAGGGCGATTGCTTATTCTACGCAATGCACCTTTGGTAGTCGCAGCTGGTAGCTTGCTAGTGGGGGAAGTATCCGCTGCCCTCTTGGGTGACACTCTATCTACTTTATACAGGTCCAGAAATCATATGATAAATACAAGAATGGTGCAATAATGATGAATCTCCCACGTATCCTGAATAGAAACGACCTGATTGGTTGATCTGGCACCGGTGCTCAGTCAGCCAGAGTGCCAAGCCATGATTCAGCATGGTATCTCGTGATTCCATCGCTGATCCATGACTCGGACAGTTTGGATATCTCGTATCCCTTCTTCCCCTCCAGAGTATGGCCTCAAAACGTACTCCCACGTGTTGTAGGTCTCGAACGATACCCATATCTCCCACTCTTGGTCTCGGATACCAGCAGATACTTGACTAAAAGTCCGTATCCGAGCCGGAATCCACTTGTTCCGGCTACTACGTCACTTCCATTGGACCTGTCTCGGCGGTCTGCTCATGTTTCAGGTCATTCGGCCGACTTGTCCATCATTCCGGGAACTCCCGAACCTCCGAATTGCACTCGCACCAAGGTTCAAACTGCTGACAATCGTACAACGGTTAAGAACTGTTTAATTGGTGTATCCCATTGGTAAGGCAGGTATCCACACCTCCTACGTGTTTCGGAGTGAGTCCATCAGTTGTATCCAGGTAAATACCCTTCAACCTGTATAGTACTTTAAAGTATCCATTGTACTGACTGTCTCTGGGCTCGACATCAGCTCTCGTATTGAGATCATATAGTATGGAAACCACATCTGAAATCGTGCAAAATACGTGTTTTCAAGGGCAGTCAAATTCCATGCTCATCAGCGGACATCCTGGACTAGACGCAGTGGGAAAGACAACCACGGGCCAACGTACCAGGAAGCAGCACAAATTACGCGATCCATTGTCGACTCGAGGGTGCACTAGTTGTGGCTGAGAGAGGGTGTGAGCGTAGCTAGAGCTAAGAGCGGCTTGGTCTGCTTAATCAAGGGACGCTATTGTCAATGGCTTTGCTGAATGGCGGGTAGGCTCGAGTGAACATCCACGGGGTTCGTAGAGAGCCGGCGTGGAAGGACAACTGGAGTCATGACATTGATGTGGATGAGTTGCCGAAAGACAAGAGTGAATAGTATTTCACAAGCCCAAGGCCCCCGCCGGCGTGATCAGAGTCTGAAGGTAACTGGAGAGCACACCAAACTGGGAAAGCGCATATCCGAAATGCGCTGGGGTACCTTCATGACAGTCAACATCGGTCCGAAGGTTGCTCTTAGATTGACGCTGCGACGCACCTAGCTCTATCAGAGAATGTGTTACAATCCGATTCCAAGGGACAAGTCCGGGGTAGATACCGGAACTCCGGTAGTGACCGGAGTTGAAGGGAGTCGACCGGAGGAGCGATCTAAGAGCACCACAGAGGAGTAGGGTGTCTAAGATGCCTTGCTATGTTGGTAGGAAGGGAAGGAGTAGGAACCAGCCAAGACGAGTAGTCAAGAACGTCAATTATCAACTGAAGTCTAATACAGATAAGGAAAGTCTTATATATGAAGTAAGTAGAGATGTATGTCATTACCAAAGATCAGAAGTGGAAACGGACTTGTACGGCAAAGTGGATATAAGCTGATTAAGTCCGCACAGAATGATCAAGTGGATGTTCCTGATGAATACCAAGTCCGGTTGGGAAACGCTCAGATACCTTCATCGCGTGAAAACCCGAATACCCGGATAGAACCGGGGAGCGCGTGATGCGCTACGATGTCGGGAGGCATCCCGACGTCTGACCGGAGTTGAGTACCGGAGTTGGCGTTTAGCAGAGCAGAACCGCACGCAGCGGGATGGCAGAACAGAACCGCAACAGCGGGATCACGCGCAACGCACGTTCAGAAAAACAGAGCGGCTACGCGCGGGTTCAGGAGGCAGAGCCGCAAGAGCGGGAACAGAAAACAGAGCCGCAGCGGTGGGTCGAGAAGACAGAATCGCTACGCGCGGGATCGAAACAAGAGGAGCGATGAGTCGCGATCAGACAGGAGGGACGCAGGACGAACACAAAGATGGAACAATAACAGAGGGACCCAAGACGCGGACGCAAGGATTCACAATGCGGAAGGCAGCACAGGACGGACACAAAGACACGACGGAGGGGTGCCAAAAAGCCGAGTTCATTGGGAAGTGACGATATTGATGTGAGGATACAGGAGGTAGTGACGGCAACGTGCAACGTGTAACGGGCAGCGGGCGACTACGAATCGGGATGGCCCAAGCCATGGGTAGATGGCAGCAGCAGCACGGCGAGTACAGAGGACTCCGGTGTGGAAGGAGAGGGAGGTAACAGGGAGGTCAGAAATCCTCATTCAGGCGGTCGGCGCGCAAAGACGCACCCAAATCACTAGTAGCGCGAGAGTGCAGCACCCGAAAAACCCTAGGCAATGGCTTGAGGAGTAGCAGAGAGAAGGAAGGCGATGAGAAGAGGAAGAGGAAGCACTCGAGCCACCTCGCACGTCAGAGGCACAAAAAGAACGGCACCGCCGAGGGCGACGATGCCAGCGTGCGAGGTGGCTCGAGACAAAGAGCAACGTGACAACCTGGCAGATCAATTGATCTACGACACTGATTGATCGCTGCTTACATGGTCCTCCCTACCATATTAGGAATTACCTCCGTGAAGTCTGTGAAGTCCGACTGTTGCCAACAGTTGTCCTCCTCTCGGTCACCCCTTTTCTGCTTGGCAGAAGGCTTACCGACTGGTGGTCTTGACTTAGTCTGATTGCAAAGTCAGCCCCATGGCACGGGCCCGACCAATGACGTCAAGTGCTCGTTTGGGAAGGTCACATGACCTCATTGCCCGCGCAGGTTCGACCCCGTTGCGAGGTGACTATTTTTCTTTGGCTCGTTGTGAGCCATCCAACCGGTCTAGCCCGACCTTAGTAGATTAGATCCAGAAACGATCATTTGTCTTTTATTTCTCTTGAAATCTGGGGTGTTCCAGTTTGATTCCAGCCCAAGTAAAATAGTTACCAGGCCGCGGGCTCGAACCGACGCGGACAAAAAGAATCACGTGATGCGACTCAATCGGGAGCTTGATGTCATTGGTCGGGCCCCTGCCAAGGGGCCGAGTTTGATAACAGACTCTAATCAATCTACATACTTGTATCGTCAGATTGATCTAGAGTACTGTCTACGAGAGACTAGTCTTGACTTTATATCAACGCACTCTACCCTTTAAAGCGGCTCATTAGGGCTCAATGCTTTTTGTGCCCTTCTGTGTCCGATCAGTGCCATCCGGAGCTATCATGCCTGTGTCGCACATCAGTTGATCTGCCAGCTCTTGCCCGGGACGATGGCCAGAGGTGTCCTCCTTTCTACAGTCCCATCAGTAATTTATTCTCACTCCCAGTGTCTGGTTCTCGGATGCGATGGGTGTCGACACTGTGAACGCCGTTGACGCTCTCCTCACAAAGTACGTACTATGCTTACCACGTCGCACCCACGCTCACAATTCTACCTTGAATCTCCCGAACGCGGCTGTGTGTGTCGCGAACCTATGGCGCCCAAGCTCGTCAGCTGCCCCCAGTTCTGCCTCTTTGAATTCATTGCCTTCTGTGAACATATTGCTGGATATGTTACTCGGACACCATGTGACTTGGTCGCCTATATCCTTCTTTCATTCTGACTTGGGTACAATACAAATATCTTTGGAATTGCCTTCTATCCCCCACGCTGGTCTGAATCTAACCCGGTGTCGCCGCACACTTCGCCACCACAACAGGTGCATGTACTGAGTACACTGTGTATGTGAATGATCGCTCTCAGGTTGTACGCCGCCCGATATCAGAGCAATCCACTTCGGCTTCTGGTACGGCAAAGGCTGTTCTCAAGATTGCGCCTGATGCTGCAGACCACCAGAAAATGCACATTGAAAGTTTGCCGCGTCTGGCTCCCTGTCTCTGGTGTTCGTACTTGGGAAACATTTTGAACTACGAATATGGATACAATTGAAGAACAAGTGTCAGGCCTTCCGTTTCTGTTGTGCACTTTTTCCCATTGAGAACCATTGAAAACCTGCCCTCATGTCAATAGCTACTCTGCACTACATTGGGAATTTCCGATAATTCCACCATGAGGGACCTGCGCACAATGACATACTCGCCGGTGATTGGACTAAACTACATTCTCTCACTGGCAGCCACATATTATTCCACCGAGCAATTAGGACCCCCCTGACTGCACAGCGTGCTGATGTTCGTGATGAGTGGCGAGTGAATAATCTTGGGTCAGGCATTCAACTGTACATTCTAAGTCTTCTTGAGTATACATATCGAGAAATTGGTAGCGGGCCGTGCCGCTCGTCGGCCTTACAGCTTTATGAGAGAGGAGGTCGAAAGAAGCTTTACACATACGGGGAAAGAAGTGGACAACCGATCAAAAAGGGTGCCATTCACAGCAGCAGTTCAGGAATAAAACGCCCGTTTTAGTTAGCCGCCCTTCCGAAAGGTTGATGAACAGATACGGCCGGGCCGAAATTCAATTTGATACATTGGGTTTAGCTCAGCTCCAGATCAGAGCCGAAAATCGGCCTTTCACATTCCAAATAAATGAGTTTCAAACCCGTAGTATCGGAATGCCATTTTGAGCAGTGGAAAGCTATTCGAATACATGGGGGTTGCGTTGCAAAGTACAGAACCATTGTTTGCGACACATTCGCTGATAGTCATAACAAGGCATCGAACAATCAACCTCTACGCCTGCGAGTGCTTCGCCCTCGGCTTGGGCTTATTCCGCCTCAGCTCAAGCGGTCTCGGCACCCCCCTCAGCCGCTGATAAACTCCACAAGCATTACACAGCTGATTGCCCTCCTTATCACGTCTCCACACGCTCGTCTGACGCGTATGACAATGACTGCACTCCGGCCCGTCCGCAGTGCTGCTTGAGCTCCCCTCCGAAATATCATATTGGTCGCGTTCCGCTTGAATAAGTTCCTGTGGTCGAGATGCACGGCGTTGCCCACGGTACAGTCCACAGGCGTTGCAGAGCGGTTCATGAGTGCTCGGGTCGCGCCGCCAGAGAGGAGTGTTGAACGTCCCGCAGTTGCGGCATTGTTTGAGCGGGGGTGGGGCAGCTAGAGGGTACGGCACTGTGTGCCCTGCGGTAGTGGAAATATACTGATGCTGTTGTGCACCCGAGACACCGCCGTAGGAAGGGGCCATCCCTGCACCAACGCCGATCGACATGTATCGCTCGTAGTCGGAACTTGAAGAAGGCTGGTGTGTAGCGGGTACCCCAGCCCACTGAGTCGATATCGGGTACTGTCCCGTGACGTACTGCATTGCATTGGAGTGTTGGATTGCTTCAGCTTTCGCCCCGGCTCCGAAATGGGGCTGCGCGTGTGGTCCTGTGTCCGTCCCTTCTGAACCCGGCACATTCTGGCTACCATCAGGAGCTACGCGCGCGAGAATCATCCCTCAGCGAATTACGGAAGGGCATTGGATACTCACACGAAATCCCTGCATCGGGCAGAGGATTATACGGGGCGGGGATGTAGCCCGAGGATTTTTCAGAATTCGACCCGTAGTTAGCGTTGCTCATACTGATCCACTGGTCGAGGTACAGCGCTCGTGGCTTGCATTTATACAAGTCGCAGGGACCAGAAAGACTTTTTGTTCCAGAATCCCAGTGCGGAGCGTTGGACATCGACGTATTTGACCGTGGCAGGCAAATCTATCTCATTGACGTAGACAGTGGGAGCCGTTGGCGCGAGTTTCGAAAATAGCCTTTCAAGTGAAAGTTGTCGGCTGCAAGTCGGCTGTCGACGTTGTACTGGAAGAGATCAGTCCCGAGTCAGAGTACTCATCTAGGTGCGTACATTCAGACTCCGTCAATCACCGCAAAGAAGCTAACAGACCCGTAGTGTTTTCGCTGTTTTGTTCACCTTTGACGGCGTCGGGCATCTGCCAAACGACAGTAGGAGTGACATTTGAACGGCAGGTCAACTTGTCCGGTTGAGCAGGAGATGATCATCGAGTCTTGATTCTGGATACGCTCAATCGTTCCTGGCACGCGCAGGGGCCCAGGGATTACAGCCACCAAAGACGGAGACCTCAAGTCTTGCGATCTCAACCGCACGAGCTCGAGGTTGTGTGCCACGGACGGATTGCAGCTCCAGGATCGATTAGCAGATTGGCAGAGACTCATTAGATCTGCCTGTCTGTCAGAGGATGCCAGCGAGCTCGGGATGATACGGTATGGCAGGCTGGCTGACGGCGCGGGTAGAGGGTAAGTATCGCGTTATCTTGAAACCATGGGTAGAACCGGATGTTTGATTTCGAGAAATCGTCGTGGCCGTAAGAAGAGAGAACGATTTGTCATGTGATGGCCGAGGCTCAGATGAGGGCAAATAAACAAAGGAGCTCAAACAGATGAGTACAGCCTTTGGATTTGGATTCGGATTAAGTATTAAATATGCACAAAAAACGACAGACACCGCGTGAGTTGCGGGTTCAAAGCTGTTCGGTAGTAAGTACCGCAGTCCGTCAGCAGCAAACAAGCTCAATTCAACCCACCCAACCCTTCAAAAAAAAAAGAAAATCATCTACATATGGGGTTCATTTTTAAAGCTGGTCGCGAGTCAGCGCGTCGTAGATGGGGCACAGCTGGTCCCAAGCAGCTGAAATCACACGGCGCGTCAGTAGGGTCGGACAAGAGACACGGGCGGGACGTACCGGGCTGAGTCGACTTGGAAACCGTGTTGGTGTCCTCGGCAAAGACGATAGCGAGACCGATTTCGAGATGGAAATCAATGTGGCCTGCAAGACCAATCATGAGGAGAACTCAATCTAGGCAAAAGTGGGGAACGTACAGTGGAGGAACCAGGGACCGGCGTTGTCAGTGACGAAACGGAAGGTGACGTTGTCGGTGGTCGCAGGACCGGTGGAGACGACGTCGCGAATCGGCTGGACATTGATCAGTGGGAATAGGAAAAAAAAGAAAATGCAACAGCGACGCACGGGGTTGACAAAGTTGTAGCTCGAGTTACCGGCACTGCGGACGACGTGGAAGTTGTGCTACATTCAAAGAGTCGACTTCAACAATAGAAATTATGAATGGAGAGAAGAGAGACGCACGCCGTGCAAGTGGAAGGGGTGGGGAGCACCGGGAGAGCCACCGGGGACGGAAATCTCGACGACCTTGTTCGGGGGAAGAACATACACACTTCCGGAAGGAAGGAGGTCGGTCGCGGCCTGAGCACCGCTGAGGATCTGGAGCAGGACGGGGGCAGTCGGGGGCACGAAGGACTAGAAAGAATCCAACGAATCAGCACCATATTTCCTCCTAGCAACCACAGCAAAGCGATTGATTACTCACAATGCCATTCACGGTGAATGTGAAGGTGGTAAAATCCAACGCAATAGCCAAGTTGAGCGTGATATCAGCGCCACCGGGGACAGGCTGGCCAGGAACGGCGGGGCCATTGAGTGGGTGGAGGTTCTGCTCGACGAGGGCGTTGGTCGAGGTTTCCACAGTGGTGGTGGGGTCAGCGATGGCCGCGCCGACGTAACGGAGGATAGCCGAGTTGATGCCGTTGTCGAAACCGGCCGTGCCACCGTTAGCGACGGTGCGGATCCAGTAGTTGCCGATGGCCTGGTCGGCGGTGAGGACGAAAGAGTAGCGCTGGCCGGCGTCTGTTTCTTTGGTTAATTGCATGAATACAGGAAGATGGGAGGGAGCGTACAGATTTGGATCGCGTCGACACCGAGAGGCTCGTGGTTCACCGAGTCGACTTCGATGATGGTAAAGTCGTGCTGGTCGATGGTGAAGATGAAGTTGGGGTCGCAAGCAATGTTGACGAGGCGGAAACTGTTTGATCGGCTTGAGGTGAGGTCTCCAACACGATAAGGAATATACATACCGATAGCGCAGTCCCTTGGTGACGGTGATGACGGCGAGTTCGGAGGTCGGGCCGCCGGCATAACGTCCGAGACCGTTGATCAGCGTCGAGATGAGGGTCTGGGAGACTGTGAATAAACGAGAGAGGAATTTGCGATAGATATACGTACGGGGACAGCACCGAGGGTCGAGGCGGGGCCGTGATACCTGAAGTGAAATGAGTTCCGCGGAAGCAAACGCGGAAGTATATTTTTGGAATACGCACCAGTCAGCGATCGTGATGACAGTCGAGTCTGCACTTGATCAAAAACCGCAAGGTAGCCAGGTGGAAGCGGACGTACCGTCGTCAACGTCTAGCGACTCAGATCAGCACCGAAGATCAGGGAGGAAGCATCTCGCCACTCACCATACATCGAGAGATGGGGATCCTCCGGATCATAGACGACCATCGCGCCACGCAAACCATCGCAGTACTGCGTCGACAGATGGCTGTGGTACCCTACATTCCGTCAGCTCAAGAAACATCGCATGGAGAGATGAATCCAGACTCACAGAAAGTACCGGCCTGGTCCTTGGTGGGGAACGTGTAGAGGAAAGAGTTGTTGGCGGCGATGGGGCATTGGTTCACGAACGAAGGACTTTTTAGACAGATCAGCCACACGGAAGGGATGACATTTGAGGAGAGAATTAACGCACCCATCGGCCCAGCTGTTGTTGGCCTGGAAGAATCCGTGCCAATGCTGAAATAATAGTCAGTAAACACGCGGACGGAGAATACAGGCCGACTCACGATACTGGTGGACCGCAGCATGGTGTTGTCGGTGAGACCGTCTACGACGTTGATGGAGAAGGTATCGCCCTTGTTGGCAATGATAGTGGGCCCGGGGACGAGTCCGTTGGCGAGCACGGCACTGGAGAAGAAAGTAGGTCAGCTTGAACGAAGGTTACCGCGCACACGACGTACGAGCGGTTGAAACCATCGGGAGCGACGACAGCGTTGACGATGTTCTGTTTCGTTCGCGTCAGAGTCGCGCCTCGCACGCAAGTGAGAGGGAGCGCGACGTACAAGGTCGGTGGTAGGACCAATGGAAACGGCGGCGGCAGCAGAAGCCAAGGAAAGTGAAAGGAGAGCAGCGACAACCATCCCAACTGACGAAGGAAAACCGACGGGAGAGAATGAGGGGATCGAACTTGGCGCGGAGCTTTTATGCCTCATCCCACTCGCGTTTGAGACTCAAAAAATGGAGATATTTCTCGGACATGTACACAGGCACGATCAAAGATGTCATGCCATTCTATCAGATTCTATCTCGGAGAAGTTGGCCGATGACTACGTACGCGAAAGCCCCTTGTTCCGACTGGACGCATCACCGATGCCACGCTCCTGAATATTGCAGAACTTGATCGTCTCATCCCTTCTTATAAGTCGACGACCGGTATCTACCCGTCAGCTCCCGCCCACTCCACCCAAACCAAACATGCTCTTCAAATCCATCCTTTCGGTCGCTGCCCTCCTCTTCGTTGGCGTCACTGCCCAGAAGCAAGCTCCCCGTCCGCCCGTGTTTACCGCGACCAGGTTAGTCCATGTTGCCACGGGAGCTCGTGGTCTCTAAGCACTTGTTCTTCCAGAGTCTTCAAAACCGTTACCGACGTCGCACCTTTCATTGTCGACGCTACGACGACTATCACCTGGACGTACGTGCTTTTTTGGGCATCTTTCGTGGGTGTTGGCTCATTGTTTTTGGTTCGTCCAGCCAAAGTCCCACCACCACCATTCCTTTCGCCACCACTGCCTCTGTCTAATTTTAAATTTTAAATTCGGACGAGACGTCGAGCGTTGAGGTTGTGGTTGTTGGGGATATAGAATACTCATACCTACGAATATTATTCTTGTTTGCTTGGGAAATGGACGCAAATTTTGAATGCATTCAAGTATTGACTCAGATTTTTTTTGCTATAAACACATGAATGAGAATTGAGGGATTCAACGACGTGTTGACGAAGAAACCAAGTTGCCGGCCGTGTGAAGCCGTGTGATCGCATGTTGCAGAGTGCCAGGCACGGTGGACCGTTTGTGATAGTTGTGCGTAACCTTGCGTAACAGAGAACGTGCAACTGCTAACCAGCCAATCAGACGGTCCCGTGGAACTCTTCCGACTGCTCGGGGCTCACTTCGGGCGAATCACCGACGGACTGCTGCGGACTAAAGGTGTCCGAGCATCGCAACCGCCGACGACGTCAATTTAATGGGACAAGCAAAACACACGTCAGGATTGATCGGCGTGCACAACCAATCAGACGGTCCCGTAAAAGTCTTCCGATTCCTCGGAGCTCACTTCGCACGGGCGAATCACCGAAGGACTGAACGTCTCCGAACATCGCAACAGTCGCAACCGACGAAGACGTCAATTTTATGGGGCAAGCAAAACACCTCTGCCAGGCGAGTCGAAGCGAGGCGCCCGATGGGCGCCACGTGTTGCAGCACGCTCGTGTCTTAGATCTCCCCTCCTCCGAACGATCCGCGATTGTTCGTTCCGTTCCGTTCCTTCTGCCTCCGTTCTGAGCGAGGATCCACAAACACACATCAGCAATGTTGATTGATCCGCGGAGAGGACTGGTGAGAGAAATCGGTTCATGTTGGTTATTCGAGAGAGTTCGAGAGTCGCAAAGCAACCGGCGGTCAAAGACTACGCAGCCCCGTTGCGGACGAAAAGGAATGGTTCCCTGGAATCGAACCGAGGCTTTATCGGAGAAACTTTGCATGGAGGCTTCATCGGAGTGCATGCTTGTTCCCCGCCACAACATGATGACTGTTCCAAGGGCTCATAACTACTGAGTCCAACGAGTATATAACCTGTCGAGCAGGTGTGCCTATCTAGGTCTCACCAAAAGGTTAGTAATTCCCGAAGGCTATTGACTGGGCTCGGATCGAACGAGCCAACTCATGTATTCTATGTCCACAGCTCGAGTACAATTTACACATTCGAATTCATAACCTCCTCCGTATGCTCCAACATCGCCCTACTCTCCTCACTCGACCCATACCCATACACCGGTGGCTTCTCCGCATCATCCGATGTTTCACCTTTCATGTGCGCCTTGCCGCGCGCAGCCGTGAGGAGCGCGTACAGCGAAAACTCACCGGCGTCGGTAATGTTCCCAGCTTTGTTGATATCCCACGAGGGTACCAACTTGGCTGCTATGCGTGCGATGGGGGTGTCGATGAACCCTGGGTAGGTGTGTGTGAATGCGACGGTCGGATGTTTAGTGGAGAGCTCCTGGAGACCAATTATTTAGTATCTGGGTGGAATATCCATTCGATGAGTGTACTTACTACGTGAAGGAGGTCCACATACGTCACGCTCTCATGCATCGACCGCATCCCAGTGTACCCGTTCTTCAATCCCAAGTTGCCCAGCTCAACAGTCGAGCCGTGTCCCGCGGCGAGCACATTCAGCACGCTCGCGGGCTGGCCCGCCTTGGCCGCCGCCTCGAGGGCCGGGAGTAGTTTGATCATGAACACAGCGCGCGCGTAGTATGTGACGGCGAGCTTGATATCCAGACCCTCGGGCGTATCCTTGCGGTCATCAAAGCTGAAGATCCCGCACGAGCAAACGAGGAAGTTGACGCGCGGCAGACGCGGGAGGAGGGACGCGACGGTGGCGTTGACGTTCTTGATCAAAGAAACGTCGCACTCGATGAACTCGTGTTTCCACCCTGATTCGGTGGAGGTCGGTTTTGGGAAGGAAGAGAGGATGGAGGTGGCGGCGGATGCGTTGCGCCCGATGAGGATGATGTGGGCGTTGCCGCCCGTGTAGCGCGCGAATGCTTCAGCGGTACCGCGCCCGATCCCAGAGGTGCCGCCGAGGAAAACGGCGACGGGGAGGTAGGAGGGTGTGAACGAAGCGTTGGAGCTCTGGACTGCAGGAAGGGAAGGCATTGAATTGTATTCGGAAGGCTTCCACCCGCTATATTTATTGTTCAGTCGCTGTAAGCCGATTTAGATTGTCGCTCAGTCAGCACGGAGAAATTGTCACCAGGATATGCGGTGCATCAGTCAGCAAGCGGTCTGCAGTTTTGACACACAAGCGACAAGTATCTCACACGGGGTCAATGTGCCAGTGAGGTTGAACGTCAATGGTCGCAAGTAGGTGATATGCACGCGCCTTTTCAGAACGTATCCAGGACCCGACGAGCTGAGCAGATCGTTGATCGTTAATGCGATTCGTGACGGTGTTGGTCGAGAGCAGAGTGCAAGAGGCCGGAGGGGTAGAGGTGTCGGTGCACCATCGTCTCAGATCACCAGTGAGTCACTAGTCATCCCAGGCTGAGGCGAGGTCGTAATCGGAGCAAAGGCTTAGACTCAGTGAGGCTGCCAGGGCATACAGCTGGATGGCGGCCGAAGTTGCCGCCTGGGCGAGCCACGACTAGAACCTGGACAGTCACATGGAACGCTCGCTGCACAGGCCGATGATGAGGCAACTACATAGAAGATAGGATCTGAGCTTCAAGTCGCAGAAAGAAGCAAGAGACAGTGTCGTACGAAACCAGCGGCCAGTCGACGCCCAGAGGGGACGATGTTGTCGTGAAGCGGATGCGGCCTTACTTATTCCGGTTTTGATCACGAGTAGTCGAAACGACGGTGATGGCAGAGCCAATGGAGCGGCCGGGCGAGGAATCAAAACTGAAGACCATCGTGATTCAAGCTTGCGGTAGTAATGCAGGTTTCAACGAACGCGATTGAAAAACAAGAAATCAAAGCTTCGACTTGTGCAGGGGATGATACTTGGCGACGCTCTTGGCCTTGGCCGCCCGCAAACTCTCAGAAATATCCTATTCACAGAGATTAACCGCTTGGAATCACTCGACGGCAAAGCACGCACCTCGGTCTGCAACGCCGCCGCATTCCACAGTGCCGTATAGTCCAAGTTCTCTTGAACGCCATGATCCCTCGCATGCGTCAAAATGCGCTTCGTACCAGCCACCGCGACGGGGCTCTTCCGCGCAATCTCCGCTGCGAGTCCGAGTGCAGCGGCCACGACCTCGGCAGCTCCCCCTGGTACGACGCGCGAGATGATTCCCGCGCGTTCGGCGTCTACAGCGCTGAAAGTCGCACCGGTGTAGGCGAATTCCCGAACAAGGGATTGATTGCCAGCGATTTTAGGCAGGTAGGCGAGTGTGCCGATATCCGCTGCAAGTCCCACGTCGACTTCCTTCACATATGCAGACCTGAGCTCTGAATCACATGGCGAACAAAGTGCACGGACGGACCTTGATACTAAACTCGGCAGTTTCGGTGGCGTACCGAATATCGCATGCGCAGATAATGTCGACGCCGAGCCCGAGGACGGGGCCATGGACTGCAACGATGACGGGGAACGGACATCGTTCGGGTGCGCCTATGGCGCGTTGGAAGCTCTTGATGAAGGGCAGCGAGTCGAGGGCGTTGCGTGCTGGGTCGATGCTGAGGCCACCGATGAGCTCGCCTGTGTTCAGTTTGACTGCATCAGAGACTGAGAGGGTGAGCGTTAGCATATGATGGGATGGTTTAGACAGTGGTTGGTGCGTACGGTCGATGCCAGCGGTGAATATCTTGGGCATGGCGGAGGATACAACGGCCGCACGGACATCTCGGCCTTCGTCTACTATCCGGTCGAAAAGAGCGCCGTATGCGCGCCAAAATCTGTGTGTCGCATGTCATTGCAGGGATACGAGATGGGTAAACGGGTGTCTTCACTCGACACAGAATGCATTGACCGGTTTTCTGGGCTGGATGAGTACAGGAGGACCGACAGGGGAGGGAGCGTACCTGTTGAGCCGTATGTGAAGCACGTGTGGCGAGGGTGCGGATACAGAGAGCCACTTGGATGAGAGACCTTCGGCCAGTGACATGATGGTGGTCAGCGGAAAAGAAATTTGCCGACGTGGCTGTGTGAGACCAAAGTGTGCCAAACATCTCCTGATCTCTACTCTCATCTGCAAATATTCCCGGAGCAGATATGCAAGCCCTTGTCGAAGGTTCATATTCTTGGACAGTGTCCAGAGGTGCTGACGATCAGTTCTAGTAGTGTTTCCTCGCTGGATCTCAGGCCTCAGGTCCCATTGAAACGAGGCACGAGTCCTGTTGTGATATCGAATACATTTAGGGTCGAGCCGCTCCTGTATCGAGTTGTCTTTCTCTCTCGGTACCCAAAGCTAAGCAGGCAACAGCATACATCAAGCTGCGACCACGCCTCTGCTCTGCCTCTCGAATACCCGCATTCAAGACTCACATACCTTGCCGTTCAATCTCCCTCGGCCGCATTGTCGATGATATTGTTGTCCGACGCCGCCGCTTCGTCCCTTGCTCGAGATCTTCGCGGGCCTTGTTCACAGATCATACCTCGCCCCATCTCAATCCCAGTACGCACACATACTTCTCGGCAACAGCTAATCCTACTCACTCCTCGATTTCCCCCGGTCTTTCGTTATCTATCGGATTTTCCCCGTTGGACAAACACTTTCGTTCCGATTTATTCCAGGGTTGCACTACGGCCCGGTTGAGCAAGTCATTTGTACGAATACGGAACAACCAGGGTGGCCAGAATGGTGAGATAACTTTCAAGGCACCCGTCAGGCCCTGACAGTCCTTCGTGTCACCGCAGCTATTCAGTACCCTGGTTACAATTCTATCTGTACGTCAACGACGCCACCGAGACTTCAATATAACCAACTCCAGCTGGGGGATCTTCAATGCCCACCTCAATGCCCATGAGTACTGCTGAATTGTATGTTTCCTACATCACTCGCGTTTGTTCAGTCATCTGATGTCTGTGTTAGAACAACCCAAAAGGTAGCTCCCCATTGAACCAGTCAATTCTGTTTTTTGTAACCTCGCACTCTGCAGCTCTTGGGAATGATGATAAACTACGGGCTCACGGGTTCGTTGATCGTCCAAGTCTGTAAGTTGCAAGTGGTTTCTCATAAGATCTGCTAACACCTGTCAGTCCATTACTACTGTGCATTCCCAAACGATTGGATCGTCGCAAAGGCTGCAGTCTATACTGTATTTTTTCTGGAGCTTTTGCACACCGGGTTGATGGCCTCTTCTTCGTCAGCACCGACCTGCTCCAATTTGATCGGCTGACCCCGTCTCTGGTTAGATACTCGCTATTCGGGTCAGGCTATGGCGACGTTGCAGGCCTGCCCGCGCTCGCCTCCTCGTGGAAGACATGGTTCTCAGGCACTGTGCTTACTGGCTTGATCGCCGCCATCGTTCAAACCTTCTACGCGGCCCGGCTATATTCCTTCTCTCGTTCAAAATTCGTCGCCGGCATGGTGATGGTGGTGCGGATCACTCCTCGTTTGCTGATTTCTATGGTTTTCATTTGGTTCAATTTAAAAGCTGGCTCTGTTACAATGCGGCTCAGCAATGGTGGAAGGCGCCATGCTCAGTTTCACCGATGATGGAGACCGCCCCTCTGAGCCCTCTCGCGCTCCAGTCCCAGTACTTGTGAGTTTCCCTTCCAGGAATTTGCTCAAACTTATCACAATTCGTTGCTGTGGCTCGCAGGCAGTGCCCTGTGTGATCTCATAATCGCAGGAACCATGACCTTCTACGTGAGCATTCCGAACAAAATGAACACCTGGAACATGACTCCATTCTGTTTCAGCTGCGCCGGTCGACACCTGTATCGAATCGCGTGAAAAACAGGTTGTCGACATTGATTAGGGCGACCATTGGCACTGGAACTCTGACGGGTAAGTGACTAGGTTCACCAATACTTGGCTCATCCCTTACAAAGCCGTCGCCGCCATCCTCCAAGTTTCCCTGACATTCGCATTCCCAGGGCATCAATACTACACTGTTATTGCTTGCACGCTTGGCAAGTTTTACTCAAACAGCTTTATGGTATGTATGTCTTGTCCTCCTCGCGATCGAAATTTCCCACACAAAGTCAACTAGGTACTGCTGAATGCACGGGCCATTGTCGTTGATGGGCGTGACGATGAGACAACCACGCAGAGGGCGCGCGAGATTGAAGTTGCTCGAACTGTCTGTGTTACTGTGAGCTGGAGCACGCTGCCTGCGATTCAGGAACACACACGGCACAGAATTTGATACCGGCCGAAATGGACATGGGCTTTGAGCATTTCTCTCCTCGTTTACATTACATAGAGATAACTAAACTAAACCGCAGAGAGTACTTCCATACAACTCAAAAATGAACCACGCCTCCCACTCAATCAACCCACGTCACCCTCCACAACTGGAACTTATTTCTTGTTGTCGTTCCTCCGCGACGCCTTTTCTCCGGGAAACACCACTTACTTCAAGTGCTCTCGCGGCGCAGGGTATTCAGCCGAGACGAACACATGAATCATTTCTCTGCGCGCAAGCACGTCCGTATCCCGCGTAGTGCCAGCAAGAACTTCGAGACGCCGCTCAAGAGTGGGAACCCGTGGGACGTCAACGAGCTGGATATCGAGGCTTCCGCCGCGGAAGAGGCTCAGGCACCCCTGGTGGAGCAGGACGACTACGACGAGGTCGAGTCCAATACCCTTGGTGCGTCCGAGTCCGCTATTCTTCTCTCAATTTCTGCACTGCTATATTTGAATACCTGCCTCCATTCGACTTTACCTTGCCCGAATACAAGGCCGTGGGTGCTACCCTGCTGCAACTCGGACATTCCAGCCCATACGACGATACGCCACCAGCCGCGCTCGAGCCCGCACCCGACGCATACTTGTTTCCCATACCTGAATTCTTCGGTATGCATACTTGGTCCTTCCATCACAATTCATCGCTGATTCATCTGCTGTAGAGGCCGACGATCCGTTCCTCGTTATGCAGCACGTCAAGCCAGCACCCAATTCGCATCCGACGCACGTTCCGCCCTCGTGCGGCCGAGACAGGTGGCCAAGACGACGCCCGTTGTCGCAACGTCCAAGACGTTGGTTGGTCCGGCATCCAAGTCCTCGGTAAAGCCCTCGGTAGGCGCGTCATGCAGGCCTCCGGTCACCACTTTCTCTAAACTCTCGTCCAAGCCTTCAGGTATCTTGCCGTCGAGGACGCGTCTCACTACTGGTCACAAACGGGTTCCGGTAAACCCACAAGCGGTAAACGCCCCCTCGACCGGTATTTCAGAATGTCCAACCCTGAGCGCCAATATTATCCCGCTTGTGGCTCTCGAACCAGGTCTGTTGAACGATTTTGTATTGGATGTTTGACTTTTTTTGTGAATCTGTACTCGACCCGTTCAAACTATCCCTGTTTTGTGGGGTGCATCCCGAACAATTTATTTCAAGGACACGCAATCTGCTTCCGACCCAACCCCATCACGCACGTTTTCCCTCTCCCTTTCCTCCGGGTCTTTCTGAAGACCGACCCCAACTCGTGCCGAGAACGAAGACTCCCAGACCCAATAACAGCGCATCGACGCCCCACGTCTTTCCCTCCACCATGCGCTTGCCGATAGGCTCGAATCCAGCCTGTCTATGAACAAGTGTCGATAGACAGGCTGGTCGATTTCGTCTGATAGATTCGTGTCACCCGATCAATCCCAATAAGGCTATTCGGCGTGATCGGCTTCTCCATCACATGCAGATAGAGTCCTCTGGCCATCCTCCACGGGGTGCTAGCGACTTCAACGTGGCTCCAATTTAAACATTGAGATAGTATGGCTATATTACATGTACTATATACACGATTATCTGTGAAAAAGATGTCTCGACTCACGGCCGCACCGTGATTGACAGTGCCGAATAGCCTTTTATGGGTAAATGAAATCATTGATCGGGTGACGCGAATCGATCAAACGAAATCGACCGGTCTGTCTATCGACACTTTCATAGACAGACCGGTTCCGGTCTAGCTTGCCGACTCCGATACTGAATAACACACTCGTCATGGCCGCGGCTACGACGCGCGTTTGAGGCGGGAGGAGAAGAACGCCGAGTGTGATGTCGACGAAAGGGATGCAGGCAGACATGGTGCCTGCGTCGTTGGGTGCGCGGGCGATTTGGTAGGCGTACCACTCAGGTGTATGTGCGCCAGACGTGAGGCGGGAGAATGCACCGGTGAAGTTTATGCCGGCAACGGCGAGGGTTGCGGGGATGTGGAGGTAGGAGGCCATGGTAGGTGTGTCTTGACTTGGTGGTGGTCGGGAGAAAGAAATGACTTGCCACGGCCAAGTCACGGGCCTTGATTTGTCTACTCGGATCGGTTCGGCCCGGTGGTTTATTATGACTCGGCTCCGACGCTCTGATCCGTCGACATGGCTTTTTCACCAACGCATGAGGCACCAACTATTGTGCTAGTGACCAGGAGATCGTCTAAATCTAAGCATTCCGCGCGGGGCATTCTCTTCGAGTACACACCGTGACCCTTCACGGCGGAGGCTAAGCTCGATGCATTGAATTGAATCGGAGGGACGATCTCGCAACTATTGCGCCACCACGAGGAGACTCATCATTGCAACCAAGCACCCCCTCTTTGCTTCTTCTCTTCAAGTCGGCGCCCTTGATGACGAAATCCAAATTGAAATCGAAGCCAGACGATCTCTCGCCCACATCGAGATTGATGTACAGAACTCCCACTCGACCTGTGCCGCTCGAAATCACGAAGGACAACAACTATTCTGCTACCGCGAGGAGATCCTCCAAATCAAAGTCCTCGTCGCTGGGCCTTCTGTCCGAGTACACACCCGTGATGTCGACATCCGCCCAAAAGTATCCAGGACACCTTCATCATCCAATCTTCATCGCGTGTCTCTCTGACCTGAGCTGTCTCATGAGTGCCACCGAGTGTCCCGATTGGCGGGAACTGGCATTTTGGATCTGTTCCCATCCGCAATCTGTCCAATGAAGGATCACGGGAAGCAGATAAACGCTGTTCCAACCTCCCTTGCTGGACCGCATAACAATACCATCTTACGATGGTTTTGGCGCATGTGAGTCACACCTTTGTCGTGAAAAACCAGCCAACTCACTCTTACAGCTTGAAAACCCGCACATCGAAGGGAGTTTGTTCCAGGGTATCGACCATCCACCTTTGTGTGTCTCCATCCTCTTTGTTTCTCTTTCTTATTTGCACTTGACTAACACTACGTATAAGTGAATTCGCTGTTCTCATCTCGGGCTTCTACGCACCTTGGTGGTCAATTCCACTGGGTCCACACCGCCTTCGCACACCCTCCCTCCACATTTTCGGTATCAACGATATCATGGTGAGCCCTGAGAACATGGCACGGCTGATAGGGTACTTCAAGTCCCCGCGCGTCGAGATTCACCAAGGTGGTGAGTGACCGGGTACTACGTGCGCCGAGTGTGTCTGATATCGTTGTGTGTTAAAGGACACTTCATTCCCCGCACACTCAGTTGGCGCCGTTTCCTGGTCGACTACCTCAGCTCGCGGGGCACCCACACCGGCAGTGCTCGGAGTCAGCACGCTGTCGCCGTGAGGTCCCCGACACCGCCGCTTTGCTGGGAGGAGTTTTGCAGTATCCAGCGAATGTTGGATGATGCTAGCTGATGGACGAAGGTGGCCTTTTTTTTGAGTTTTTGGGCGGGGGATTAGGGCCTTGAGGAGGCGCTCCAGCGTTTGAAAGGGCTCCGAAAATAATACACATGTATAAGTTCGCAGTGTGCTTACGTTCATTGTATATCTTGCAAGACGCAGCCCGTGAGTGCTGAGACCCCAATTCCATGTCGTCGTAGTGCACCGTCCTCTCCATGTGAGCACTGATCTGCAATGCGTCCTGAAAAAGTACTAGTCTGAGTATCTCCAACTTCTTGATCCCGAGAGGCAGAAGAGGCATACATACAGAGAGAAAGCTGGCGTATTATCCGTCTGTAATCCTGCGTCAGCAACCAAAAAAGACGGGGAGGGTTAAATGATACCACAAGTTTCAGGGGGTGTGCAGTCTCCAGAGCTATTGGAGTCCCTCTCAGGACGTGATTCCGAGAATTGAGACTATGATAATGTGAGAGCGTCGATATTATCTGAGACTGGGATCTGGGCCACCTAAGGGGTTTGACGATTTTTGCGAGGGATAGGTTTGTTTTTCTGGTTGTTTTGGACCCCAGGGAGGTAGACTAGGTTCCTACGAGCAGAACGAAGCCTGGGGCTTGGCATTCTGTCAAGGTTTGAGGTCATGGGAAGAAATTTGCCGAGACAGGTCCAAAATTGGCTCAAACGGGCTAGTGGGCCAGACGTGGGAAGCGCCCTGCCTGTGGCGCGTAGAGGCAGCGGCGCAGCTGCAACTTGAAGTAGGGACACTGAGAGGGCTGGGGAGTCCCAATGTACACATTATTACCCCTCATCCCAGCCAAACTCAAGCCCGAATGCGGTTGGAACGAACTGGCTGTCCCACGTATCCCACAGGAGATTTTCAAGTCTACGCCTCTCGAATTGTGTCCGATATCGACCAGGGGGATGTAGATGGTGTATTAGAACAATGTAGGACATTTTTGAGCTACAAACGAGACAGTATGTGGGTGGTAGGAAAAGTCGGCTCTGAGCGGGTCCGACAGCGAGCTCCCATCCAGCACGGAAACAGACGGGGAGAGCGGAGTAAGTTCATGGATGCAAGTTCAGTATCATAGGAACGCACCTGGCTCACTATCTCCACCACCGAGGTCCTGTATTCCTCGTAAAAAGTTCCAAATGCCGCCATAGTGAAAATCGGGGGTTTGCGGGAGATGACGGCGATGACAAGATATGAGGACAGTTCAGATGAGGCGAAAGCGGCCAAATATGAGCTTTACATGTGCCAAGTGGGTGTGCAAGGACCTGGGAGCAAAGCACCAGCACGTCGTCCGATGCAAGGGTGGCAAGCGGACGCCCATGTCGACACGCAAGCCCCGAGTAAGTCGGTCTGGCGACATGGAGCGGGAAAATCGGGGGGTATGAAGAGTGGCAGTGGGTAGCCAGGGGTCCGCCGAGCATAATGAGCCCTGCAGATCGCGAAACGGCGCCGTGGTCGTGGAGAAAGAGGCTGTCGAGTGAAGCCAAATTAAGAAATCACGTTTTTTGTTCACACGCACCTCAGTCTGACAGCCACAGCCTCACGTCAACATCACCGATCTCCACCAAAATCGGTGTGCGAGGACGTCTGTGTATGTCCTTCATGATACCAACAACATTTGGGAAGTAGTTGATATCGACACAGTGCTAATTCCCTAGTGGCCCACTAGCTAGTGTGGCCCACCAGGTAGTCGCTGATAATAGTCGTTTCTGAAGTAAATGTCTTGACAGACTATTTCAGAGCCGGGCTGGTTCCAAGGTGTGGCGTTTTGCCGGGCAAGATACGCTGGTTAGATAAAGCTGTAAGGCCGGCAAGCGGCAGGGCCTGCTACCGCTCAATGCCGACAGGTGCTTACTTACTTACCACCGAGACACCCAGAATCAACTAAGAATCAACTGCATATTATTATCCACAACTCCATTTCAGTCGTCGCTCGTCCGTGCACCCCGGCGTGCCGCACTCCCTCGCTCCTCCCCTCCCCTGCAAGCAAGACTCAAGTCACGAAATGTGAGTTGAAGCAAAAATAACACTACAGCATCATTGATTGTGTCGTCGCTCGTCCGTGCGCCGCACTCCCTCGCTCCCCTTGCAAAAACAAAGTCTTCGGCAAGTTCATTGGTCTTTACTGTCCGAGAATAACGGAGTGCTCTGGCAGAGACATGGCTAGGGTTGGACACGGGTTCATACCCGTACGGGTAAAAACCGCGGAAATGGACCCGCGGGTTGCACGGGTACGGGTACGGGTCAGAGATTCCGACCCGGCTCAAACCCGCGACCGACCCGTGCATGCGGCCATTGCGTCGGCATAGGTGGCATCCAATTTCCAAGGGTTTTTCGATGAAAGTCTGTGATTGCAAGGGTGATAATGACAAGAATGGGGACAATCTGAACTCACTTTGATGTATTTCAAGCCGTCTACCCGCGGGTATACGGGTTGTGACCTGTACCCGTGCGGGTCGGGTCAAGCACGGGTACGGGTACGGGTCGACCCTCTGTGACCCGTACCCGACCCGTGTCCAACCCTAGACATGGCAAGCTTCTGCTTGGCAAGAAATCGGGAGGCGGCGGGAGGAGGCGGGATGCAAAAACGGAAGGGGTTCCTTGAGGCTTGTGACAGTCCTGGGATTTCCTTCGGCAAAGAACCCAACATCTGTGCATGACATTTGCACAGATGTTGAAAAATCAATCGGATAGGACTGCTCCCGGGAGTTGAGGTCATCCATATTGCGCTGAGGGTGCGGCAATCATCAGCTTCAACAAGAATTTGGCTGGATCCATCAGTGCTGACGCAAAACCGAACGACAAAAAGGTGATGGCCCGCCAAAACCAAAAATTAGGGCGCCCTATAGAAACCTGTACCTAACGGTATCAGGAATGCCGTCCGCGCAGATATTTCAGATTTCGGCCAGGAGATTGATGTCAGGTCTCGCGCAAGTCTCGAGCTGGCGTCTTCGTCGTCTTCAGGGTTATTACATGGCCATGTATACCTGGGATATCGCTGCTTCAAGCTTCAAGCGCAAGAGACAAGAGTTGGAGATGATGGACGGAGAGAGAAAGAAGCCGCTCCGATCCGAGAAATCATGTGACACCTCCTCCGCTAGGGATGCACACCGCCCGTGTACGGGTGACGGCCGTCAAATTCACGGCACGAGACGGTTACGGGCCGTCAAATCAACGGCCGTCTTTTTGATATTTGCCTGGGTCCGACGGGACGGGACGGCAAAATAGACGGGTACGGGCCGTCAAAAGACGGGTCTGGTGAGAACCTCTTCGAAGCGGATTTTTAATCGAGGCAGAAACATTCTCTGCCTCAGACATGTCCTCCCGCACTGCTCTAGCTTGAATTGACCTTTCACAAGGACAACTTCACAGATTTTGAGGATGTTTGATGTCAGATATCCCATCAATCAGCCGTAAATCGGCCAAGTACAGACTGTATATTTAATGCCCTTGCCCACCACATCATGACACCAGCCGTCGGATCAGGAACCGGCCTATTTGCCGCAGGACATTGACCTGATCCGCTCATCTCGGGCACCAACCCGTCGACGGGCCGTCAATGTGACAGATTGACGGGAACGGACGGCAACGTTACCGTCCCGTACCCGTCCCGTACATCTGTTCGATCAAGGGTCTGACGGGTACGGGTACGTACCCGTGTACGGACGGCCGTCAAACGGCTCGCGACGGGTACGGTGTGCATTCCTATCCTCCGCTCGGAAGGGTCTTGATTGGTGTGCGGCCGCCGGTCACTGCGTACGTCTCCGTGCTCTCCTCCATCTGCGGTCAGCTCAGCTCTTACAAGCGACACGAATTTGGATATCAAACGGATGGGCACGAGGCGCCGGGACGTCCTCTTTCACCCACACAATGTGTCAATGTCCGCTGCGAGCTCTTTCTGTCTGCCACGACCATACACGCCATGTTACGTGTGAGGTTTTGCTGTACTTGAGCGTACTTCCCCGACCTGTTTTCGCCCTCGCCCTCCCATCCCGAAATCCTCGTCCGCGAGATCGCTCGCGTCGACACGCACATCCATGATCTTCCTCCCAAGCATAGATGATGAGGACCGTTGCGACAGGTTGGGATGATGTCGACATCACAGGCTGCTCGCAAATCGTTCGGACAGCAGCACGCTCCTGCAATAAAAGTCAGATGTAACGAGATTCGGGGGCTCGTGTCGACGAGGAAGAGCTAGGGTGCTCATGAAGGAGCATGATTCGGGGGCCATTCGAGTCGTGGGTACGCACGTTCGTTCGTTAAAGTACTCGGAGCCGCTAATCATGAGTATTTAGGAAGAAGGATAGGATTGGGTTCTGTTGCTAGTTGATGCACGAATGCGACCACTTTGAGTTCTTTTGGTGTTGTGAGACACGCTGCACGGCGGAATGATGGTGGTGGTCTACTCTTCCTCCCCCGCACGATTCGTTTGACCTGAGAGCCAGGATGCTCTAGCCACGGGCTCAAGATGCCCTCGCGGATGATCGTTAAATTTCGTCAATTCAGAGTGGGATGCTCACTACATTCTTTGCTATGCCCCACGTGCAGAAGCGCCTTCCCAATCTTACAGGCTGCGCTGTCGACGACGGCGCCTTACTTTTGAAGAAGCTCGTTGGCTCCGGTGCGTTTGGCCAGCTGTACCGCCGAGTCGAAACCAGGTCCTCTGTCTCTTCGCAGGGCTCTTCGTGGGCTTCCTCCTCCTCCTCCAATTCATCTTTATCGTCCTCCGAGTCCTCAGACTCGGAATTTAAGCCCCGGGTGTATGCCGTCAAATGCCTTCGCAACACGCGCATGGGCGAGTCGTACGACGGCTGGGAAAGCCTCGCTGCCAACGAGCGCCACTTCCGCTTCGTCCTGTCGAGTCTTCACTTACTTACTCTCGTTGCGCAGAGTCTCCCTGCCGCCCAGATTTAAACTCCGCCTGGGGTCTGGGCATAACCCTAATCAACCTCGTCGCGCCTCCCAATTACTCTGGCACGCCGACACGCCTCGGCACCGATCCATGCTTCATTGAACATTGCTCTCATTTTCGCGGGCCTTGGCAGATTGTGATGAATGAGCGTTCTATATCTCACGATTTACGAATCTGGGTTGCATGTGGCGTAGCATACCACAGCTCTCGGGAACTAAATCAGACATATCAACCTCGTCGCCTCTCACGCACCCTGGAACACCACACGCGCTTCATTGAACATTCCTATCATTTCGGCGAGAGATTTGGACCTTGGCAGATTGTGATGAATGAGCGTTCTGCATCTCACGATCCACGAATGTGGGTTGTCTGTGGCGTAGGATACCACAGCTCTCTCGGGGAGCTAAATCAGGAATGAATAACATTGTGATCAAGTGAAATGTGCTGAGCGGCGCCCGTGGTGTTGGGTTGACTGAATCAGGATAGCGCTCCCGAACCAAAGATTGTTAGGGGAATCAAACCAACAAAGGCACAGATGGTGCAGTGCCCGCCGAAACTAGTTCTGAACTCAATCCTCATCGTTGTTCTTTCAGTCTGATACGCCTCAACACACTGGATGGCGACCGTGACTTCTATATTTCCCATGCAAGTCCAGAATATCACAACGCCATTTCAAAATCCAAATAAAGGCTGCCCTGTAATCTTCTGCTGGTACGCACATCCCATGTTTCCAGAAATCCAGGTCTCTTCCCTCATCTTCGATCCCACACCGGACTCAGAGAATGCCTTGAAACTCACTGCAACGCGCTACATTCCCCGCTCAACCACTCCTCACGGGTCCACTCTGCTCTTTGTACATAATAGTGGAGGACGTAAGTCCATACCGTTGCCAACCTCGCCAAACGACTGATTTTCACAAGACAAGGAGCAATGGAACCCAACCCTCGAGCAGCTGTTTGCAAGGCAGAAGTTCGCCCAACTGAACATTCGTGAGGCATGGGCGGTGGACTGGCAGAGTCATGGGGAGGCGGGACAAATCAACTCTGTTCAGCTTGAGAACCGAGGCCCCGTTTGTGAGCATAGAATTTTAATCACATTATTCTACTCATCTGGGCCGCAGCCTTGTACGAATGGGCAACCGCGATAGCAGCCTTTCTCCGATCAGACCACTTGCGTGGTCACTCCATTGTTGGGGTAGCCGAGTCCGCTGGTTCATCGGCCATGTCAGTGCTGGACCTTTGTCCTCTGTTTTGAACGCTCATCTCCACAAAGGCTCCTGGCAACCCAACACTTCTTGCCCCACAGTTTGCCCTTCAAAGGAATCATCATCATTGAGCCCATCATGGCCAGCAGGGAGTATTACCGAAACTTTGGTGCGGAGCGTGATAGGGCGATGGCTGTGGCTACTGCGATTGTAAAGGGGCTACGCACAAGCTGGTCAACACGTGAAGAAGCATTTGAATACATGCGGAACCATATTCGCTGGAAAAAGTGGGATCTGCGTGTCTTGCGCTCTCATGTTGTGAGTCTCCACTGCTTTCTCTTCGTAAATCTTCAATCAGGAGACAGGATCATGGCCTCTACGAGTCTCCCACCGGAGAGATTTTCTGCAACAACCAACCGGAGTTATGCTCGTACCAAGAAATACCGCCTCATTTGGATGCTGTTGATCAATACAGAAAGATTGCCCCTCTTATTCCCATTCATTTCATTTTTGGACAGAAAAACAGCTTTGCGTGAGTTCCCGTGTTTCCCCAAGGATTTGAATTGATCAAGTGTACTTCATAGTTCGCCTGAAGCACAACAGTCCATCTTTGATCCAGAGCACAACATCCGGCCATCTTCTGTTCAGCATGTTCGCAATGCACGCCATTTGGTGGGTGCTGATACCATCCGTAGTTGCAAATGATTCTAAGTGTTTATAGGTCCTTCAGGAGAATCCCGATGGTTTGGCAACCACAATTTGCATGGCGCTGGCGACATTGAAGATGGAGGTCATCTCGGCTCAAATGTCAAAACTGTGAACAAGTGGCCAGCTGTATAGTACTTCGCAGCTCTATGGATTCTGGATGTATTGGCAGTGTGACCGAAAGTGTGTTCATATATATAAATCCATGATCACCTTCTACTTCTCCTCTTCGCCCTCATTTGACCGTGGGATCGATATATGTCTGTCTGTCCGTGTTCCGCAGCAACAATGGGATGATTGGCCTCTGATGCCCCTTGTTAGATTCATGGTGGTACAAGCACCGTTCCCTATGCTAGTTTTACCGTGGGTTGACATGGGATTTCAACTACGAATTCTGTAGGGCTCGGCACCGTACGTACTGTAAGTATGTGGTAGAGGTGCAAATTAAGGTATACCCGTACAATACGGCCACGGTACCGAGCCCTGGAATTCTGTCTGTCCGTGTTCCGCAGCAACAATTGCCAGATAATTCCGCACTGATGCCCCCGGTTCGATTCATGACGATGCAGCACCGTTCGAGGATTCGAGGCTTCCGTCTGTCCGTATTCATCTCGCGCTGATGACCCTGGCTCAATTCATGGTGATGCAAGCACTGTTCGCCGACGCTGGTTTACCGCGGGTTAGCATCACATGTCTATCTGTGTTCCGCAATTTTCTGTCTGTCCGTGTTCCGCGGACCACAGCCATATTTGGAGGTCCTTCCGCTGATGCCCCTTGTCAGATGCATGGTGGCGGAAGCAGCGTTGCCCTACAGTGGTTTACAGTGGGTGAGAATGAGATGGACTAAAAATGACCGGCATACCTGTCTGTCCGTGTTCCGCAGCAATATTTAGATGATCTCCCGCTGATGCCCCTGGTTAGATACATCGACGGTACAAGTACAGAGTTTTGCTGCCGTGGATGAGCATGAGATCTCACTTCACACAGAGTGTCCTCGATCCGTACTCCAGGCATGGTGTGGCGTATCACCAACTCACCATCAACTCGGGAGATTAATCATTATCAGGTTCGCTTGACATGAGTTAGGGGTTCTAATGCAGTTAGCACGACTCGGAGCCGCGCTTTCTTGCGCTTCTTGAAACATCTTCCATCACAAGCACAACATATATAACTGGTGAGCGCTCTCCCGTCATTCTCTGTGTTCCCTTGAAAATGGCAGCCGCCCCGCACCTGGACAGCACCCTCGGGGCATTCCAAATCAGTGGTGCCCTGAACACCTTCCTCTTTGGAATTGAAACCCTCCAGGTGTATCTGTATTTTCGCGACTATTCAGGTGAAAGAACTCGTTTCAAGGCATTGGTATGTACAATATACCTATGATCTTGGTCTCAAATGCTGATATACTTGGATTGCAGGTCGCCTCAATGTGGTAAAGTTGCAATGACTATGCCACTCTTACTGGTTCTCATATTCTTTCAGGCTAGTTGGATTTGGGCACACCATTTGTACCTGGCATTCTGTGAGCCATGCTTGATTCATATGATACTTCACCTCAAATTGCCTGCTTCACAGCTGTACAGTAAGTTTCAACACCTCCCCGATGAAGCCGCATTGCTCAGTCTTTCAGGTACCAATGTGACATATTATTGTCAACCGGAACATATTGTCACCCAGCCACATTCCATGGAACTGATGGTTCTGTCAGTTATCTCTTCTTGGTCCACGCGCGATACCCTGACACAATCACCTAGTTTTTCCGTGATGACATACATCCTGGTTCAGGTCCGTAGCACTTCAACCTCGAAAATTTTCGAAACTAACTCTTGCTAATCAGGGATTTTTTGCGTTCCGCGTTCGCATGCTTTCCAAAAGTTGGCTGTTGCCAATTATATGCTGGGCTTTGGTTGCTGCGCGTGTTGTTCTCAATCTGCTTCAAATGGGACTTCTGTGGGAGCAGCCGTCGATTGCCATATATGAAGGGAAGCACCGTGGTTTAATGCTTGCTGGCAGTGCCATGGCCCTTGCCAGCGACCTTGTGATCACGGCCTCGATGTGTTTTTACCTTCAAAAGGCCGGTGGCTCTCAATTTAAAGAGTACGCCATTGCTTTATATGATATTTTGGGTTGCTCACCTGCGTTTAGAACAAGAAGAATTGTCGATGCCCTATTCATATGGTCCATCGGTAAGCAGTACTAGTTCCCTTACTCCCATCCAATTGCTGAGCCTTTACACAGAAACGGGCATGGCTACAAGGTGCTTAGAAAGGATTCACCCACTTCAGTTCAAATGTCTGAATGCCCCAATTCCACAGTTTGCTCAGCATACTCTTCGTCGTCTTTGTGCGTACCCTTCACCAGTTACCGTCTGGCCGTCAATACTTATTCTTGACCTTGTAAAGATTGTCACTCGGAATGACTGTAAGTATTTTTGAATCCGAAAAAGGCTGCTGGACTAAGCCAAACAGTTATTTGGTTCATCTTCTACAACGCACAAGCCAAACGTGAGTTCATGTTACTGCTTCAGCTGGTCGGAATACACTAACTTGTGCACACCAGTCTATTCTAACGCTCTCATGGTGTCGTAAGCCCCGCATTTAGAAGCCTGAACTGCACTGTTAATGCAGAGTAGCCTCAATCGCCGCCAAATTCTGCGCAACAACAATGCCATCAATATGAGCAATTCCTTCCAAACCAGGAGTGGTGACAGAAACCGGGTATGTCTGGCACACCCTAAGTATTTCCCGCATGCTGACGTAGTTGGTTATAGACCATGGTGGTCGAGATGACCACAATGACTGAAGTGGACGCGCCAGTCAGTAAAGTAAGCAAATCATTTTGATTCAACAGAGTTCATTCTAACCCTGTCACCTGAAGCTGGCGATCGAGCCGTGAACGCCCCGACATTGTCATTACCCTGCTTCTGCTTTACTATTATTTTCCCTTCTTTACGATTATGGCTCCATTTTCTTTGTAACTGTCGAATTGTGTACCCACAATTAATGGGACTCCATTCGTCACATCCTTGGAATGATTGAAATTCGACCCTCTTCATCCATCCGGATTTTGCACATCCCTCGGTCTAGTCCCTATCATTGAGAGGTCGGATGGCTTTGAAAACACTTGGATGCTCGCAGGCGATGTTGTCGGTAAACTGACTCCCCACTGCGCTCGCACCACTGCCTTTATCCGGCTTTCAATGGGTTTCCGATTGGAATGTCATGTCGTTCTTACGTTGGGCGCTCAAAGGGTTCATCCTTTCGAAGCTGACCTTTCATATCAATTGGACAACCTGACCTGCATCCCTCCATTCATTCTTCGATGACTTCTTTGACTAATGTTCGCGATCGTGCGCATTTTCTAAACCTCCAACCGCTTCCACTTACGAACCTCGCAGCCGTTGGACATGTTTTTCACATGGCCGTTACGGGCGTCGCAATGAGCGCATTTGCCCCGCGCTCTTCGTGCCCACCCAACTCGAAACTTGCCACACCAACTCATTCACTTGTGCGCGCTAGTTTCCCACTCCACCACCTCCTTCAATCGTATTCGCGCCCTACTCGGATAACTACCCTCAATTCCGTGTTTCGAACCCGTTGAGGTTTCCTCTGCCACATCGTGGGCTCGTAGATGCGAATCACCTTATATTCTCTTGTCATCCAATCGAAACCCTCCTGGTTCCAATGCCACAACGGTGCCTACCATTCTGTCCCCGCCGAGCCAAACCCGAGGGTTGACGAGCAGAGACAGAAATCCGCCGCTGGTCTGCCTTGCAAATTGCAATGTGATGGATTGGCGTTGACGGAAGAATGACCTCGGCTCCCCTGAGATGCATCTCATTGAAACACGGGTCATGCTGATGAATGAGCTGTTTCGCTCAATCAATGTGATCGAATAATAAGTCCATGTGCGGCTGCGCCGCCTCTTTCTGCATCAGTATGTCACGGCCGCATCTCGTGTAACCAGCTAAAGAAGGATGAGAAGTAAAATCTAGTCTCTCTCGACACAGCGTGGCTCCGTGAACAATCTTAGTAAAACAATCTGGATCACGACATTTGGCTGTGATAGATACCCTGATGCATGCTGCAACTGAGATGAAATCGCACACGTATAATGCAAGCCAACATCATGGCCTGCTCAAACCAAGTTCTCTGTGCGAAAGGCACAGTGATCGACGTGGTTCCTGGAAACACGAATGTGATGGATGCCCTGATGTTGCAACCGCTCTAACTTGGTCTTTGCAAAGATTGAAGCAATGGCTTAAATTGCAAGATTGTCACACGCGATCCCAGGTGCGGCGTGGATATTTCCTGGGGAAGTTTACAGCTCTGGCCGCGGCAGCCGGTCTCGGGCCGTGTGAAGGTAATGTACTTAAGTATCGTGCTCTATTTAAGTGATTGGATACAGGTGTACACGACTGAGATGCACCACTGTTGTGGTTGCGGTCAAAGTGCGAGAATTTCCCCAGAGACAGGTCCTCGATCGGTCACGAATCACGATCCCGGGCCCAGCAGCTATATTGAGAAGCGGGACTGTGTGAACCAATCGTGATTCCTATTTCCAATACTTAAGAAGAAACTCGAGTGATTCTCGTTCTTTCATGCCCGGACACATGCTGGCTTCCCTCATCCTCGCCGCGGTATTGTGCGCCCCTGCCATGGGTGGCGTGCCGACCAGCACCTGCTGGGCTACACTGAACAAAACCGTGGGTGGGCGCCTCGTCCAAGGGGCTCCATTTGCACGCTCGTGCTTTGCTTCTGCCTCTGCGGGTACCAATGGTGTATTTGACGCCAAAGAGTGCACCGTTGTCCAAAAAAACTATCTTGATCATTGTCAGTTGAACAGTGTTACCTCCTCTTTATATTGACGGTTTTTGCAGTCTCTCTCACAGGGAACCTGGGCGGGTACATCAATGTGGGTGTTCCATTCTGACCGTTCCCGGATGCCGTTTACACATAGCTAGACACAATGGGAGACCTGCCAACGTTCAGGCGCCCAATGCCTCCTGGACTCAACTGCACCCACAAACCCCGTCGCATTCACTTCACCAAACCGGACATGCAGCCAAGGATCCGTTCCCCCCTTTGCTGTAAGCAATAGATAACCGGCGTGATCGCGTGATCAAAGGGTTGAACATTGATTTTATTCTTCAGATCAATGTCTCTTCGGCACAAGACGTCCTCGCGGGTTTCGAATTCTCAAAAACCTATGGTGTGCCGCTTGTTGTGAAGAATACTGGGCATGATTACAAGGGAAGGAGCGCCGGGCCCGGGGCACTCGCTTTATGGGTCAGTGTGAATCCCTCTTTTTTGATTCTTGTGTTCAATTTTCCCAGGTCAACAGTCTCAAAACAATTGAACACAACCCGCAATTCCTACCCACCAGCTGCGCAACAGGCGGCGCCAAAGAAAATGCAGTCACCGTGGGCGTAAGTCTACAGTCACCGACTTATTTGAACGTTCGTTGAATGTGCTCAAGGCTGGCGTGACCTACTCCGACCTCCTTGCCTTTGTTTCTATGCACAACCTCAACCTAACCATCCCTACTGGTGGGGACCTCACCGTTGGTGTAGCTGGCGGGTATGTGCAAGGGGGCGGTCATGGAATCCTCTCGAACGTCTACGGTCTAGCGGCTGACCGAGCACTCGAGTTTGAGGTGGTCACACCGAGTGGGGCGCATCTTTGGGCAAATGGGTGTCAGAATACCGATATCTTCTGGGCGTTAAAGGGCGGTGGAGGTGGAACTTTTGGAGTTGTGCTGGGGATGACGACCAAGGTGTTTGACCAGACGGGGATCAACGCGTGAGTCTCTGTATTTTCTCTGCCATCGTGCTAATGAGGGTAGCGTGCTTGCAACTTTTAATGCCACTGTTCCGGGGCAGAGACTTGCTGTTCTGCAGTTTGCTGCAGATAACGCGTTGCAGTGGGCTCAACTAGGTTGGGGTGTCTACATCTTTGTACGTCACAACTCCAAGATGCTCCTCATACACTGATGTAAATTACCAGCCTGCGGGCGGACTTGTCCTCGGCAACATTCTCCTCTCGCCCGATGAAGCAAAAGCCTCAATGGATTCTCTCCGCACATTTATCACTGGCAACCTGACAGGCAGTTCCTTCACCATGGCCGTCGAGTCCACGTATGAAGCCTTCTTTAACAACTTTGTCTTTGCCATACATGTTGTGCGTCCGCTTGTTTGCTGCCATTCATTAGCTATACAGGTCATTCTAGCCAGATGGTGTCCCGCTCACCGCGGCTTCGCGACTCATCCCCTCAACCAACTTCAAGAGTGCAGACCAGCGGGTGGACCTTGTGAAAACTGTTGACGCTGCGGTAAATTTGGTTGACCTTGCTGTTGTATTCGGTACAACGCCGTGGCTGCACGGAGATCAGGGCAGTACAAGTGTGAACCCAGCTTGGTATGTCAAACACCTGATTTCCTACCTGTGCTCATTTTGAGACCTAGGTACAACTCTCTTTGGCATGTAAGTCATGGTAGCATTCTTAGAGGCCTCAAAGTCTGAATGAATGCAGGTGGCCATTGGCAAAACATGGGATTTCAACACCACAGCTGCAGAGATAGAGGGGAAATACAAGAACTTGACAGCGGTGGCCAGTGGTCTGAGACTGTTGGCACCATTGTCGGGGGCGTATGTGGTATGTCCCTTGCAGATGTTGTGAACTATATCTAACACAAATCCACACCGTATAGAATGAAGCAGATGTGTTTGAACCAAACTGGCAAGGTCGGGACTTGGTTCATTCGCGTCTGTTCCGTACTTACTTGGAATGCACAGAATCTTTTTGGGGAAGCAATTACCCCCGTCTACTGGCGATCAAGACAAAATAGTACGTGCTTGGCTGACATCTCTGTACACAGGCCAGCTAATTGAATGTGTGCAGCGACCCAGACCATCTTTTGGATTGTTGGCAGTGTGGTGAGTTCATTTCAATGTTGTGAGACTCATTGGACTAACACTGGTTTGCAGTGGGATGGCTAGGTAGTGGGAATGAGCGGTATGACTGTTATCCGGATATCTAAACCCGCTATGCTCTGCTGTTTCTATATTCCTTTAGGGTGCTGCAGCGCTCAATTCGGAATTCATTTCTATGTTTGTCACTTGTATGGAGGGACAGAGAAAATTTATTGCTCTGAATAAAGATCAATTATAATACTGGGTTGACCAAGTGAACCAAAAAACTCAGTGTTGTCCTCGGGCAAGGGAATTACTATCTACACGATTCGGACCAGGTAGCAAGTACCGCCGTCAAAACATCTTCCCGCAGGATTCGGATGCCAGTGTCCGTGTCAATGTTCCTGCCATCACTGAGTCCGAGGCTCCCATCTTTTCAATGTGAAGTGCTGTGTATTTCACCCCGGGTCCGCTTCCCGCAGGGTTCTGATAACTCAATATCATGCCCGATTCTCATCGCGTCAGAAGTGTGCATACCACTATGAAAGATCATGATCAGAGGATGGTCCTGGATTATGATGCAAATGTCTCGCTCACTGGCATTTCGGTTCTTCTTAGAGCATGGGATTTTGTGGTAATTTTTGGATAATGCCACACGGCGCCCAACGTCCGTGGGTTGCACAATGTCCCCGCTTCCCGCTCATCTGTGCCCCTTGATATCCCTATCTGATGTGTGGAAGTGCGGCAGTGCCTGGATTCCGGCTCTTGTTCTGCTCCCGCAGAGAAGTTCTGAAATCAGTATCATGCCCGACACCGTACCCGGTGATGTTTGCAATTTGTTGTAGGTGTGCAAATAAGAAAATAAAGCAGGGACAGGACGTAGTTCGCCAAACCAAAGAAACGAAAACATGGTTGAAAGCCAAACCAATGAAAAACATGGTTGAAATCTTTTGGAAGTGTTCGAAGTCATGAACCCGCAACCTCAAACGACTGACCAAAATGATGTGATGCACTTATGCCAGAGGACAATGGAATACGTCAAAGCTGTATCGCCATCTCAGTTGAGCGCTGAGCAGCCACTAATTAGATGCCAACGCGGCGCTCATTCAGTCTCATCATTTCTATAGCGGGAATCGGACATCGCAGCGCATCTTTCTGTCTGTGAGAAGCACTTGTGGATCGGGGCCAGTTGATCATAATCAAATCAGAATCCGGCTCCGACCTCAGGCTGGAAAATTTGCACAAGAATACACATGTTTCCTCTTAGGGTATAAAATCCACCAGACTGACCTTGTGAACCCATCCATCCACTACAATGGTTCAGATCTCCCGCTTCCTCGCCTTGGCCTCTCTCATTGCGACCGGCTTCACAATGCCGGCCAAAGGGACTCTGGCCCAGCTTGAGGCTGATATTGCCACCACGTTATCCGAGCTCACCTCCCTCTACAACCAAATCGATGACTTCCCTCAAACAGGTCTCTATGGTGCCCGGGTAGGAGTATTTTGCTCCATCAATACTTCAAATAACCTCTCCCAGAAAATTGACGCCTCAGTCAAGCAGTTTATACCTACTCTTAACAAGTGCACGGCCGATATAAAGGTGAATGCTTCCCCTCAGCAATTTGACTGCGAACATTGGCTGATATTAGTGTCTGGAAGACTCTTCCCCTGCCGATCAGTGAAGCTGACGGAAACGCAATCCTCACCTCCCTCGAGCCCTTGCAAGCCCCAATCTTCGGCGCGTTGACCGATATTATTGACAAGAAGGCCGGCTTTGTGAGTTGTTCATTTGTTCGTCGCCTCGAGGTCTAATCAAATTGCTTTCAGGCTGCGCTTCCAGTCCCTGGTTTTCCGGCCATCATTCTTCAGGATCTGAAAAACCTCAATGTCAGTGTACCCGCCTTCTGGATTGAGCTAATTTCCGTGATGCCAGTAAGTAACCTCAGTGGGCCATCGTCACCCAGACTTTGATCTGCCTATGCATCTAGGACGACCTCAAATCCCCGACACAGGACATCCTGGCTGAAATCGTCATCTTATACAACAACTCCATTGATGCCTATGAAGATTGTGACTAGTTGGATCGTTGATACATACCACATGTTTGAATATTGGATTTCTAATTGTGAATTCTGGTTGCTGAACGTCCATAATTGAGGTGATAGCCCTCCTTGAATTCTACCGCCAAAAAAATGGTCCGACACTGGGACGAGGACATAAGCTTTTGAATCCCACCGATTCCTACGCACGGGGGAGAAGATGAGAAAGGAAAGTGTACTCACACAACTACTGCATATTGTCGAGAACGAAGAACTGTTGGGGAGAGAAAAGCTCGAGCCCGGTGCACGTATGCGGCTGTCGGTAAAGTGCCAGAGACGGGATGGTTGGTCCAGGCATGCCAGAAGTCGGAAACTGGCTGAATGAAGGAGTCAAAGTGAGCCAGGGTATTGGATATGCGAGACACAAGGTTGTTGTCATCCCAAATCACGGTCATGTTTTGGTTCGGCTTCGATGACAGATTGTTCAAAGTGGGAGTCAACGAACCAAATTAAGGATTGAGTACTACTCAGTCTGTACTCGAATCAACTCACAATCTCAAAATGCCAAGCACACTGAATCCGCATCTGCACCTTCTCCGAATCCGTACTGGGCTGGGACTGACCACGAAGGGCTCTTAATAAGATCTTGGGTTCCGACTCGCTTGGATTCCAGTTGCATTCCATTGGTCGACCGTGGTCCTGTAAACACGTCCGTCCGATCAGTAAGACCATGCATGTAGGCAGATGGTGAGAGAAAGGTCTCGGGGGTGGGAGAGCGCCCACGTATTGGGGCGAAGTATGACACCCAGCCGATCTCAAAAAGGCGTTCCGAGGGCGGGACAGAGCTGAAGCCCGAGTCGTGATCAACGCGACCTGGTTATCTGAATTTCTGTGAGATTAGGCGGCGGGGCGGAATGTTCATGACTCACGCCCTAAGTCATCGTGTTGCGTTATTTCATCTGGACGCCAGCTCGCGCTCCCACTGGACCCATGCGAAGGGCCGCTGTAGCGAGTTTCTCGTGGCCGTCACAATGGAGCTCTTGGAAGACACCCTGCGCTGTGAGGTTCGTGCGGATGATCTTGTCCTTGCGGATCGGGATGCCGACTCGGACTGGGACAACTTCAGAATCATACCGACATACACCTTACACATACTTACAGGTACCATACTACCTATTACTCCCCTTAAAGCACTGTGCGATGGCCCTGACCATGAAGGGACGGTGTATCAAAAGGCCGTCGGTCATATCTAGCCGACATCAATTGACGAACAATGGGAGATCAAATATCAAATTTGAACCGCGACCAATCCGCCGACCATAGCTTGGAGCGCGATGGGTGAAACTTGAAGCTTGACAGTTCAATTCGCCGAATCCCGATGAAGTTGGCAAAAAAATCTGCCAGCCGAGGAAGACTTCAGGTTAGTTGACTCGACACAGCCATGCCGAGTACAGAGTAGCCAGCAGAGGAGAAAGAGAAGTGGATGAGACCCGGGCCGATACCAGCTACGCGAGCTCTGATGTGAAGGAAAGTGGTGAGGGTTGCAATGTAGGCGGCGAGGAGAAACTGTGAAGAATGAGACGTCGGATGGGCATCACGGACGGCCGTTTTTGCTGAGTCTTCAGGAGTCTTGTCACTTGGCCGTCGCCGCCCTTGGTTGAATAGTGTAGAGGCCGACAGCCGTCAAGACTCAATCCAATCCGCGCCGCGCATGTACAGACCTGCACATCACCGCAGACTACAGATGGATTTGAGCAGATGCTCCCTGTTGGGATTTGGGAAGCTGAGCAGCGTTCCTGGCATTAGTCGTCGCCCTTCGCGAAGGTCGTCAAGAGATTTGGGTGCGATTCACACAACCTGACTTTCCCAAGGTTGCGATCGATCCCTTCCACAAATTAATTCAAATATTCTCTCAAATTTAAAGAGGAAAACGCACCCAGATCATTCGTATTCAGAATGGAGAACTAAATTCCAGCCGACACAGTCCGCGATTGTCGGAAATTAACCGTGGCTGGATCGAATGTTCCTGCATAGTAATTCAGATCCTCTCTCAAGAGAGAGAGAAAAACGTACTTGAATTCGCTCCCTGCACTTCTTCAACGCTCAATGCGAAGGCTCACTCGGCCGACACTGATTAAGGTACCCTTCTCGAAGTTGTTGATGCCTAAAAGGGCCGAGTCCGCGCGAACCCTCATCCACTATGCACCGTGGCGACGGAGACGATGAGAGGGGTCGTGTGACGGAAGGGCGCGGACGAAGAGGGTGTTGAAACTTGAGAACTATGGACCGTTAAAATGGGGTGGTGAACCAGGAGGAAATGGAAAAGGCACGCACGTATGTATTCACAGCAGCCTCAGAAGAGGACGACGCTGACAAGTCAGCACAAACATCTCTGCTTCCCAGCTTTTCCGAATCAGGAATGTCGGTCCAAAAGTGCACCTCGCTACGGACGAAAACGAGGCGCAGATCGACCGAGTGCTCCCTTGCAGTGGTAGCAATGAGGCAGTATTTGCGCAAGTAAGAGTAGTCGACCCAGCAGCGTCGAGAGCTCATTGACTCGAAGGCTAGTTGGTAAGTAGACATATTGTGAACAGTGGCACGCACTTACTACTACAGTCCAACGCCGCCCTCTCCCGCCCTCGGACCTCTGCATGCAAGAATCAACCGCCCGAGTTTGAAACATTCCATCGTCGCGAGGCAATGTCTTGTCGAGTAAGCCTTCTTGAGGTTAACAGACCATCCTAGCGCCGGGATACCCAGGAGCATGGATTTCAAGGAGATTTATGTCAGGTCTCGAGCTAGTGTCGTGCGCAAGTCGTGCGAGTGTATCCATTGTGTTGTTAGCTATTCTGCAGCTAGAAAGATCCGGGAGCCTGCAGGAGCCCGCAGTCCAGAGTCGGCGAGAGGTGGAGATGATGGGACGGAGAGAGAAGCTGCCGAGAAATGATCCGACATCTCCTGCACGGAACGACCATCTACCACCCGCTTGATGTCTCTCAAGAATCCGCCGTCGACAACCCAGCCCTTGTGGTGGCCGCTCACGGCGATTTCAAGGACGTGACTCTACATTGACGATAGACGACTTGTCAATAACTGGCCCTAGAGGCGTCCGGTGCGTGTAACGACTCGTCTTCGTCCTATTGCGATCTCACGGATATCCGCAGCGTCGCTCCCTGCGTATGTCGGGCTGTCTCACTTGGACTGTCCATGTTTCTTGGTGGCAGGTGCGCATACCCGCCAATCGACGCTGAAGGTATCGCCGACGTCTTTCTGGCCTCGGCATCGATGCATTCTCGACCCGAGGCCTCGGCAGCGCTACATTCGCGAGATCGACGCGTCTTTAACGCGTTTTTGACACGTTGCGAGTTTGTGAACACGCTCAGAAGCCCTGCTGGTGACTGCTCTGCATCAGTCATGCACTCTACCAGGGAAATCGAGAGCTAACTGTGCTTGGAGTGGTCCGTGGTCTCGGTTCGGCATAGATTGATGCAGCAATGATTCCGTCATTTGCATGATGCAGTGTCCGATGTACCCAACTCCGTTCAAACTCCGGTCATTTTGACAGTTCATTGAAAAAATCTAGTCTGCAAAAACCTGTAGAGGGGGGGGGGTACCCCTCTACAGATTCATGCAGATTTAAGGTTTGCAGGACCCTCTGTCGAGCGTATAAAATAAAAGCTAACTCCGGGGTCCTGACAGGTGTCGCCGGCAGCCCGGCAAAGTGACAAAAAATCGTGACAAAAAATCGTTGAAAACGTTTGATTTTCCTTATGGAAAGTCAGCCATTTCCTCTGCTGGCAAGCTGAAAATCTCCCGATTAGCAGCGGCCTCCTCTTCCGTCAGCATTGCAAATCCCTTTCCGTCAAAGACTCAAAGTCAGGCTCCGGAAGCTCAACCCAACGCCCAGCATGCAACTCGGCCTTGCCGTTTCAAAAAGTCATCATGCGACGCAAACCGCGAAGTAAACTGCTTAGTCGTCATATAACCGTGCTTGGGGGTTAGAACTTGAACGTGATGGGTTCGATGAGTACTGTGATGCCCCAGCCGTCTTGCATCTGATCCTGGAAAATCCAATCAACCCGTTGTATTCCCAGGACTCCCAGCTTCAAGATGGGAATGCGCGCAGGATTCCGGGTGCGGTAGGCGTAACGAGTGGGCAGCCACTGGCAGTTATGTCGCTGCGATGAATCGTTATGGACGTGCGTGGTTGTAAGTGAGAAACTTGCGAATCTAGTAGCGCGATGGAACCGAGGGATAATCATTTTGTGACGAGAGGACCCAAGTAGAGTCTTCACAAGGGAAGGCGAAACATGAGGGTGAGCACAGTTGAAATGTTGCTTTACACAAAGAATTTCAATTTTTCAGTTGATCGTCATCTGCCCATCCACAGCAACGCCCCGTTGATTGATGCTTCCGACCCCGGTACATAGTTTTGCCTCCCTTCAAATGTGTGAGATAAATTCCAAGAATCCAAGCATAACCATGGGAACGGTAAAAAATTCATGAAAATCTTATGCCTGCCCCGCGTCCCTCAACAACGCCTCCACCTTCTTCCACTTTGTCACATTCGCGAGTGCCGCACGGTCAATATCCCCCGCTCGCCACATCGGATGGTCATACTTCACCTGATTGAGATTCGGGAACAGTCGGCGCATCAATCGCATGACGGGGCGGTACTCCTCCGCAATCGACGAAGACCCTACGTCGAACAAACGGAGCGCGAGTTGTGGGTCAGTTATTACATCGTCGAAGGTCACCAGAGACGTGATAGGTGTCACTCCATTGATTTGGATGGTGAGACTGTGGAGATCCCGGCAGTGCGTCGCGAAGGCACGGAGACAGCTGGAAGAGCTGAAGTCTGGGCCAGGACGAGGCAAAGATATATCGAGGGGTTGATGGCTTGAGGAGCGCAGAAATCTCCGGAGGAGTTGAGGAGCAAGCTCGTCAGATCGATGATAACGTTGATGCGGGAGCCGAAGTTGGCGATTCGGACGAGCGTCGTCGAGGCTGATCGAGCCACGTTCGCGTGTCCAAATGCTTAAGCTTGTCCACGGGGAGAATCACTGCTTCAGGCGAGAATTGTCATTCATTGTCGCCCGCACTCGTGACGGTGGCAGCCTCCGAGATGTGATGATGGTGGTCGCAAAACAAGAGCGGTACAACCAAGTACACAACGATGAGCCGCGCCATCATTTGTTGCGAAATCATCTCAGTAATCAAACACAATTGTCCCAACTGTGCTGGTCGGACGGTCCAATGTCCATCCACTTTCTGTACACGCGGAAGGCCTCGGAGTTGCCGACGGTGGAATGGAAGGAGCCACGGGCAAGTCCTTAGAGCCTCAATGATCCATGAAAAGTTGAAACCCTGCGTTTTCGAAGAAGGAGTGAGTAGTAAATGAGACGTAGAAAGATTATGCGCAAATTGGAGTTGAGTTGCCCGCGGTGATTTTGGCCCGAGGCCGAGCGGCGTGGAGACGAATCTGAGCGTTGATCAGATTCTCCCGTGCACCTCCGTCCGAGGCTGGGAAGGGGATCTTGAGAGTGCCACGATCAGTGAGTCCGGGATGACGAATAGATAATAGAATGTTGGAGCCATTGACGTTAAATGGTACTCCGTTTGCGAAGTCGCCGCAAATATCAATGCATTGTGGGAAGCTACCATGCTGAAGTGACTGAGCCGACGGTCGAGCCTGGGACCATCGCACACGGGTCTGGACGCAAGGAGATGCATATATGCATGACGGGAGGAGGACCTACGGCAATGCTGTTCAAATGCTGTTGCTACCGCGGCTAGATTATCATTGTTTCCAGCTTCGTTCGGCCAAGATGGCATCTCAATTGCCTGGATCCCCCTGGATCTAACTGTCACCTCAGCCTCCTATCACTTGTAGCTCGAGGTAGATGTCAAGTTATTTGAGTAATTTCAATTTGCCCTGGACGGTGCGCCATTTTTCCACGACCGCGGCCTCGCATCATATCTCCGCGTTGGTGTGGGAGTTGGTCCCTGGATCCCCGGCAATCCTTCAAGTTCCCATTATGCCCTGTAAATAGTCAATGCCACGGGTCGCCGATACCCCGGGCTGGCCATTTTTACCCGTACGGGTATGGGAAGGTAGCCATCACGCCTTGAGCCAAATTGTTCAGTCGAACCGGCGGCCTTTGGTGCTACTTGAACTTGTGGCAATCGATGAGAAATGCAAAACGAGGGAGGTATCTATTTTTCTGGCCCTCACAGTCTAGCCCTGGTTGACCGTAGCTTTGGGCACATGTCAATGTCTGGGAATGTAGGATGCCTTCCCGCTTCCTACGGTACCACCACGCGAACATGTCTAACATCAAATGATACATCACTTCGGTAGTGTATAAAAGAGGACACGCAGTTCCTCCGAATCCATAATCTGTCTTGTCCGAAATATGGTTCACGTCCTCACCCCAGCCCCAGAAAATGTCTCACATAGCGACATAATATGGCTGTACTCAGCTCACGCTCTTCATTTCTACGTATACTTGAGACTGATTTCAGGCATAGAGCAGGACCTCGCCTCTTGGGATTGTTGTTCAATTGGGGGCTCCTCGGTGTCCTCACGATCCAGATCTACATCTACAATATCAGCTTCCCCAAGGACAAGATAGCTTTGAAGACCATCGGCAAGTTCCCCTCCTGCATCCCATCGTTTGCCTGGGTTGAAGTGATTTATGATAGTTTACGTGGTATATGCATTGGACTGGGCTCAAACTTGCTCTGCAACGTACGACGGATTTCAGTGGTTCGTGTACGGTTGGGGAAATCTCCCCGCCCTATACGGCGTGTACACCACCTTCCTCAACGTGCCCATCCTTTCCAGTATCATCGGGGCCATCGTTCAAGTGAGTCCCCAACGGTATTCGAGGGAGGTCAACATCACGAGTGCCATTTGTAATATTCAGATATTTTATGGATGGCGAATATGTATCGTCTCCCGGTCTCTGACCATCGTCTCCTTCATCATTTTGTTGGCGCTTCTTCAGCTGGGTGGCGGTGGTGCAGTTGGTTATTATGTGAGCTTTTTCTTGTACTTGATCTATTATAATTGATCGCTTGGCTTTGGAATCCTGCAGTTATTCCATGACGCATCAGAAGTTGGACGATCTCCAGGCCTTGTCCGTGCTGTGGGCATCAGACTAGGAACAAGCGCAGCCGTCGATATCGTCATTGCGGTTTCAATGACCTTTGTCGTAAGTCACCCCGGGCCATTGACTCTTCATCCCAGCGTGATGACGTCTGCAGCTGCTCCGGAGTCGCGCCCAAGCCCTTGGACACACCAATAGCATTTTAACTCGTCGTACGTAATCCTATTTCTGGCCATTATGGACCCTCAATAACTACTCTACCCAGTTGTTCGCCTGACAGTCGAAACGGGGACGATCACAGCTATCGCCGCGATCGTGGACCTCGTATTTTTCATCAAGGCGCACAACGGACTTCATCAGGTTTCTGGCGTTATATTGGGCAAGATGTACAGCAATACCCTTCTGGTCCTACTGAACAATCGTCTCGCAATGCGGAGGGAGCCGCAATTACACGTCGGTGAATCGTTCCGCGCTGGGATGGGATCGCGCGCTCCGGGTACGAATGATTCCGAGCCCGCCACGGAGATAGATTTGGTGGATTTGGGAGCGAAGAAAATTTCTGGAGATTTGCAGTTAGCCTGACGTCGTAATTTCCACAGAAAAGGCCCGAGCCGTCTGTAGCCAACAAAGAACCTGGCTTTGAGGCCATTGCTCCCGCATGGCAGAAACGATTCCGCCGTGGGCACCTAAATAGTAAATTGATACTTGACTGTGCTTGAATAAAAATTCATGGAACTCCTTGGCCAAGAGAGTTATCATGATGCCCGTTACGGCCGACTCGGAGGCTCATCAGGATCAATACACCATCAGCGACCTAACCTTCCACAACTAGATTTCGTCCTCGACCAATCCTCAGACGTTCACCGGGATTTGACCCGAGAAGGTTCGCGGCAGCCCAGTTTTCCATTGCAGTCGAACCCAGGGATCAACGGAGTCCTCGGAGGATCAAACAACAATCATCCATCATGATTGTTGATGCCTGTAATGCATGCATCTGAGCCCATCCGGCACCCATCCGGCTCCGAAGCGATGATCGCCGGTAGTCTGCGGCAAGTGCCATCATGAAAGAACCTTGATTAACACAGGCATTACCCTCGGCCCCACTCGGGACGCCGTTGATCCATCGTGTGCTCCGATTTCCAAATGGATATCGGGGATCGTTTGATGCCACAGGCCCAGGTTAAAAGAACGATTCCTAAACGGGTTAGGAATCGTAAAAATACCCCACCAACATGAAGGTGGCGCGGCCTCGAGTCGAACGACCACAGCGTCAGGAAGACGAGGATTCGGAAGGACTTGATTGAATGGGGTAAAGTCCACTCAGATCTTGTCGGAACTTAAGGGAGCAAGATTGCCCGGAATCTGTGCAGATTTCTCTGCGACGCTCTACATTTGAGCCCAGCCCAGCACTGAGGTACCCATCCCCGGGGAGTTTTGAATCCGTATTTTCTCGGAGCTCTGTGTAAGTTTATTAGCTTCCTAAAGTGAGGTCACCACAACGATCGACTCGCGCGCCATGCTCGGAATTAGCAACCTCCCGTCGGCACTTTCAGCGCTTGTGGGATCGAAGCAGTCGGTGAGTAAGACATTCAGTAATATTGCATTTGGTTTCTGAACATTACAATTGCCAAACAGAATTGAATTTCTGAGAAATGAGAACATACACGCAGATGACGACGAACGAATGTTGGAGCACTGAGGCCATAAAATCGATGAGAAGGGAGCTGAAGCGAGGTATTGCAGCAATCACTAGGTTGGACCGCCGAAAACCACGACGGGCAGGGTCTCCCTTTTATACGGGAATCGTCCTTCTTTCTCCCACACTCGCGCGTGCCCCACATCAGCCGACGCGGACTACTCGGTGGGTTGCCCGGTTCCACGTTCCCAGAGACAAATGCATTGGATGCGCGTTGAGCGAGTCGGCTAGTCGGCGAGATGGTGGTAAGAAGTCAGAGGGCTTGAGTGCACGTCCGCATCATTCGGATTGCGTATGCCGAGACATTTGACACGAATCTGATGCCGATCAATGCTTCTTTTTCCTCTTGCACTCATGGTCCCGTATTATCGAGTCGACGCTGTCTCTCCAGAGAACTTGCGATACATCAGATATCCGAACTTGCAAGGGCTCTTCGTCGACTGGATGCAGAGTAAGTCTTCGTCCATCCCATCCCACAGCAGGATTCGGCGGAGCCTACGCATTACTAGACCTCCACGGATACCATCTTCGCACCAAGAAAAGCCTCTCGGGTGGCTTTCCCTTTCCCATTCACCTGCGACGAACCCGCGATCCGAGGGAGCTCGCTGGAGTCCTCGTCAGCCTTGACGAGCTTGAGCCGGCAGATCCTATCCTCGTCGACAAGCGGTCGAATCCGGCAGGCCCGCGAGGCCCTGCTGTTCTCCCTCAGACTCAAAGTTACCTTGTCCCAGTTTCCCAATCCGTTCAGTGTAATCTTGAGTTACAAATCCTCCTCGTCTATCTTTACAAGGTCGACTCCAGGCAAGATACAAGTCTCTTGTGGGATACACCGCCAAAGTGCAGGTTAGAAGCCGCTACCTGGGCTTGGGCATTGTGGCTCTTGGTGACGGAAGAGTACTTCCTCGAGAAACGATCCATCGCCGCCGGTGCCGCTCCGTCGCTCCATGGGCGATTCACCTACGAGAATGTGATGGCGGAAATCGAGAAGGACGTTGGACGCGCTGGGATTCATGATCAGTTTAGCTGTGTGCTCCGCCGTTCCTTGCCTCTTTCTGCTGTCGCCAAGCTCTCCTTCAAACCTGCGTTTCAATCTCTCACTCGTAACAGCAATATCGCTGACATGATGCACGCGGTCGTCGACATCGCCAAAGGTGCGTCATCTTCTGTACTCAGGTACTCATACCCCACTGACGTGAACAATGGTAGCTACTCGTCATTGTCAAAAGCAACCGGAAATTGGTCTCGCATGATGGCATCAGCCGATCCCTTGGGCCGAAACAATATGGGTGGACTCTTTGGGATATATACATGCCTCTTAGCATAAATCAACCCCAGCCTGAACACCATTTCCAACTGCTAGAACACATTTAGTTCCAACAGCCAGATTTCAGGAAATGTACAAAAGAGTCGGTTCTGTTGCGCTGTATGGGCCGATTCATGCCAATCAAAAAATGATGGGGTATACCTCAGATGTATATCTGTCAGTCCTGAACACCAGAAGCTGTGAGTACATCTGTACAGGCAACACCAAGGGGTTTCGAAAAAGGTTGAACACCAACAACAACAACCCAAACAGCCGTGATTCCAAAATGTTGGTTCAAGCGCTCGAGGCAATCTCAAATAGATTTTCAGCGCATGTAATATCAAGGGGGCATTGAATAGAGTGCCCCCATCACATTTCAGATCAAGTGAAGCCACCGGGTTCATGGCTAAATCTAGCATGTCCAACAATTCGCCGCCGAATTGTTCAGCTGTTTTCACTACCAAATTTGGATGGCCTGATGTGAACGGAAGTTCTCGGCAGCTAGAGGAGATACTCAAGTTTGTTGTGCAACAAAAGTTTGGAGTGGATTCAGTGCATTGAACACAGCACAAAGCATTTTCTTCGACTGTTGGTCATTTCTGCTCACAAAATCACTACAAGACAACTTTAAAGCTTGTATTCTGGCACCATTGGGGAAATTCATGCCAATCAACTTTGGGGCTGGACTAAAAAGAAGCCATACTGTCCTCCAATGTCAGGTCAAGCCATATGATAGGGCGCATTGAATGATATGGATCAATTTCCGGTTACTTTTGACAATGACGAGTATTGTCGCATTCGACGACCCAATGCTCTGCTTCCCCGCCCTCACCCCCAACCGCCTCGTATTCAAAACAGACAGTCCCACCGCCGGCTTCATCCTCGACCTCGACTTTCCGGATGAACCCACCTCAATCACACACTGCGTTTCCGGTAGGGCTCCGACCCGGCCGTTGACGGCGCCGGCCGTCGCTCTGACGGCCGTCATGGGAGGTCGGACGGGCCCCACCCGGCCGTCAGACCATGTGGCGAGGCCTCAAAACGGCCGGGTGGTACCCGTCAGACCCGTCACGGCCGTCATGACGGGTAAGAGCGGTGATAGCCCATGCCTCCTGCTAAATCCACCATCAGATTGATGTCAACGTGATACGGGCAAGTCAAAATTACGGATTGGTACTCGGCAAGCCTCAGAAGCGCAGTAGTAGGCCATCGGGAAGATTGCCGATGACCCAGGTGGGCTACCCTGGAGCATCAAGCGATGATGGCAGCTCGGCATGGATAGTTAGCTGAGGACCCGTCATCACCCGTCATCACCCGTCGACGGCCGGGAACGGGTACCCCGTCAGCCAAGGAACCGGACCCGGACCCGGCCGTCAAAATTGTGGCTTCAGAGGGCTGTACGGCCGGGCCGGCACCCGTCGTGACGGCTCGTTGACCCGTCATTTTGACGGTCGGGTCGGAGCCCTAGTTTCCGGTCGTATTCTGCGTAGACACGCAGCGAGTACCCTCCGTTTTGCTGCCTACGACCGTATCACCCCGAGTATCGCACCACCCCCAAACACCCTCTACCCACGACACGCCCTCGAATCGCTGTTCAACACCCTCATCTGGGTGGCTCTCTGCAAAGATTACACCAGTGCCCATACCTATTCAACTTGGTTTAGCAACGTCGGGTATAACCTACCGCAAGATCGGACTCGGTCTGAATACCAACAATTTGTCGACCGGCGACGCCACTTCTTGGTTGATGCGACTTGGTATTGGAATGCCGCCAGGGTGCAGGTAGGGATGTATAAGTTGGTGGATGCTTGGCTCGTTCCGCTTGGGCGGATGATTCGAGAGGCGCACTTCTTTTTGAGAGGCCGGCAGGAGGAGGAGGGAGACCGGTATGATTGGGAGACGCTGGGGGGAAAGTTCACTGTTGACGGGTTCGTCGGAATTCTAGAAGGTGGACTGTCAATGTGATGCGAGGCCGCTAAGCGGGTTCATTTTTCTTGTCGGTATGATGCCGTCTACGCGCTGTGTTTTCGACCTGATGCTTTTTTTTCTTTTTTTCTTTTTTTCTTTTTCGACCTCATGCTGCTAATTTACGCGCACATTTTTCTTGGAAAGACAATGTGCATGTGTTTAGTTGTCACATTTCCTTCAATCGCTACGTCTCGAGTCCAAGCCTCACTGAACGGGGATGAGTGAGGGTGCCCCGGATTACATGCTGCTGCAAATATGGTTAAAATTGTGCCCATAGGGATTGTCCGCCTACTGACGCGATCCTAAATGCAGCGCTGGAGGGCAGCACGGACTCTCGGTCTGAATTTCAGGACAAACTTTTGCAAAGTTGGGGAGCAGGGTAAGCTACATAGACACCTCGTCGTTGTGCGTTGACCTGCGGTCAGAAACAACAAGATGGCTGGGGAGTTGGCGTCAGTTAAAGTTTGAATACTCCACAGCCGATTTGGGACATCAATCGATTTCGTGAGAGGGGAGTCCAGAATCTAAACGACAGCAAATACAGATAATATAACAGCCTCGACGAGCAGGGAAATCCCAGTAAGAGCAAATAAAAACCGCTTTCAATCCAAACGAACAATTACCCCGACGAACCATGGCCATATCCAGGCTGAAACGACGGGGGAAATAGCCCCCGATTGGCATGCCAAAACCATCCGTTCTGGGGATTGCGGAGCCAGCCCGGAGCGTTGGGGTTCGTCTCCGTGAATCCTGAAGCTACAGCGATGTCATGGGAGGCAGGGGTAGCTGAAGGCGATGATTGAGTTGAGTATAGTATATCTTCGGGGCGGGTGGTGTATGGTGTGGAGGTGGTCATTGTGTGTTGCATACTGGGCCCCGGCCCTTGGTAGGGAGCTGGCGGGATAAAACCGTGTGGAGGGAGATTGGAGCCAGAAGGTTGAGACCACGGAGCTATTATGGTCAAGATAAGTAAGTGCTGTACTCAGCGACACGCTAGAGAGGACCTCACCTGAATACGATTGATAATTCTTCCGATGCACCCGGTAGCTCTTCAAGTTTGCCTCCGCCACTGGTTGCGAAGAAAACATAGGGTCCCTGTGTGCTTTGGGAAACGGTTGAGTACCGACAGAAGAGGAGCATCACAGGGAGCGCACGTACGATGCTGAAGTCTTGAGTTCCCCAGAAGCATGGGAAGTACGGCGGGGGTGCCAACCCAGATCCACGCATCGCCCACCTTCCACCTGATGGGCGGCACAGTGTCGACGCGCACCCAATGCGTCGTATCGTAGGGCTGTCCGAGTCAGATCCAATCCCGAGGTCAGAAACATGAGCGCTCACCATCGTATCACAAAGCCTCGCCACCTGAATCGTCCCAGAATCGAAATCCACTGCAACGACCAGACACGGGCGGAGGTCAAGCTTCTTCCGGTTGATGTACTGCGCGTTCGATGGGCGGGTGGAGAGCTCCATGTCGAGTGAATTGGGCTCGCTGCTGGGATCGCACCAGATGATGATTCCAGGCCGATATTGGGAGACGTTCTCGAAGGGCGGAAACATGGATAGGTAGCAGCCTGTTACGGGCTGTGTTGCTGCTCCGTACCCAGGCACACACGAGTTTTATACGTTCCCAGGATGTATGTAGCGTCTACCGTGCGGGGAAGGGAAGACAGCGGTATCAAGCCGTGATTCACGTCGAGTCACGGAAAAGATACACTTTGCTTGCGGCCATGAGCAATTTCGGGACGGTGACATGTGGCCGGTATTCTGTATCTGGAAATGGAAGGTTTAGAGCTGTGGCGGAGGAAGGAAAAAGAAAGATGAGTCACAAGGAGCCGAACAAAATTTGATCGCCGTCTGATATCACATCTGTTGGAGTCATGCTTGAACCGTGTTGCTGGGACCTACATACCTGGTGGTGAAGTGGTTTCGAGTCATCCGTTCCTAGACTTGTTGCGACTTGGTGGACAAAAAGAAACGTCGATCGCGAGTGGATGGCCGTCTCCCGATTACGATGGTCTTCCCAAGGATGATTTCCTGAATTTCGACAGGCTGTTCATATGAAAGCTGTGAATTGAATAAACCAGGAAAGAAGACCGTCTGATTCGTTTTCGGATATAAAGCCCAATTAAGGCCAGACATACATTTGCCGGCCTCCTCCTGAGCAAGGGTTGCTTCCTTGGACGTCGCGGGAAATTGTCGTATACAATTTCTGGTCAGCGTTCATCGGGATCGGTTGATTTGAGCATACAACAAAATTCGCTGACTATGTGTCTCTTTGAAGCCGGAGCTTTGCTAGTATTCAAAACCATTCAGTCTATGGATTTCTGTGGTGAACAATCCTCCGTTCGCTATCCTCTAGTCGGACTTCAAGCTTCAAATCTATTCTCAACTCCGGGGCCGGCCCTGATCAAGAAGCATGCGAAGAACAATTACCTGGCAAAAGAATCCGGGGATCAACTCCACATCTCAGAGGTATGTCAGTTTCCACTCGCTCGATTCTGGGTCATATCAGAGCACATTTATGTAAACCGCCCACTCAACCTGAGAAAACAATGCCCTGTCCTCGACACATCACAGATCCATCGGAGTGAGAATCAGAAGTCGGACATACCTGCAAGCGGGCTCCGACTGGCCAGCATCTGTAAGACTATAATTGCCGTTTGCACCTCCACGCTCCCCGAATCCATCCAAGTGAGACAGAATTCCGTCAGGCCGCTGCATATCGGCTTATCGAATGGCGTCTCAGTACTCGGTATCAACAGGGACTTGGAGAAAGAGAACGCACCTCCCAGACTCGAGCGTTCGACACGATCGCGCACAACGCGCTTGCTGCCTCGAAAGACTTGACCCGCGCGTCTTCATGTACGTGCATTCGAGGTGCATGGAGGCGCAGGATTGCCGTATACACCAGCGCATATGTTACCAGCCGAATGTGCTCCTCTGGATTGATTCGTTGCCCGGGCGTAGAATGAGGGAGGGTGTCATACATCTGCAGGAGGTTGATGAAGCACTCGAGGCGGTGGCCCAGAGGCGAGAATATATTTGGGCGTCCAGCGATGAAACCTTGAAGGTTTACAGCGTGAGTATAATTCACGGTGGGGAGTACAGTGTATTACACACCTGAATCATTCCCAACGAAGGCGATAGTCCGCTCTAAAAGGATGGAAGCTTGTGCGAGGAGGGCGAATGGAGTGTGTCGGCGCGGGTGTGAGTTCTCGAGGGTTGGGTCCTACACGAGACACATCAGACAGACTTTGATTGAAATGAGGTGACGCAAGGACCTTTGGCCACGCAGTACTAATCGACACATCGCACGGGATGAAGCACGGTAACCCGGACGCAGCGACCCAGTAGTTGTTCAAGATTACGACGCTCCAGAACGCATCTATCATCTCCCTCCGTTGTTCTATCGTCGCGGGCATGGACAGTCGGTCTGAAAACGCGAAGCTCGGCAAAGACGGTTGGGGTGCAGACCCGAGGCGGTGGAGACGCGCTGTGATTGCGATAGACGTCGCGATGGCGCAGTAGTACCTTCCTTCGCATCGATGACTTGTATCCAAAAAGTAGAGCGAGAGGAGGAGGGCTGCTTGAATCGTCTGGAGGACGCCGGCCGGATCTTCGACCTGGGGAATGTCGTTCAGGTGTCCACGGGCGAGCGCAAGAAGAGTTTGGTGGTCGTTTCCTTCCGCGTTTGCGAGACGATTGATCCACAGGTCAAGGACGCATGACAGGCCCCGAGATATGCTCCAAGGATAAAACAACCCAGAAGGGCTCAGGAAGAAGAGGTGCCGGCAGCCAAATCGGTGTAGGAAAAAGTCCAACCTGTAACAAGTATGAGTGGGGCAGTACCTCAAAAGACGACATGCATACTGCTCTCGGCTTGTGTGGGGCGCGATCTGCCGGAACCCAGTCTCAATTACATAGAGAAGCGTGGCATTTTCTCTCACCTCCGGTAGCGGAGAGAGCGCGTAGGGCTCCCACAGCTCTATGCGCGGCTCATTTAACATCGAAGTCGACGTTCCCGCGGGACTCTCCTCTCTGGCCCCGGGCAGCGAATGTTGATATCTACAGGGCGTGCCCAGTCTCGGAGGGCGGAGTCGACATTGGCCGCATACGGGGCGGGTGGCATCGCACCGCTGTGGTGGGACTCAGAGAGAATCGGGACAGAATCTAGGGGACGGACCATTTTACGGCGTCTGCGATGCAGCATGCCTCAGCGAATGATGCATGGCTGAGAGGGGTGTAGGTACTTACTGGCAGTTCATGCAAGCCTTGTGAATGTACTTCTTTTTCACTGGCACTGGTGAATTGGACATGGCGGATTCCATGACCATCGACGACGAATGTGGATGACGGCCCCGAGCATTATATAGCCGTCCAGCCCGGGCACTGTCGCAGCATAAGAACCAGGGGAATCTATTTTTCGAGACGCCCATCGCGTCCAGTTGAAATTTCAGCTCGGTCGATGAAGTGGTGAGTCAAAGGGCTGGGCCCGGCTGTGCGGTGCCGAAAGCCGATCTGCACCACGTGACTTGATCTTCTCTTTCTTCTTACCAAAACCGCTTCGTCAGCGTATCGCCTTGAGTGGCCCATCGAATCCAACTGCCTCCCATCTTACAGCAGCTATTCATAGTCGCCATCTTGCCCTCGGCCCTTTGTCTGTCCGAAGGCGTTCCCGCAAGCCCTGCCAATCTCGCGACGATCGCAGCGCCTCTTTGCTATCTTGGTCACTTCGGAGTCAATCTTTCCCCAGGATCAGCGACGCGCGGAGTCAATCCAGTGCTTCGTCTGTGAGATTATCCAGTTTCTCGCGCCTGATTTCGCTCCAAAGGCAACGGCTGTACCTCTTATCTGCGACACCACAATACTTTGAGGCTCCTATCAAGATCTGTCTCGCCGGGCGCACGGTGGTTGATCTTACAGCTGTCGGGGACATCCACACCCCGAGCGCTTCTCGCGACTCTGTATAACTGGCATAATCAATGACTATCTTGTTGAGTAATGGTGACTTTCTTCGACTCGAGCACCGTGCCTGTCTGTCGCTGCCGTTCTCCCTTGACTTCACCACGCCGTTCTATGAAAACCTCGGTCTATTATTGGCCGAGTTACTTCTTCTAGTTCCCACTATCAATCCCAGCGGCATCCCGTGCGTTCTTCTCCCACAGCGTCATGAACAAGACTGCTTACAATCGGCACATGCATTGTGGGTTTCAAATACAGCTCTTGCATTAGCCGCCGATGGGCACACCTTTCCCCCCCTCTCCACTCCTCGCTGACTTCAATCTGCATTGTCGGGAATCGGGATTGGCCTTTGGACATGATGCGAGGGAGCTGGGTGGCTCCGAGCGCCGGGGATTCCAGAGTTGCCGAGTATGCCGAGGGAGTCGGTGTACGCTGAGGACTCGAGGAGAAGTTGAGACTTTCCTTTGCAGTTGTTCTGGAGAATACTCGAGTATCCAACGAGTACGCATCTGTATCAGTCCAAGGCAAATCCAAGGGTTTGCTACACTTACTCTTCAAATTGAAGTACCAGACTCAAATCATCCATCGTCGCAACTGCTCACTGCATGTCCACTCAGGCTGCCGAGCCCCGATGCATAGCCACACGCGCTCGGCATCACGGAGTGATCGCTATCAGACCGCCTCTTGGCTCCTACGTCCATCTAAGATGCACCCCTCTCTGAGCCTATCCAACTTGCGCCTCCTTCCGCTTTCCCTCAGGGTAATTACACGTTCCTCCTCCGTCTCTCATCCCAGCTTACACCCGGTACCCGTCGAAAAGAAATCCGCCTCCGCAGCTGCGAACGGTTCCCCGGACGATATCAGCAAGATGCTCCACGTCGTCAACGAGGAACCTCCCTCAATCGCTCGGCTGACGCTCCCAATCTTCTACGCCAACCTGGATCTGGCGAAGGCGGAGCAGATCAAGCGCGACGGGGACGTCCCGACTCTGGCGCAGCGGGACTTCTTCCCCCCTGTTCTGTTCGCTCTACAGGGTCTCTCCCTCAGCCAGGAGCTCCCGAAAGAAACTTTTCCTGAGCTGTGGCCCCGCGTGTGGGGGTGGTCTCAGCTCGTCATGCGACACCAGCATTGGCTGGCACGGGTACTGTCGTCGGAAGAATTCTCCAGCACCAAGGTTCTATCTAGTTGGCTACGTGTTTCCGGTAGCTGCTGACATTCATCCTCATCTAGACCCCAATCGTCCTCATTTTGCTCCTTGGACGAATCCACAGAGATTGCAAAATCTTTGCCAAAACGATCGACGCAGAGCCTGGGGTTCGGGACATGGTGGCCCGCGTATGGGTCTTTGTCTCCAGAAGCGACATCTGGGATCCGGATGTCCAGACCGGGGCTTTTTTCGTAATCGCCCATTTCCTCCAACACAGCATCGATGTCTCCAACTCGGAGCACCTCGACGATCTTATTCAGGCAAGCGGTGGCAGTCTCGCCCATTTTGCGACGCTCCTTGTCCGCTTTGTCACTCACCTTGCCACTGAAGACAAATCGGTATCGCTCTATTGTATGGCCGCCGCTCTCCATGTGATGGAACAGACGGAAAGTGTTCGGCCTGAGGTGTCGGACCTTCTCCTCCGCGCAGGAATCGTGCGCGCATTGGTCATCATGCTTCAAAAGCAGAGTAATGGACTCACCCATCGTGACGGTACACTGGACCGTGGCTTCCGCGTATTGGTCGCCAAGATTTGTGACAGTCCGGGTCCTTGCCAAGGCTGGTTCCTCGAAGCACTCCGCGCAGGCCTCCTCGACCTCATTGTCTCTGCGATGGAAAATCCGCGGCTCATATCCGCAGACCAGCTCAAATCGCACATTCCTGATTTGCTCAGGTGGTTTTTACCCTTCCGCTCCGTCTTGGTCGTATTGTCTCCTTTTCTTGCGGAGGTACAGGGCAGGATCAAATTCAGGCTCGTTCAGCGCTCGCCAGCGTGGGGCACTTGGACCGGTTTCACAAAGACTGTCGGGAAATGGATGCAGAGACTTCATACCCATGAATCACCGAATCGGATTTCTCGACGCGCCTGCGATAATGTGGAGGTATGTGAAGACGCTGATGCCCGGAATACATTTGTTCAACTCACTGCCCAGTGCGAGGTCATCTCTGTTAAAACTGACTTTCAATGCTGCTCTGGCTGCGTCAGTGTCTATTATTGCTCCGTGGAGTGCCAGCGGCTGGATTGGAGGAGAGGACACCGAAAGACATGTGCCGCTATCCGAACTCACTCGCTGGGTATGTGGTTCCGTTTGGATGCATAAATGCATTCAATATTTCCACAGAGCACCCTTCGTCCTTCAACTCCCGAGACGAATCCTTCTTCCGCACGACGCTACATCAGGCATACGGGCTCTGCATCCCCGACATCCTTCTCTCCACGCTCTCCGTCATGCAGCGCGCCCCGGGCAAAGTCTACTTGACAACCTTCCAATACCGAAACGGCGAATTCGGCGTCGGCGTAGACGTCGCTGAAGCTGACGCACCGGCGGGCCTCCATGTATTTGGACCAAAATGGACGGACCTAGTCTCCCGTGCGGCAGCGAGTCGCGGCCGCATCCACCTGCATGTGTTCATCCTCCCTCGTACACCGCCGGAAAAGCCCGTGGGCGTCCTTCTGCCGTTGCGGACGCGCACTTCGGCTCTGCATGATGCCTTGCTGTCTATGCTCCCAGAGCACTGAGGACCACGGAATGAGTGAAATTCGCAGACATTTTTCACCTTGAAAGGACAAGAAATTCACCCGGTAACGCAGTGAAATTCACTCAAAACAAGGGAATTTCACAAGGAAAATCAGTGGTGAATGTTCACGTACAAAACTCAGTTTTTCGCCATACCTGTTCACGCCAACTCTCGGTGAATTTCTCTTGCTTTCAACTGGATTAGCACTTGATATTCAGGAATAGATCACATTGAAAAGACTTGAATTTCACTCGAAGAATGTGGTGAAGATTACTTGTAATTGGGGTGAAATAATACAAAAAAGGGTTGTACTACACGGGCAGCACATCTGTGATTCAACGATCCTCCTCTGGCTCCGGGGTCAATTCAGGCAACGACTGTGCACGGGCTATGGTCCGATAAATCAAGAGTATATTTAACATCAAACGTACGCACGGGGAGGAGACCGGCGAGGCGAGGGTGGGGGCGACAAAGTGGGAGATTCCGCTAGCGTATGGTCAGAGTCGTGCGAGTAAGGAACGAGGAAGACGGACCGGGAGCGAGAGGCCCGCGCCCACTGCATCCGGAATCCTCCTCGTCGTCGTCAGAGTTGTCAGTACCACGTTTGGATCGACGGGCCTCGCGCGCCCGAGCCCGGTAAGTGCCCGCCTTGCCCTTGCACTTCTTGTATGTCTTTTGTCCGGAGAAGGTTTCGTGGATGAGATATTCGGTGCCCCATTGGTTGCGGAAGCAGAGGAGCTCCGGGTGGGCGGCCTCAATCTAGAGCTAGAATGAGAAGCAGATACCATGCGGGATATCAGATGGGACTCACAGCATCGCGTATCTTGATAAGTCGGCGGTCGTCTTGCGCTTTCCATCCAATGCTCATGTCGAGCAGCCCGGCATCCATGAAGCGACGGACCTCGGCCTTGAAACGGTAAGATACAAAGAGAGTAAGCGGGTGGGCACGCACACGAAGGTCGTTCCATTTCTCGTCATTCTTGTCACCGGAAAGTTTGAGTTTGCGGCGGATGAAGTCGACGGTGACCTTGGTCATATTGCTGGGTTTGGGGATGGAGCCAACGGCGGGGCCTTTGGGACGAGCTGGTCGAGAGGCTGAGGCCTCCGCGGCGTTGCGTTCGCCCCGGGTGCGGGCGAGGGCAGCTGTGGATAAGAAGAGTCAGAGATGTCATAGAACAGAGAAAGAACCACGCACCGCGGAGTTGCCTCACTACATCTGTATCCCCTGGAAGCTCGAGAGTGAGGGCGTCCTCATTCTGGCGGTGTCTGAGAGCCTTCCGCTTGGCCTTTTGTCGTTTCTTGGTGAGGAGTATTTGGGCGGCCGTCGCTTTGGCACCGAGAGTGTGTTGAGCCCGAGCAGACACCTTGCGATGCCTACTGCTGGAAGGGCGAGGCGCATGTGTGTTTTCCTTGTCAGGACGGGGCATGGGCGAAAGAATGGAGAGGCATCGTCGCGGAGATGGGAGTTAAAGGCAAGGAGTGGAGCGACGTGACGTCTGTGACACGGATCAAATGACTTCATTCTGCTCCACAACCACCACTCGCCGTCCTCGCCGCCCTTGCCAACCTCTGCCAACCTCCTCGCCTAGCTTGGTATCTGACGCCGCCCCACCATACGCAACAATTGCGCAACATGTTGTCATAAATCCGACCAGCTCCAGCCAAGTAGATCGCGTGTAACGTCGAGTAGAATGACAAGTCTGTCTCTCCCATTTTTTCTGCTTTTCTCTTCGTACATTCTACCATATGGCTCGCAATGAACGACTCTGTGCTTGCGGCTGCGGCGAAAACGTCACCATGGCTCGCCAACGGAGGCATCTCAGCCACAACACGAAGAAATCAGTGCTCGTGGCTCAGCAGCATAGCTACTCTGAGCAACGCCGCCGCCTTTTGAGGCTCGAGGTACTAGCCTTGGATGGGCCGGGCTCGGGCTCATCCACATCTCCTGCTGCCGCCACGCCTCCCTCTGAACCTCCCGCTGACAACGAGCCCATGCCAATGGAGGTTGTTGTGCCGACTGAGAATGTCGAGCTGATGGACGTCGACAATGACTCGGAGTGGCATGGAACGAGCTCCGAGCCTAATTTCAACGCCGGTTTGGACTCGGATTCGGACTCGGACTCGGATGGGGATGGAGACCCGTTTGAAGGGAGGCCGGACGAGATCTTTTGGGAGGATTCAGATGAGGAGGAGGAGACTGCGCTCGGTGATGATTTCCAGGCTGCTCCGTGGCTTCAGGGTCTCTCTGCCGAGGAACGGCTGTCGGAGGTGTTCAACGTGGATGCTGCTATGCGAGGTACGGCGCCGCAATCTCTCTCTCAATCGTCGTTTACTCAGATTCTCTCAGGTCATAAACTTAGTGTTGACGAAATGAAAGCCATCCGCGCACATAATTACAAGGTTGACACAGATCTCGGTGCACGCGCGTACGACAAGCTCGGTCGAGCTTTCCCCGAGCTCGCCGACCTCCCCTCCCGCCAACGTCTCCGATCCCAGATCACCTTCCTCTCCGGCGTCACTCCAGTCAAGTATGACTGCTGCAAAAATTCGTGCTGCTGCTTCACAGACGGATATGCCGAGCTCAATGCTTGTCCGTACTGTGGCGAAGCGCGTCATGATGCAGCCGGTCGACCCAAAAACACCTTTCATTATCTCCCTCTCATTCCGCGGCTCGCAAACCTCTTCCACGACCCCAAGATGGCTGACAAGCTTGACTACCGCGCCAATTACGTGCACAACGAGGACAAGACGGCCGACATATTTGACGGCGAACACTACCAACGGCTTCGGCGGACGAAGGTCACCATCGAGGACGAGACCCTCCCCCACAAATTTTTCTCGTCCCCCACCGATCTCGCACTGTAGAAAGTTGGGGGATGTAATTCTGTATTCAAGCTAACTACGTCAAGGCTTTTATACCTTTACAGAGAACAATAGAACAAATAATCTACAAAGTAGGAGTCATATAGAAAGTAGTAGAACAATAGAGAATAGCAACAAGTGGAGCGACGAAGTGGAGTGTTGCCATAGTTCAGCTATGGCTATGTTCGGGCATGCCTCGGGCATGTTCGACAACGGGCTGTGCGCAGCCTCGTGCTCGGTTTGCTCCAACTTCCAACACGCACTTGGCGCATCCACTGATGGATTTGGGCCTTTCAAGCGTCGCAAAAAGACGTGTTGGCCCATCATCGTCATCCTATACAACCTCCCTCCCGAGATTCGGACGTGGCTCATCTACCTCCTCTGCCTGGGTGTCATCCCGGGACCTAAGGCACCAAAGGATATGGATTCGTTCTGGTTCCCGTTTGTAGAGGAACTTCTTCGCCTCATGCGTGGTGTGTCGGCCTTCGATCGGCGTAACATGCGACAATTCACTCTCCGTGCCTACCTCATTGCTCTCTTCGGAGATATGCCAGCCGTCGCAAAGCTGATGCGGATGAAGGGTCACTCCGGTCTCAACCCCTGCCGTGCATGTCGTATCCTGTCCATCTCCGACAGCACTCACCCCACCTCAAATGCCCACTACACCCCTCTTCATCGTGAGCACGGCGAGTCCTATGACCCGTTAAATCTGCCGCTCCGTTCGCACGAGCAATTCATTCGGCACGCTGTTGCTGTTGATGACTCGCCAACTGATGCAGAGCACGATCGGCGTGCCAAACGCTATGGTATCAACGGTGTCCCGCTCCTCGCCAAACTCTCCAGTCTATCTTTCCCCCACTCATTCCCGCACGACTTGATGCACCTCGTCGAGAACATCATTCCTATGCTACTGAATCATTGGACAGGAAAATTCAAGGATCTCGATGTGGGATCTGAGGATTACGAGCTCCTACCTTCCGTCGCTGATGCCATTGGCAAAGCCTGCACACAGTCGGGGTCTACCATCCCCTCTGCCTTCGGCGCACGCGTTCCCGACATCATGAACGACCGCTACCAATGCACCGCGGAGACATGGTTTCTGTTTACAACGCTGCTCGCCCCCGCTGTGCTGTTCAACCGTTTTGCGTGCAGGCGTTATTACGACCACTTCATCGAACTGGTGACGCTGATCATCAAATGCTTGCGATTCGAGCTGGAGTCTGGGGAGATAAGTGTGATCAAGGAGGGTTTTGCAGCATGGGTGCAGAAGTACGAGCAGTGAGTGTCTTTTTATCATGTTTTGCGCGTGCTGAGACAGCTTAGGTTTTATTTTCAATACAAGGAGTCGCGTTTGAGTGCTTGTACCCTGCCCGTTCATGCCCTCCTGCACGTTGCCGACGATATTCGCCAAATCGGGCCTATGTGGTGCTTCTGGGCGTTTGTGATGGAGCGCTTCTGCGGCTCCCTCGTACCGGCAGTCAAGAGCCGGAAGCATCCTTTTGCCAGTCTTGCTCATCGCATACGGGATGTGGCTCAACTCAGCCAGATCAAATTGTTGTATGGTCTGTCGGCTGAACTGGATCTGAGTCCGCAGAAGGAAATGGAGGACACCGGTTCTGCGTTCGATGATTGTGCGTCATGACTTATTTTCAAATCTCGATCCCTCCTTCATCGGCACACTCCTTAGATCCCGACGTTCGCATGGTCCATCCGCACCGAACACTCGCTGTCGACAGCCCGTTACGCAACAAGATTGCAGCCTACCTCGCGACTAATTATGAGTTGACCCAGCGCCAGGCCCTCACATATCTTCCAGAGTTGCTCTCTCTGTGGGGTAAGTTCAAACGTCTTGGCGGTGGTGATCTGGTCCATGCTTGGGACATGGTTGCGTCGTATCACAACTCACCTGACTCAGTTCGTGATGCGACCTTTGTCAAGGTATGGCCTTGCACTTGCTTTGCTCATAAACTCACCGGCATTCAGTTCACTCTCGAGGTTGATGAGAACGAACGGTTTCCAAACTTACCGGTAGTCTTGCGCAAGCAACCCTTCTTTGGCCAGGTGCGCAAGTTCATTGCGCTCACCGTGCCGCCCGAATTCCCAGCGCGGCGGGATGCGGAGGACGAAGAATGTGCCGACTCTGCAAGAGAGCGAACCATTCTTCTTGCCGCCGTCGCGGATGCAAAATTAACGCGCCAACTTCCCACTGGAGTTGGCTGCTTCGATGCCAAGTCTACCGATCTCGGAGCACCCTCACAGGTCATTGATATCACCAGTATTGATTGTCTCGCGGGACGCATCCCGGTCGACGTAGCGAGGAAGCGATGGGCGTGTCTTCTGCGGCCCGAGGTTGCTGCTAAATTCAATATCACGGATGCGGGCGGCGATGCTGATGGTTTGTAGTTTAAAATTCAGTTAATATACATATGCTGGGTAGCTTTTTAATATTCAGCGAACTTCACTCAGAAGCAATCGTGAAATCTCATTTCACCTGAAAATGAGGTGAACTTGGAATTTCACGGTATTCCGTGAAATTTTGGATTCACCCGAAAAAACGGTGAAATGCGAAGTTCACTGGGGATCAATGTGAAAATCGCGGCTTCCGTTTTTCACAGTGGAGGTTCCAGACGACCACGAGATTCCAGCTTGGCAGTGCAGCAGGGAAACGAGGGACAAGATCGATATTCTCATCCGTGAAACTGGTGCAAAGAACGAAATGCACTAGGATTTTGTACGTTATTCCAATATTTAGCAACCATATTATTGATGTCTGCTGTATAAAGTCGTTGTTTTTGCAATTTTCTCGTCGTAATTTGCAAACGAAATCACCTTCGTCCCAAACTCCGCCACGAGATAAGGTAGCGGCAATACATATGCTGTTGCCCCACGTGATCTCTTGTGACTTTTCCCTTTTTGGGAATGAAATGGAAAGAATACGCATTTCCCGTACTCAGAGCATGAAATCGAAAATTTGGCCACAACAGTTCTGTGGGGATCGGTCCCAGATTGCCATTCCCGGTATTATTTCCCCCAAAAGTCCAAAATCAAGGGACTAGTTCCCGAAATGAGGGATCCACAGGGCCAAAAAGCAAAGTTTCTTCGACTGCTGGGCCCTAAAAAATTTCAATCCGCCCCCCGTCAGGTCTCCTACATGCCTCCGTCGAAAAAGTTCCTCCGGGACAGAGTGAACCGTCTCAATGGCCTCTTGGCGTCGCCGAAGAGAGCCATCAAACGCGGAGTTACCGCATTGAGCCCTGTCAAGAGCCCGGAAAAGCGGGCCGAGAAGAAACGCCGGGGCGATGATCTCGAAGACATCCAGAACGAGCCGGTGCGCTTCTTGATTACTTGACCATTCGAGTCTGACCTTCCCTAGCCAACAACTTCTCCCCCCGAATCCCCTCGTCGCGGTGTGACTATAACAGAAGAAGATGACGAGGAAGATGTCTTCATGGCCAGATCTCCGAGTCCGGCCTTTCATTCTGGTCTATTCCACCAGGGAACCACTCCCGAGAGTCCTACAGCCGCCCCGTTGACATTCAATGTGGTCCACAAATTACGGCGGCCTGCTCATCAAGATCTTCAAGATGACTGTGCATCCGTTCACACTTTTCCCGCACCGCGCCCTGCTTCTATGTTAGCCGACGAGTCTGATTCAGATGAAGATGTCGACAAGGACGAGAACATCCCCCCGGAGCTAGATGAGCTCTGCGTGCCGGATAATATAGGTCAATTCCCTGGAGACGGGTATCCTCGTCCCGCGCCGCCTCCGAGCTTTCTGGAGAAAATGGCTATTCTTGGGGTTAAACAGATGCTTGCCGTTGCGCCGGACATCACTTCTGCGAAGGCGGCCTTGTTGGATATGGAGGTTACGCTCCGAGGACCGAGCCGCGGTAAAGCAGGTGGTTACAAGCGGCCAAACTTCACTGTATGGGTCCAAAATCGGATGGAGGGCATCCGTGCCCATCTCTCCCTGTACACGAATCCCAAGTCGTTGACCTATGGGAAATGGAGCGAGTCGGCGCGCCAAGCTGCCATTGCGATGGGTCGGGATAGTCTGCATTGCGCGCGGACCTTTGCCCGTCTCAGCCGACAGTACATCAACGATCGCAAAGTCTTGCCGATCAATCCGTACGGTGGTTGGAAACAGTCGATGCTGGCTGATGAAGAACTGGCGACCGAGATCCGGGAATATCTTCAGGAACTCGGTAAATTCATCACCGCCGAAAAGCTGGTTGAATTCCTCGGGCGGCAGGACATCATGGATAAGCACGGCATCGACAAGAAAATCAGTGTCCGCACGGCGCGGAATTATTTGAACGAACTTGGATACAGGTGAGCTCTCCAGCATATCTTCGCTCCTTTCATTTATCCAGCCTCAGATTCCGAGTTGAAAAAAAGGGTCAATACTCTGACGGACACGAGCGCGCCGACGTTGTCTACTACAGAGACCAAGTCTATCTTCCGGCCCTCAAGGGCTTCCTGGAGCGGTCCTTTATCTACGAGCCCGATGGGTCCGTTATCACCCCCACTCTCCCCGCTCGAGTCCGGCGAACAGTGATCTGGTATCATGACGAGAGTGTTTTCTATGCTCACGATCGCCGTCGCAAAGCCTGGTACCACAAGGATGCCCCCGCAACGCCGTACAGGAAGGGTGACGGAGCATCATACATGGTTGCCGATTATTTTTCCGCGGACTTTGGCTGGCTACGCACGCGAGACGGTCGGCCTGGTGCACGCCGCTCGATGCGGCCTGGCAAGAACCGGGATGGTTACTTCGCCGCTGAAGACATTGAAGAGCAGGCTCTGGCGGCCTGTGCCATTGTCAACGAACAGTGGCCGGAGTTCGATCACATTTTCGTCTACGACAACGCAACAACACACCGCAAACGTGGCGAGGGTGCGCTATCTGCCCGATCCATGCCCAAGTCCATCTCCGGCACGCGCGCCGGCAAGAACTCCAACGCCGACAGCAATTTTCTTGTTTCCGTGCTCAAGCGCAACCCGGACGGCTCCGTCATGCACGACGAACACGGCAGCCGCTTAAAGGAGCAGATACAGATGACGGGCGCATCTTTTGCCGATGGCACACCACAGGAATTATATTTTCCCTCCAATCATGCAGCGCATGCCGGCAAATTCAAGGGAATGGAGGTCATTCTCGAGGAACGACGGAAGAAGGGGGATTTAGGGACTATGTCTGAGCAGGAACTCCACAAGAAGAAGGCCGAATGCAAGTCGGGTTTCAAATGTGACAACATCCACTCCACCACCTGCTGTATGCGGCGCATGCTCTTCAACCAACCTGATTTCGAGTCAGTCAAGTCCTGCCTTGAGGACGCTTGCGCTCGACAAAATGTTACGGTCTTGTTTTTGCCGAAATTCCATTGCGAACTCAACCCCATCGAGATGGTCTGGGGTTACGCCAAACGGATTTACCGGTTAAATCCCGAGTCATCGCGGGAAGATGTGCTCGAAAAGAACACGCTTGGCGCTCTCGATGATGTCCCACTCGAGTCCATGCGCCGGTTTGTTATTCGCGCCCACAGATTTGCCGACGCGTATCGCCAAGGGTTGGATGGTGCGCAAGCTGCCTGGGCCGCGAGAAAGTATAAGGGGCATCGCACACTGCCTCCAGAGTTCAAAAAAGAGATGATATCCGCTGGGATACTACGAGGAGGGAATCAAAATGCGGGTCTGTAATGTAATCTCACAGTAATTTAGGAACTAGTCCTCCAAATGTGCTCCAAAATTCGGGTAAAAAATTGACAATCAGCTCAAGGTCTATCTACACAGGATTGTTGAAGCCGATTTGCCATAATGTACTCAGGTGTCCGCAGATTCACTCTCGAATCCCCATCCGTCCCAAATAGGCATTGTGACAATCACATCACGTGGGGCAACAGCATATGTATTGCCGCTACCTTAACTCGACGGTGTCCCCGGACAGCTGTCAGAGAACATCAGCCCTTGCAACCTCCGCGTTAACGACGCTGCGGTGTCATCATTGTGGTGTAGCTTGGCCTTGTGTACGCACTTCAGGTTAGCTCAGCTCTTGCTTCCTGCCACGTCCACGCAGGCTCTCCGCCAGCGTGATAGTCGCTCCCTGCTTATCGACCGCTACGACCCCTCCATTTGGCGATTGGAGTGCGATTCGCCTCACGCCTTGCCTTCGATCAGCCCTGATTGGCCTCGATCAGTCACGATAGCCCTTTTTCTCGTCGGCCACCATCCACACCATCCACACCTTTTTCATCGATCAGTACTTACTAGCGATACTTCTCTCCACGCACCCACCATGCGGCGTGGATTCCTGAAAAACGCCAATACACCCAAGACCAAAAACTCCGAGGTTCCGACGATCCAGGACTCATTGGCCGGTTTGAAGATTGCGGGGGGTGCGTTCAAGGCGTGCCACAGCTCATCTGCAGACCGCTCACAATTCCACACAGGCATCGAAATTCACGGACAGCCTCTCGACTTGGGGGACCGCATTCGCTCGGATCAAGCCCCCATTGTCTGTACCCTTCCGCCGAATGCGAAGCCTGACGAGCCCGTTTCCGTCTGCCTCATCTGGCCGGAGACCACGGAGCTTCTGCAGAACACCCAAGGATTTCCACAGCCACTCCGGCCGCAGCCCAACGAAGCGACATACAGGGTCGGGGAGTCGCCAGGGAAGGGCATGGGACTGTTTGCCGCGCGGGACCTCAAGCAGGGCGATTTCATTCTCAGTGAGCGCGCTCTCCTGCTTACAACGCTCAGTCTTCCTCTGCCACATTCACGATTTGCGGAGGGTGCCTCGCAGAGCGACGGGCGGGTCGTGGTTCCCGCGACGTTCAACAGCCTGGACGATTTCGAGCGTCATATGAAGACCCTTGTCGACCAGATGCGGCCGGTAAATCGGGAGGCCTTCATGTCGCTCACCGTCGCAAGACCGCATACGACCGATGGCTCTGGTCCAATCCACGGTCGCATTCGGACCAACGGCTGCAGCATTTCGAACCTTCGTCCTGGGCCTCCTGGCCAATGGAAGGGATCGGATGGGCAATACGGCGCGATTCTGGAGAAGATCTCGCGGCTGAACCACAGGTGCCTCTCGTCCTTGTATTTCGTTTCCATCACTGATTGAATATTGCAGTTGCTCTCCAAACACTCAATCCCACTTTGACAAAGCTTCACTTTCGCACTCGCTCTTTGCTGTCCGCGATATCGCGGTGGGTGAGGAGCTCACCAACAATTATACCCCGCTCCTCGACTCTGCGCTCCAGCGCGAATGGTCTCTCAAATCTTACGGCATCGTATGCCGATGCGAGGCATGCCTCGACCCTCGTACCTCCGATCCCCGGCGTCGTAGACTCAACAACCTCGCACCGAACCCCGCTCAGTGGATCCTCGACCCTCGCCTCCCTGACGACCTCATCGTCAAGCAATGCCTTGAGCAAATCCTCCTCATCGAGAAGGAGAAGCTCCACGCCTCGCGGACTCTCTACATGGCGCTCTCGATCCTGCTTATTGCGCATGTCTGCCTCGGCGACGCGAAACAGGCGAGCTTCTGTGCGGCGCGTTTGCAGAGGGTTACGTGGGTGCCGTATGTGGAGAAGGTCAAGCTGGGGGAGCTGTTGGATCCTGCGAGCCCGGCTTATGCGAAGCGGCGCCTGTGGCGCACTCGGATTGACCGGGCGAAGGCAGCGAGACTTTTCGACAGTCATGAATGTGTGGTTCGCGCATTTTCCGAGTTCATCGACCCGCTGGCCTTTCCCCTAGTGGAGGCGTAATCCAGAGGAGTTTTTCGTGAGACCGTGTACTTATTTCCAACGATTTTGTTTCAACTTTTCATTTGTCTTTCAATCAATTTTCAATGAGGTCCCAGATAAGTACGGGAGAGCACTCTGGCCCGACAAGCAGTGTTCAAGTATCAAGAGATGAGCGCACCGGGGTTATGTTTGAATCAGTCCACGAGATTCCAGAAGGTTCAACTGACAATGCCAACAATTCCAACATCTTCTTCCATTAGGTCGTTTCCATTCGTCGCAGTCCAACTCTCCGTGACTCACAACGAAATCACCCTGGTCCCAAACTCCGCCAGGGGATACCTCGACCTCGGCCCCGGACAGCTGACGAACATCAACCCGGTGCGGATCTGCAACCTCTGTGCCAACGACGCGACATTCACCGGCGTGAACGCGCCTTGTACGATGATTTGAAGAGTTTCATGATCAGCCTCACTGCGATACAAATTAATCCCAAAGCTAACATGCACTTACGAGGTCAATAGTGATCTCCGGGAAAGCTTCGTCCAGAACTACGGGGCCGTCGGAATCAGCAAAAGAAAAATGCTACTCACTCTTCGCATTCACCTCCAGCTCCGATGGAATCCCCTCCCCATCCTCCTCGTCCCCACAAAAATGCACCATCTTGATGCACGACGTCTCCTCGTTCTCCCGGACGTACAATATCATATCCAGGAAATGGTTTATCTGTTCTCCCACCGTCAGCCATCTGGAAGGAGGGGAGGAACCGTTAGGCTTTTCGTTTCCTCCGCAAGGCGTTCTAGGCAACAGTTAAGTAATGGGGCTGAATGCGCGGGTGAGAATTCTAATTCTATATTATGGTATCCACTGTGTCTAGTCTCTAGTCTATGCAATTCTCACAAATCCAACTCAAACTTCAACCTCCTACTCTCCTCATCCCACTCGACGCGCACCTGCTCCATATCCCTCACGATATAATGCGCCCCACACCCCTCGATCTTCGCCCGCTCATGAGACGTGCAGACAGCGATGACAGTCGCCCCGCTAGCGACGCCTGCGCGAATACCTGACGGCGAGTCCTCGAATACGACGCATCGTTCGGCGGGGAATCCCAGGCATTTAGCGGCAAGGAGGAATGGATCAGGAGCGGGTTTGCCGGCTTTGAGGCGTTTGTCGTCGGCGGTGATGGTCACGGTGGGAGGTGTAATGCCGACGCGGGTCATGCAGCCGTGAGCTGGAAGAGAATCAGCAAGAGGAAGATGAGTGAGGATGGATGACGCACCGTAAGTTTTGGCCCCAGAGGTGGCGACGGCGTAACGCCCGGCAGGTATCGAATCCATGACACGCTTGACACCAGGAAGGATGCGGACAGAACGATCGACGCTCTGCGCCTCGAGCTGCCACGCCTCGAATGCATGCCGACGAAGGGCACGCTCACCCTCGTCTTCGTCCTCCTCCGCGATAGCTTCCTCCAACTCGGGCGGCGGAGCAGTCATGCTGAGCATGTTGAAGAGCCGGCTGGCAAAGGAAGGACGGCGAGACTGGACCATCGAGGGGGCGCGAGAGCTGGGTGCAGAGCTTCCAGCGCTCAACGCGGGCGTAGAGTAGCCCGAGCCCAACGGCGAGTCGATGGGGGTGTTGGCGAATGAACCACGTCGAGAACCAGGCCCGTGAGTGTTGTAAGCGTCGGCGTAGTAGAGGATCGTCTCCTCAAAGTCGGTGACCTCGGAATCCATCTCGTGCGCCTTGATCGAGGGCTTGAATGCGGCGAGGTTGTCGATGGCTCGTTTGCCGTGGGTGGCTGCGATCACGTAGGCTGGGTCCTGCCCAATGTCTTGGGCGACTTTGCCCCACGCGGCTTCGACGGCGGCGATCGAGTCGGTGAGGGTGCCGTCCTGCAAGGTCAAGGAGTTAGATAAGGTCCTTGATGGAGGAGGCCGAGGTGCGCACCATGTCAAACAGGACGGCGTCGGCATAGAACGAGGAGGGAGACATTGTGGGTGATGAGCAGAGATGAGCGGTATGTTGTCAAGCCAAAGAGGACTCGGGTTATATATACTGCAGAAAAATTGATTACATCGTTGGAGCGGGTTGTAAAACGTGGTAGAAGAATTATCCAGTTCTAATCGATTCTTGTTCTGCGCTTCGTTTGCGTCTGGAAATCGAACTCGATTTTGGGGCAGTCACAGAGATTCGGTGGGGGTGGAGGAGCAGCGGAAGATTCAACTTCTCGAACCACTGATCTCCAGGTTGTAGGGTGATGGTGAGGCGCGAGAATGAACCCAACCACCACCCTACCTGTGAGCTGCCCCATAGGCCATTGAGAAGCTGAAGAAATGATTGAAGGCGAGGGTGGGCGGGGAAAAGTTTTGGAGACTCCGGAGGGTGGATTCCTCAATGTAGGCGCTGCATTGCACGAAGTGCTGGCAGATAGTCGTGGTGCGATGAGAGAAGTGCGGATCACAGATCATGTATCACTCCGCTGTCACAAGAACCCGTCCTGCTTTCGCAAGCTCATCAGTACTTCACTCTTGTTCTGCGCTTCGTTTGCGTCTGGAAATCGAACTCGATTTTGGGGCAGTCACAGAGATTCGGTGGGGGTGGAGGAGCAGCGGAAGATTCAACTTCTCGAACCACTGATCTCCAGGTTGTAGGGTGATGGTGAGGCGCGAGAATGAACCCAAAACGGAGACGCCAGACGAGGGCATCACCAACGCCCAAGGCTAACCCAACGAATCAGCGGCTCCTCGATCTATCGAGAATCACAGCTGTAATATATCAGTAACTGCCCGGAGCCGAATTGCTACGTATGCAGGACTTCGACCAAATGGAAACATGACTGGTGTGAAAGGGACGAAGAACAGATTTCGAACCGAGGGCTTCATCAGTGGAGGCAAGTACATGCCGGCAAGCAACCTGGCATTGAACCTGAGTAGACGCTGATATGAAGTGCGGCGCACAATGATGCAGAATGAATTATATGTGTCGGATGTTGCCTCGAAAAGTGGCCGTGCCAATTGAGCTGTGAAATGAGTGTTCAGGGCATGATGTTGCATTTACAAATCCAATTGCCACTGCACTTCCAAGTTTGGAGAAGACGATATGAAGATGATATCTTGAAGAAAAACCACATAGAGTAGGGCAAGGGCAACTCGATCGAACAGCTAAGGAAACCAAAACAGGTAGTTGGACACAATGGGGTCTTGCAGACTGGATAGAAGACACGGCAGATTGCCGCCATGTTGAAGTTCGAGTGCACCGAGATTCGATACTTGAGAGAGGACATATTCTTCGGGAATAAATTCAGGACACCCATACGCCCGGACATGTTCGGGCAAAGGCGACGGTTGTCAGATGAATGTTCAGCTGCACAATTCCAGAAGGATGGCCGTAACGACGTCCGTATGAAATAGGTAGAGGGCTCGTGTGAATGAGGAAGGAATTGCTAGTGAGATGATGGAGAAGTTGGCCACGAGGTATACATATGAGCGAGTATTCCGACAGCGAAATTTCGACATTAGCCGGAATTGGACCTGGCCCCATGGGACGACTCGAACGGTCGTGGGTTGAACGATCCTGAGACCACCGCTGAGGCCTCATAATCACTACATTATAGGTACTCAGCGGACGATCAAGGTGCAACCCAAAACCTGCCCGATGCAGATTGGGAAACAATAGTGGTAAATGGAAGAAAAGAACGGAGAGTATTCCGCAGAATTTCGTTATAGTCGGGACACTCATGTGCAAGACAGAGACTTGAGTGACTGGACAGGTTCTCAGAGCAAAGGATATTGAATGGACGAAACACCGATGAAAATGGATCAGCACCCGCAATTCGGATGGGACACATGGGCTCGTCCGAAAAGAGATCCAGGGAGGGAGTAACATCAGCCAGCGAGGAGAACGAGCGATTTGGAGGTTCGCGCTCATGAAAGAACAGACTCGGATGGGATCGAGCTTGCGCCCATTCAGAGGCGCACTCAGAACTGCCCTGTTAGTTAATGGTGCAGCCAGATGTGCCTCTGGTGGGTGAAGAGGGAAAGGTGGACAAAACAAGGCAGAATTTAAAATACAGCAGACACTGGACAGCGGGGATAATCCTAGCGCGGTGTGATTGTGAACACAGAATTTTCGTTTTCCGACAATCTGGAAAACTAAGCCCACACAAGAGCGTGTGCCATTTGAAATTAGGACGCCCACACCATGAAAGTGGGACGGTGTCAGCTAAATCGAATTTCTCGTTACTGCGTTCGATACACAAAGTGCGCTCTCGATAGCAGCAGACAAAGGAGAACTCTTGATAGGGTAAGAATGTAGGATCATAATTGGTGGCAGATAAAATTACGCTCCTAATAGCGTAGAACGAGCAAGCTTTCGATAGCGGCAGATGAAGGATGCCTTCGATAGCACAACATATGCACACTCTCAATAGTGGCGGGGTAGACTCTTGATAGCGGTGAGGTACACTCTCGATGGCATTAGATAGAGGGCCCTTTCAATAGCGTACACACTTTGAATAGATTAAGGTTAGTAGGGCAAGAAACAAGTGCGCTCTCGACAGCAGCCGACAATTTTTTGACAGGGTAGGAGAAAATGTGCTCTCGATAGCGGTGAATGAAGGACGGAGGAAAAGGGATGCCCTCAATAACGGCAGACAAAGGATAATATTAGCAGTGTACAGCTCTCGAAAGCAGCAGACACAAAATGCTTTCGATAGCGCGAGACACGGTGTGTACATTTCGATCACGGCGGAATTCATTGATTTCCGTAAAGGAATGAAGGCACGCTCTCGATAGCGGCGCGAAGGGTGCTCTCGATAGCATAAAACAAGCACAATCTTGATGGAGGCAGACAAGAGTCGTAAGAGAGCCCGGGACAGAAGGACACTCTCGATAGCGCCAGATAAGTAAGGTGCGCCCTCTATAATGCCAGAAGGAGGACGAGGCAGCATTGAAGGTACCCATATGAGTACGGCCCGTAAGTACAAGTTGGAGGATCCCAACAAGAGTTGAGTGTCGATGGTGTGCATATCAAAGTCAGCATATTCCGACGATCCGGGACGAAGCGATACCAGTACCAGCGCTCATGTACATGAATGGGCTCGAGGATATGGAAACGGAACGCCTGCGATGGCGAAGAGTTCACAGTGACGAGCCTGAGTGACTTGAGTACTCGAGGATACGGATCTGAATGCCTTCGATGGCGGGAACGAGAATTCCAGTAATGTAATCAAAGATACAGATGGGGACGCCTTCGATGGCAAAGAGTGTCTTCGATGACAATGTTCAAACCAAATGCTGTCAATTGCAAAGCACGTCTTTGATGACGAATGACATGGATGTCTAGTAGAGAAAAGCAACACTGAAGGAGGAACAAACTTGCCGCTTTCGATAGCAGACAGAGCTAGATAGCAATCCAGTGCTTGAGGACATGGATGCATAGTGCGAAGGGGCACTTGATGGCCTCGGAAGGATGAAATCGATGCTTTCGAGCTTCGACAGCAGAGGCATAGGGTAAACCAGGGACTGCAGAGTAAACTCGCCGTTCATGCGCCGAAACATGGGGTTGCCGTGAGTTTAGAACTTGCAATCCAAGATCGCGAAAATATGTCTCCTAATCGGAGTGTCCATTGAAGATGGCCCAGCGTAAACAAGTCGTCGCCGAACTCGCAGGGTGGAGGTGAATTGGTGGTTTCGGCGTAGAGTCGAGCTGGCACGAGCCTGCTCATGGAACTCTGGCTGAACCAGGAGCGAAAGGGAGCGGAAGTCGTTGTCATTTATGACAAGCGGTGGAATCGAATAGCCGCGTGGTACTGTATCGAGTAGAGAGATCGTATAGCTGCCAGAACGCCGACGCAACAGAGTCAAAGTGTAGAACCGTAATGAAGGGAGAAACACCAGTTGCATCTTCGGCCTTCATGCCATAGTCAGGGGGGGGGGGGGGGGGGGGGGGCGGCTCAGAGCAGAGGGTAACCTAAATGCTGCATGTAAGTAAGGCCGTAGGTAGTTATCTTGCGCGGAGGTCAGGCTGAAAATGGCAAGGTACAAAGCAAGTCAGAGTTGAATGTTGGTTGGTTGATTCATCATTGTTGTATGTGTTTTCAAGCCGTAGTCGTAACCCTTCCATAAGACCCGGAATTTGTAACCAAAAGACTGTCCTGTTCGTTCTTGAGGATGTGGATGCACATTATAATGACCAGGAAGAACAAAGAGTCGGTGTGTTTCGTAGCGGAGGCAGAGGAAGGAAGCATATGAATGAATGGGAACTCAATGCCCAGGAGCTCAACACTTTCGATAGCAGAGAAATGAAGCAATCCAGCTCTTGAGGGCATAGATGCACGAGTGAATGGGAACTGAATGCCCGAATGTCATGACTCATGGGAACTGTATGTCCGAAAACACTCGACGCGTTCGATGGCGGAGGAATACAGCAATACAGCAATACAGCACTAGAGGGCATAGATTGGGAACTGGATACCCAAATTTTATGGGAACTAGATGCCCGAAAACTCGACACTTTCGATAGCGGAGAAATGCAGCAATCCAGCGCTCGAGGGCGTAGATGCATATGAATGGGCACTCGATGGCCAGGAAGGAGAAAGCCATAGGAGGGGAAGCAGCGAGCGCCTGAGAGCATAGGTGTGTTGTAGAAGGGGTTTGAAGGCCCAGCATTGACGGCCGAGAGGAATGAGTTCGACTGATAGCGGGAGATGTAGGATAATTCCAGAGCAAGCGATGGATGATAGCCGCGATGGCATATAGGACTTGTAGTGGGGAGAAAGAGGGGCAACGGCACAAATAGAGGGTCATAGGACCCGTAGAACTCACCTCAGTCCCAGCCACCACTCATATATGTTGTCCTATTGAAACACAAAGTCCAATTGAAGCAAGTGTATCCAGACAGAAACGGGGCCAAAAAGGTCGTTCCCAGCAGAGAAAACAAGATGAGGTGGAGTAGTTGCAGTCAGAGAAAAGTTTTGGAGACTCCGGAGGGTGGATTCCTCAATGTAGGCGCTGCATTGCACGAAGTGCTGGCAGATAGTCGTGGTGCGATGAGAGAAGTGCGGATCACAGATCATGTATCACTCCGCTGTCACAAGAACCCGTCCTGCTTTCGCAAGCTCATCAGTACTTCACAATGGTGGAGCCGTGGTTGTCTTGGGAAGTTTCTCTTGCAAATCGGACTGGGCGCTGCCCCACTGACTGCGAGAGTAAGTCGATTACCTACTTGAAGCTGAACAATCCGCAGTGCCGTTCCTGAGGCACAGTGGCACAATTGAAACCGATCAATTCGATCCACATGCGATGCAACGGTGCCACTTTGACAGATTCAGCCTCGGCAGACAAAGGTGCCTATACCCCATTTCACATGGAACTCTGACGACGTCATGAGTACCGACTGGAAGGTTGGAAACAGATTTCAAAGACTTCGCGAACGTGCCGCACATGTGCAGTCAATTCATTCGGTGGAGCCTCAAGAGTCAGGATCATAATTGTGCACAAATTCAGCTCCAGACTATCCCCTCTCTATAGCTTCTATTTTTATCCCAGGTGAATGTAGCGGTAGCGAAAAGTTGGTATCGGAACGTGGTGATGATGGGCTCGGCAGCCTCTCGGCTTTCGTCGGCTGAATTCGGCACGCACTGTGGTTAATCAGTACACATATAGCTTGGCAGCGACAACCAAAGTGAAAATGGCTGGAATCTGCAACATCAATAGGCTCCCAGACAACACACAATATTTGAGTACTCAAACGGACATATTCCCTTGATGTTTCCACTGGGCAATACATTCCGTTCCCCACCAAACACAGGTCTCGCCTCCACTCCCCTTCCAAATCAACTCGCCACCTCTCCTCTGGAAGGACGCGATCAAAATCGTCGTAGGATTGAGCGAGAGCGATTTCTCGACTTTACGGTACGTCGAGAGTTGAGAGTCCAATTAAACCCAAACTCTGGATTTACCGTGAAGTGGGACATCGCTTTCCCTCGATCGAACGACAAGTTCGACGTGGTCCATCCAGCGAGGAGTCGGCAAATCCATTCGGAACAGGAGAGTGGAGGCGAGGGGCGCCTTGCATGGTGGGATGTTATTGGCAGATGTTCACGTCGAATACAAGATGGGGGAAAAGTCTGTTTATTCTATGAAATTTACAGGGCCTTATATACTACTCAGAGCACTGTGGCGCAGTATTATTCTCACTACGGCGTAGTCGTCTTCTGACGGATTGACCGAGATTCCTCCGTCTCGTTCCCATATGCCAACACTCCCCCTCAAGCCGACAGAAGTCCCATGTTCGAACAGAATTGTTCGTGCTTCGTGCGGGGCAAGGCTTTGGTCAGAATCTCTGCAACCATTGTTGAGCGGGCGAACGGAGCACGATAGAAACGGCGACTTACAGGCATCTTGCGCACCTGATGGCGCATCAGACGGCGTTCGAGATGCATAGATCCGGACAAGTGGCAATTCCGCGGACATGTTGCGCACGAGGCGGACTTGTTCTGATCAAGGGAACAATGTTAGCGAACCAGGAAAGGCAACTAGAAGGTGTCATACCTGAAACGAGGGGCTGACAGAGAAGTCGACGGCGAGCTCAAGTCAAGACGGACGGAGAGTGGATGGAGGACGAGTCATGGCAAGAGTTGAACTAGGCAGGAGGCCGTGGAGATGATGGGTCGAGTCAGAAAGGAGCGGTGTGGCCAGGAGCAACGGAGGGTCGAGGAAGTGGTGGAGAAGAAGCAAGGCCGAGGCTGTGCTGACGGCATCCGGAGTCACATGCCTGGCACGAGTCACGCGTAACTTGACGATCAAACGCGTCGCGTTCAACTCGCATCCTCAACTCTATGGTCGAGTCATGCTCCAGTCATGTTGGGAGGACTTCTGGCAACGGAGAACAATGGGTGGAGCCACAAGATGACTTGGTGCAGCCTGTGCAGGTAGCAACAGACAGATGAGAAGCACAATCTTGACGATAAGACGCGTTTTGGGGCAGTGGACGTGTTCTGGAAGCACAAGAACCACACAACAGGATGACTCGGGCCCAGGGGCTCAATGACTCACGCAAAATAATTATCGAGACAATAGCAAGCTATTGTTCTCTCGGGCCCGCGCAATAAAATATTCAAACATTGGGCGTTTCAGCGTTTCTGAACGCTTGATTGGGATGGATTTGGCTGGAATAGGAACAGGGACGTGGTTACGAAGGATTTTAAATTGCAAGTTTAGCCTGGTGGGTGCATATTTGTAGGGACCAAACACTAGGGGTATATAAGGACCCAGGAAATTTTGTAGTAGGAGGCTTGGCCCCCACTTTTGGGGTGTAATAAATCGCTCTCACAAGGGAACTTGGTTACGGACGGAATCGGACAACGACAGGGAACTTACGGATACGGGAACTTACGGGAACGGAACGAAACGGATTTGGAACGGCTACGGGACGGATTAGGATTAGGTTTTAGGTTTTACAGGACAACGACGACAACACAGTAACACTCTCGACTCTACCCATCACAACCATCACACACCCACACCCATCATCACAGATTCGATTTACCTTCTGAATTCGTATAGGCTCTATACGGCAGCCCGAACCCCCGAACACAACATACTTGCCAGCGCGCGTTTCGATCACGACCAGTATCAGAACTCCCTCTCAATTAGGGTTATTGTTTTGGTTTTGGTTTTAGGGTTGAACGCACACTCAGCATTTCACCATGTTGTTGGTGGGGCAGTACTGGACACTGATAACACCCTGTTTGATACATTCCCGAATAAAATGATTCTCTATACGAAAATGTTTTGATCTTGCATGGTGCTGAGGATCGTGCGCAATGGATATGGCCGATTGATTGTCGGAATAGATCAGAGTCGAGCTCTCCGCTGGGAAATCAAATGGAAGTGCATGGAATAAATATTGGAGCCAGATTGCATGGCGTGTCGCAGCGGTAAGAGCTGAGTATTCAGCTTCGGCGGTGCTGAGTGCAACGGTGGGCTGTTTCTTCGAGTGCCAAGCAATGGGTCCACCAGCAAGAAGGTGAATATACCCTGAGACTGATTTGCTGTCGTCGGGGTTGGATGCAAAGTTGGCGTCGCTATAAGCGCCGTAGTTGTTGAAGATCGAGTCCGAGTCGGACCGGTAGTCCGAACCTCCGAAAGTGATCCGTCGATGACGTGTGCCTTTCAGGTACCGGAACACTCTCTTCACTCCCGTCCAGTGCGTCGCGCTCGGATTGCTCGTGTACGCTCCAAGTCTCGCAACGGCATATGCGATATCCGGACGGCTGACGGTTGCGAGCCAGATCAGCGAGCCTATGTACTCGGCAAAGCTGTGGCCTCGCTCGTCGGTGGTCTTCCCTTCTGCGGGATTCTTCTCCAAGATGATGTTCGGGTCCATCGGCGTGGCAACTGGCGACATCTCCTGGTACCCGTAACGGCTCAAGACTCCGTCGATATAGTGTTCCTGCGAGATCTGGATGGTTCTCGTGGCACGGTCACGGTATATCTCGATACCAATGAGCTTCTGTGGCTCTCCGAGGTCGTTGATTTCGACCTCCTTCTTCAAGGCAGCCTCTGTGGCTGATAGCATGGTGGTGTGATTGCTGAATAGCAGTAAGTCATCGACCCAGACCGTGATAATCGTGTAATGATCTCCGATTTGGCGTAGATACACGCCGTGGTCGATGTCGAGTCGGTGAAAGCCCAACTTGGTGAGTATGGTGTGAAGCTTTCGATTACACTCTCGTCCTGACTGTTTCAGACCGTACAACGTCTTCCTCAGACGACACTTGCGTCCGGAGCCGTCATCAAAACCGGGAGGCTGATCCATGAACACCTCCTCGTGTAAATCTCCGTTGAGATACGCTCCCTTCACGTCTAACTGTCTCATCTCTAGATCCTTTACAGCTGCGATGGCGAGTAGCGCTCGAAGTGATTCCAGACGGACGACGGGGGAGAATGTGTCGAAGTAGTCGACGCCGGGGACTTGTGAGTAACCCTTGGCTACGAGTCTCGCTTTGTAGCGGACAATCTCCCCTTGCTGACCTGTCTTTAGGTCAAATACCCAACGACATCCAACGGGCTTTCTCTCTGCGGGGCACTCCTCGAGCTCCCACGTTCCCATCGTCGTCAAGTTAGCCAGTTCTGCGTCAATCGCCTCACGCCACTTGGGCCATTCGGGCGACGCGCGTGCTTCCTCAATATTACGCGGAATATTGGGCTTAGCCTCGTCGACCTCTCCGAGTGCTGCCATGTATGCGATGTGCGCACTGGTCTCTCCGTCGTCGCCATCATCCTCGGCGTCGCGGGTACGATTCGGGCGGTCAGATTGCCCTCTGCGCGCGTCGGGGTTTCCAAGTTTCAGATAATTGTGATCTGAAGTCGGACGGGTAAGCCTCCGAAGCGGAATCGCATTCAGCTGATTTGGCTTGGGGTCAAGTTCTGTTGCAAGCTGTGGAGTGGATGGTACCGGCTGCGGCGCTGTGTGCGTCGCTTTGCTGGGCGTTGTGGGCGCGGCAGTCCCTTCGCTCTTCAGCGGTGGTGGCTTTGCGGGTGTGGACAGTGGTAGCTTTCCAGGTGCGTGCTGTGCCGTCGATCCTGGTGCTTGCTGAATCGATGCAGATGTGCTGTTCGACGCTGGCGTTGTTTTCTCCCCCTCGGATAGCACATCAAACTCGGTGAAGGCCGTCTCGGGGTCGGTGAACGTGAAGTTGCGGGAGATTTTAACGCGGTGTGTCGTTGAATCGTAGTACCGTACTGCTTTGGGTCCATCTAGATAGCCGCAAAATAGGGGATGCGTGGTTGAGCGGGTGTGCCACCATCCTAACCAAAATGGTCATTTGGTTGCCTGACGGCGAAAAGCCCGGAGGTCGCAGGTTCAAGTCCTGGCAAGAACCGTAGGCGGTTTAGTGGGTATTCTTCCGGTTGAAATCCCGGTTGCCGAGTCCCACAGTACCGTGACTTGTTCAGTCACGTGTCTGCATAAATGCATTCCGACCTGGAGTTTACAAGGCAGCTTCTACTTCCTAGAATGCCGTAAGTGGGTGTCATGCGGGAATGCTTCTGCAGACCTGAGGGCACTGCTAACACGTCATAACAAAGACGTGGGCAAACACTCCAAAAAAAAAAAAAAAAATTGCCGCAAAATATATGCTTGATAGCTCTGTCATCCAGCTTTGAGTTGCTCTTGACGTCCTCGCGAAAAATCCATACGGGCGCGCCGAACTCCTGGAAGTGAGAAACATCGGGTTTCTCCTTTGTGAATATCTCGTGCGGCGTCTTCCCATCGGGAAGCGCCTTGGTGGGCGAGCGGTTGCGAATATATGCGGCATATGTGACTGCAAACTCCCATAGACTCTTTGGTAAGTTCTTCTCTGCTAACATCGCTCTAGCCAACTCGAGTAGAGTGCGGTTGGTTCGCTCAGAAACGCCGTTCTGTGACTGGGAATAAGGTGCCGTTGGTTGCAACTCAATACCTTTCGATGCAAGTGCTGACTTGAGCTTCTCGTTCAGGTACTCGGTTCCCACGTCAACGCGAATCCACTTCGGCTTGTAGCCGTACTGCCGCTCCACCCACTCGACATACTCCAGCACCTTTGCTTTCGCCTGGTCCTTCGTCTTCAAGAACAAAATTGTTCTGCGACGGATCGCATCATCGGTAAAGGAAATATAATAATAGTTCCCCTCTGTTGACCATGTGCGCGCAGGACCCCATAGGTCGCTGTGAGTGCCTTCTCCCGGGTTCTCAGAACGGTGAAGGGCTTTGTGTGGGAATGGCTTGCGATGCATCTTGGCTTGGATGCACGCCTCGCAAATCTCGGCGTTGGATTTGCTGTCGGGTTTGATGGTGAGTCCTTCAACGGAGTTGTGGCGAATGATGAGCTCTAATGTTGAGTCAGAGACATGGCCGTATCTGCGATGCCAGGCTGCCCAGCTGTCTGGGTCCGATTTCTCGGCGTCGGCGGGATTTGCTCTATTCCCAACTCTCACTGCGCGGACGTTGTCCAACCAGTAGAGCCGGAATTTCTTCTTTGCTTCCAAGACGAGCCGTCCCGATCTATTCCGAATCTCAGCCTTGCCCTGCTTAAACGACGTAGCTCCCCCTGCTTCGTCAATGCGGGAAACCGACAGCAAATTATTGACTGCCGTAGGTGCGTACAGTGTGTTGTACAAACTGATTGTTTCCCTCTTGCCGTTGACGATGCTCTCCAGGGTGACTGTTCCACGACCGCATGCCTGAACAGCGTTGTCGCCCAGTCCGTTTATCGTTTCGCCAGTGACAGGTGTATACTCCGTGAAGATGTCCCGATTGTTCGTGATGTGAACAGTGCAGCCCGAGTCTGCAAGCCACGCGTCTTTAGATAGACGCGTACCGAAGTGAGGTTGGTTGGAATGGAACGCCATAAATGCGCTGTGAGGGCCAGAGTCATCTCGACTATCATTCGTGCCAAGGTGAGCTGAATTGCCCTTCCTTCCTTTCCGGATCCCTTTCCTCCCCTTCCAATCATTGGGGCGCTGGCCTTCCTTGCCGCCTCCCTTGCTCCAACAGTCCCTAGCCATGTGCCCGGGACTTCCACAATTGAAGCATTTGCCGCTGTCGGATCCCGTCGGTGCGCGGGTTTGGTTCCTTCCGAATAACGCTGATCCCGTTGTCGATTCTCCGGCCTTCTCCTTACGACGACGATGTTCCTCAAGAATGAGGGCGACTAACTCGTGGGATGTCACGGTAATAGTCGCGGCAGATGTGCCGGTTGTCGAGGTGGATGTGGATATGGGACTTGTGGTGAGTGCACCGTTGTTCGCAGCCAGATATGAGCTAGTGAACGTGTCCCAAGACTCGGGAAGAGAGGTGATCAAGGCGATGAGGAACTCCTGGTCCGATACCAGGCTGCTCATGGTGTTGAGCTGTTCTTGAATAGCACGCAGCTCCGTGATGTGGGCCGCAATGTCGCTGCCTTCGTCGGCAATTGTGCGATATAATCTACGCCGATACGACATGATCCCTAGCTGACCTCGCGCTTCCTTGGCCGTGCACAGCTGCGTCCACATTTGACGCGCCGTCGATGCCCCCGCAACATGTACCATCTGGGAATTACCTAAGGCGAGCTCAATCTTGCTCCTTGCCTTCCCATCCTTCTTTATCCATACCCCGATAGCCTTCGTCTCGTCCGCTGTGGGCTTTAACGGGTCAGCTGCCGTCGGGAAAAGCTCGGTGCCGTCGACATAACCCTCAAGGTCATTGTCTCGAAGAATTGCGCCGATGCGGCGCTTCCACGGCATCCAGTTGTCCTCATTGAGGAGTTCGATCCGAGTCGTTGATGTGCTGTCGGTCATGGTAGAAGTCGGGTAGTGTGATGGTGAGATGGGCGTTGGGATGGGTCAATGGAACAATGTCGAGTGTCGCTATATTGATGTTTATTCGTGTATTAGTTGTATGGCGCGGGGCCCATAACCTATTGGCAGATGTTCACGTTGAATACAAGATGGGGGAAAAGTCTGTTTATTCTATGAAATTTACAGGGCCTTATATACTACTCAGAGCACTGCAGCGCAGTATTATTCTCACGACGGCCACCCGTAGCAGTGGTCCCAATGCAAAGTAAGTCGATAACACTCCAGCGTGCCAATGCAAAGTTCACTGAGACTTGTCGGCCCACTGAAATTTAGTAGGGCCAGTTCCCCGGCAGGTGTTGGGTGACGCCGGCATCCCTCGGTTAGTGTTGAGTTTGATGGCAAGCACATATCCGTTGGAAATGGAGAAAATGGCTGATGGCAGATGTGATAACCATAAACATTGAGTCATGCCATCAGAACAACCCAAGGAATCATTGATACCTTTATCAATCGGTGAACACCCCCGGCATGGATCAAAAAACAATACAGGATCAAAAAATCAAAGTTGTAGAGTAAATTTCTAGCTACAGATTCACCCTATATAGTACTAGCTCAAAAAGCTTGGCTGGTTCAGGAAATGCAAAATACTTTCCAAGCCCCGGCTTCAAGAATGTGAAACCCCTTTACTATATGGTTCAAAATGTGTGGGCCACTTCTTAGGGTGTTTTGATGAAGATTTTTGGGGCACACGGCACAGGACAGGGTTAAGAGAGGTACAACATGTGCGGCCCGTGCATCGAATAGCCTCCTATGCAACAGTTATCATGGTGGCCTAGTGTAGTGGTTTCCGTGTTTCTTAATAACCTTTGGCTTATTCATCCATTTTGCAACGGTCTGGAGTTCAAATCCCGGCACGCACATCCCTTTTTTGTAGCCTCCATATGCTGTGATGCCTCCCTTCAGATCCTTTGAGTCTCTGTATACTTACTCTAGCACTCCTCCAGATGGGCCACATGTCTTTACACCAGCCATTTATGCTCTCTAAGAGGGGCAACTACTCAATGATTCCAAACATTGATTCCTTGGTAGTGACTGCTATTCTTGACCAGATGTGTGATCTGTGTGTTCAAAGTCTGATCCTAACCTACAGTAGCCCATATTTGAACATGGTTCAACTAAGGACCATGATCTCAGAGAGATTATGGCTGAACTCTGGGAGCAGTAGCTGGACCCCAGTTCTCACTACAGGTAGCTACTACACTGGTTCCAACACCACAATGGACATGACCCTTGCCATTAGAATCTAATGGATGCAAGAAACTACCCAAAATATGGGCAAAGACCTGAGATCTGAGTGCAATCATTTTCAGCTGATCCCTCTTATTCTGCACCTAGAGAGCCATGTATCTGCATTGAGAGGTTCAAAACTATATGGAACATCTTATGATTACTCCCTCTACTCATATATGTAAAGGTTCTTGCAATATTCCTCTGGTTGAGTTGAGGTCTGTCCGTATTGAAGGGCAAGAATTTGTTCAAATGGCCAGTAGAGGTCTTGAACAGAACTCTATGGATCCTGTACCAATCCTCAAGATCAATGACATTTTCTGGACCCCTTGAGTTCCCTCTCCATACTGGTCACTTCCAATGGGCCAGATTCAACTCCATTGGTTCCCTATTAGCAGAATGATTGGAAAATCTCTGTGCATATAACTTGCCCTTATGAGAAGATATTCAACTAGTCTTTGCTGCTACAGGCTTCATGAAGGTAATAGAATCTGTATTTTATAGTTTGCCCAAGGAAGAAAATTGAAGAGCCTGAGCATTACAAGGAACACCTTCTCTAGTGGCATATGTCCCTTTCCCCTAGCCCATTGAGCAGCTTTATACAATGGGACTTCAGACTCCATTCAGAATATATACTCATTCCTTGGGGCACCAGAGATCGGGTTATCCAGTGCCACTATCAATACCTACACCTAGATCTACCTTTTATCTCATTCACTTATATTACTCTCCCAAGGGTCACATCCAGGCCGATATCTCAGATCTAGTATCCTATGTGGTACCAGAGCATGTTTCGACCACAGATCACACAATTGCAAGACAGAATGGAAATGATATCAAGGATGCAAAAATAAACACACCATTTGCACTTTTACAGCAGGTTCCTACACCGGATATGAGGATAGGTATTGTCAGACCATGTGAAAGGCTTATTATAGCAACAATAGTTGTCTGCAAGACCAGGCAAGGTTTCAAGAGGCAAGCACAATGGGAGTGCAAAAGCAGAAAATTGCCTATCTGGGCCAAAGGCGTAGTGGCCCAATTAGGAAGACCATCAGAAATGCCAAAGATTCTGAGATCCTGAGCTGATGGCGGCACCCCAAGGTCAGAAAAGACCACAATTGAGTGTGTAGGGAGTTGTGAGACCCAGTGGGCATCACAAGTATACCACTTAGACATAAAAGACTCGTGTTTGAAAAAGTATTTTGCATTTTGCGGGCCAACCAGTCAGTTTGATATCAAACACTATTGACAACTCCTGTAGCCCTTGAGCGGCTCTACAACTTTGATTTTTCTGATGGCCGGATCATTCTTGATGCATGCCGCCGTTCTAAATCACTCAGGGATTAATATCACGGTTTGGCACGGCCATCAATCATTTCTACCAATCCCGAGAAGGCCAAAGTCTGCCAAACAGTAAATTATTCAGTTTCAACAGTATATAGGTTTACCATCGAATTCTGATGTGCTGCCGCGGTGTGCCGATCAAACTGAAGGGCTGCCGGAGAGCTGCCCCTACCAAATTTTAGTGGTCCGACAAGTCTCGACGAACTTTGCATTGGCACGCTGGAGTGTTCACGGCTTGTTTTGCATTAACACTACAGCATGGGCTGCTACGGCGTAGTCGTCTTCTGACGGATTGACCGAGATTCCTCCGTCTCGTTCCCATATGCCAACAGATGTACTGCAGAACAGAATGAACATGAGTCCCTTTAAATAATCCAAAGTCGGTCCGAACATGTCACCCAGGATGAGTGAAATCGCCCGTGGTGCCGATGGACTGCAGGCTTGCGACCGTAAACTTTAAAGCATCAGTGAGCAACAACATTGTTTCTCCCAGGCGGTGATAGACCTGAGAATTTTCAAGCTTCTTTGAGACGTGGAATCACCACTCTTGCGGGGGTACGAGATGAACATCGTACGCCGAGGTTCCGAGACGGACGTTGGACGGAGGGTGTACACTGCAGGATGGGGTCATGAGGTGACTTGCATGTCTTCAATGACCATAGTACGTTACGCCGAGGTTCCGAAGCGTATGAACGGGGGGAACAGGAAGGGACTCAGCCTGAAGAAGTAGCTACCACCGACCGCCTAGGAAAATGCAGCAAGCAGAGGTGGGGAGGATTCCTATACAGGCCTGGTCTTACACACCACCGTTAAAAATCGGTAGCGGCGGCAAGCGCCATCCCCTACTCTGCCGGGCACGGTTGTAATGATAAATTCGGCAATGTTTCTCCGTCTACCCTCGAGTCATAAGCTCTCAATTGTTCCCTCCGCCGAGGTCAAATCTATATAGTATCACTGCTCAAGTCTACTTCCAAAGTCGTGTTGAGATTTCGGTAGCGGGGACCGGAACCCGGGAATTGTAGAAGTAGCAGAAGACCCTCGCAAACGCGGAGTATATACGAGAACGGTGGGACTGGGACTCGCTTAAAGCTCGGCTAATTTGCTGAGCAGCTCCCGAGTCCCACCGTGATGCGACGAGTCCCACTCGGCGTTGATGTTGCCGCGACTGCGATCAGTCGGCCGTTCGGCCAGTTCCATTTCGATTACCTGCAAGTCATCTTGATAGACTGTAAAGCTGAGTACTAGTGGCTTTGTATCTGCTTCACTTAGCTATTGGAAAGTCCAGCTTTATGACAATGTAGGACCACGTTTTGTCGACAGGGGTTGGACACAGTCTACAAACATAGAGATCGGCCAGAGCGTCGGTGGTCTACTGGTTACGCACCTGCTGCTCAAATACTTATGTTATTGCCTCTGTTGGGGTTCGAACCCTTGGGTGACCGGGTTTTTTTTGCTTTCACAGCAACAATCGAATGTCCAAATCAAACCTCCTTATCTCTTCCACAGCAGCTGCCGAGCATTACTGGAAATTTTGCTTAGTCTTTCTCCCTTCACATCCATACTTATTGCCTTCTTATGGCTGAACAACACAAGGAAGAGGCACTGAAGATTCAAGAAGACAGCCCGGGCCTGGACCCCGAATGAGAGCAATGCAATAAAACCTCATGCAGGTCCCGTCGTGTGCGCGTTCAGGCACGTTGGAGCGCGTGACCCTGTGCTCGGGACTTGGGAGACCACCCCTTACATGCGCGCGGCCCCCGATAGATAACGAGCATTGATATTTGGCGACCTCCCGGGACCGACGTGACACGTCGCGCCATGGCGCGGCGCGCGGGACGCGCTTTGCGCGCCCCTTTGTACTCTTCAATTTATTGCGTGGTTTGGCACTTAAGCTGCCTCCGGCAGCTCCACGGCATCGCTGATGGCATCAAGTGGTGGGACTCGAGCTGTTGGGAGCCTTCAAGCTGAGTCCCACTTTGATCTCGGTTAGCCGTCCCAATTAGGAAGATAGTGGGACTGGGACCCGCTAAGCGAGTCCCAGTCCCACCGTTCTTGTTACTCCTCGCAAACGCGCGAGGGCATCAATTCGGGCAGTGGTAGAATAAATACAGAAGAATCTAGGTAAGCACGTGAATACGCGCCCTATGCAAGGCACGGCTGACGAAGACGATGCCCTGCCTGTACCAGGGCCAGTGAGTAAAAAACAATTAGTCCAATGATGGCGTGCGCGCGTAGCTCGTATTCCAACAAGTCGGAGCCAAGTCGAAGCTATAGCACTTTTTTGATCAAATCAAAGGGCAATCATTTTTGTTCAGCTCGTGCAGAGCTTGTTTCCTGCAATATCCTAGTCTCGGGACCAGACTGTATATTATTACAACTGACGATCAAGTAGTTGTAGTATACAGTCTGGTAGTAAACACGGCATGCCAAAGGGCGTGCCGGACCTTATGTCAGCACGTCACATGATATCCGTGCTGTCTCCTTCCTCCTCGCTTCCCGCCTTAATCCTGCGCCAATCCACGCGTCTCTCGCGCTTCTCGTGCCATCCATGTCTGCAGATACCCAGTGGAGGTCTCTGGAGGGCAGAGCGACCATCAAGAGCATCGTAACAACTCGAATACCGGCCTGGAAGGACGGCCTGCGACCCCAGCAAGAAGAGCCAATTCTGACGCTCCTGGACGGGGAGGATGTACTCCTCTGCACTGCGACTGGAGATGGGAAGTCGGCCCTCTTCATCGTCCCCATCTTGGTCCATCTGGAGGTTTCCAAACGCCCCAACGACTTCCCAGACTTTCCCGGCATTCGGGCACATCCTGTGCTGGTGGTCATCACTCCGACGAAGGGTCTTGCATCGAATATAGTGCGTCACTGAGCTGTAGATCCCATCCCTCTCTGACTTTTTTGATTCTTAGGTGGAAGGCTTGAAAAAGTACGACATCGCAGCCATTGTGTACGACCGCGAGACAGTCGCCGCCGCCCATGTCGCAGCACTCAACCTCGTGCACGAAGTCTCTTCGTGTTCGAAATACCATGTGATTTGTGTCGATCCAGAACATCTGCATTCCGACGACTGGCGCAGAATACTTTCTGTTTCTGCTTTCTGTAACAATCTCGTCGCTGTCATTGTCGAAGAAGCGCATCTCGTTGTTGAATGGCTGTCGTTTCGTAAATCGTATGGTGGGATTGGGCCTTTCCTCCGCGGTCGGCTACCTCCAGACGTGCCCGTTGGTGCAATTTCGGCAACCGTCGAGCCTGGCGCTGTGCAGACGGCAGTCTGTCAATCTCTTGGCCTCATAGCTCCACACCTCCATGTCTTCCGCTTCAGCAACGAGCGCTTGGATGTACAAATCATCTTTGAGCCGCTATTGCATGGCATGAAGAGTCGAGATTTTCCTCAACTCCTTCCTTTCTTGAATACCGGCCGCAGGGCCATGATCTACGGGTATTCGTGCGAGATGGTCACGTCGATTTTCGAGTACCTGTTGCGCTGCGAGCCGCCCGGTGTTGATCACGGCCGACGTGTTCGACAATACAGCGCCCTCTGCGAACCTGACTTCAATGCAGAAACACTCCGACTGGCGGAAACCGACCCAGAACTACAGGTCATTGTCGCCACCGTCGCCCTGGCGAATGGAATAAATGTCCTCGGCATTGACGACAGCATCTCGGTTTCAATGCCGTCCACGCTTTCTCAGATGGAACAACAAGCAGGAAGAGTAGCTCGAGCTCCAGATGCCACGGGTAGGGCCATTGTTCTTTACCAAAAGAAAGACAAAACGGACGCCAAGAAATTTAAATCAGGTGAGCATATGTTTCCGGGTGTGTTTGTCTCTACTTATTCTCAGTGTATCAGCAATTGCGAATGGCGCTGCGGCTCGGCCGTTGCTGGTGTCTTCCCAGAGCGCAGTCGGAAAGAAGAAGAAGAAGGATCCTATGATGATGGATCCCGGCAAGGCCGACCTCTTGATGGAGATCCGTTGTCTGAATGCTGTTCGGAATGAGCGTTATCAGAACCCACCCCTCGAGAAGACCATGCGTGACTGCGTTGAGGCTGACCGACCCAACAAATGCTCGCTTTGTCACCATCGTTACAAACTTCCTCTCCCCGTGCACGAACCTCCTCCAAATTTCCGCCCCTTCATTGCACCCGCCGTCACCGCACGTGTTTCTATACCCAAGGATAGGAAACTACAGAAGAAGGAGGAGCCCTTGGTTCTCGAGAAACTCAACGACTTTGCATCCAACATATTCGACACAAATCTGTTCAAACCGGAGTACGAGAACAGGCCCGAAGCCTGGTTCTTCCCGCCTTCACTCCAATCTCGCATCTTGACCGAGATTCTCCGAATAGATACAAAAGAGGAGCTTGCAAAAATTCTACAGAGAGCAAAGTGGCCATTCCACACTTCCCATCATTGCGACGACCTTTGGGAGCTCATCCGAAATACCCGTCGCGAGATCCTTGGTTCTCGGCCTCCGCCCAAATCGACCAATGCACCGGCTATTGCGAGCGGGAAGAGGCAAAAGAAGCGCGCTCGACGGAACTCCTGGGTCTCGCAGTCCGACAGCGATGACGAGGACTTGGACGATCCTTCTGCGGCTGAGTCGGAGTCCGACAAAGCCAGTATCTCTCGCTCACCTTCGCCTCGACGCGCAAGGCGGCGTTCCATGTCATCGGAGCCACCCAGCCCTCTCTCTTTGCTTCAAGAAGCTCGACGGGAGGCGCAGCGTCGACGCGGACGTGACCGTGGACGTGGTCGTGGTCGTGGACGTGGACGTGGACAAGCCCGGAGTGCATCTCCCTCTCACGCTCCAGCTCCGCTCTCTTTACTCCAAAATGTTACGAATCAACCACGACGCGGGCGCGGGCGTGGGCGTGGACAGTCCTCGACTCGCGGGCGAGTTCAAGAGCCGGAATCAAACTCCGACAGTTCCACTGATGATGGGGAGCCGACCGTCCCCGTCAAGAAACCCCCTGCTCATGTCGCGCTCATGAACGACATGGGACCTCCGAGAGCTAATCGTCGGCGCTTTCAGACCGAGAACAATTGAGTAAGATTGACGTGTTTCTAATTCTAGTTCTCCATTTCAAAATACTCCATGTTCTCGGCCATGCTGTCTTGCTGGTAAGTTGACCACTCATCCCCATTACCCGCGCCCTCCTCATCCCTGATCTCTCCACCTAGCCACCCAGAGTCACTATCGTCGCTGCTGTCGTCACGGTTCCGCATTGGATCGGACAGAGGTTCAACCGGCGGAGAAGGTTCGACATTAATTTTGCGCAGGGTGCGGAGGACGTTGGCGCGATTGGTTGAGTTGGCCTGAAACTCGTGCATCTTGCCGCCATCCAGACTTTTGTACCCCAAATTGATCATGTTCTTCGCTGTATGGCCGAAATCTCGGCCCGACTTGAAATAATGTAGTTTTTCATCTCGGTACATCTTCAGCAACACGCGTGTCTCGTCCTTGACATCGGGAGACGTATGTGCTTTGCCGCCTGCCTTGAGTTCAAATGTCCGATCGAATGCCTCCTTGTTGTCGAGGAAGAGTCGCACATTGGGGGAGATCGTGTTCCGGAAAAACGACTCGTCGAAGCTGTCGACGTTGCCAGACATCATGTCGGTGAGTAGGCGTATGTGATGCTCCTGGAGATGATCATCTTCCAAGAATTTTCCGGGCTGGCCCGTGGTGTTGACGAGCCAATTGTCCAAGATGGCATTCTTCAAACTGGGAGAGGCCTCATATCTGAACATGCAATAGATCTCCATAAAGGCCGTGGTGTAGTTCTGCTTGTTTGCTCCGGCAAAAATGAAAATCAGCAGCTGGTGATATATTAGAAAGGAAGCTACACAAATGAGCAAGGCACAGACCTTTAAAGCTTCCAAGATACGACCGGTATCTCCCTCCTTGACCGCACACGTGAGTTCTCGATACAACAAAAACTGCTGCTTGAATTGAATGGAGTTTGAAAGGGACCTATCACCCGAAAATTTGTCGGACGCCATCGTGGGCCCAGCAGCCACCGGGAATTTCAGACTCTCGGAACAGGAAGTCTGACGTGCGGTGGACATTGCCGCATCGAAAGCTCGGCTGGACGCATAGCGAGTCACCAAACCATCCGCTGATGTATGTGCTCTAAACCTACTATAGAAATCGACAACACTCGAAGAATCTAACCAGATGAGTCGAGATACAGACGAATCTATATCCAACTAACCCAATCACGAAGCTCCGGGGCGAGTGACAACTATTGAATAGCGGGAATGTGGCGAGTATAAGTCCCTAGTACAGGGCCTTGTAAAGGTTGTAGGGAATTGAATGATATAGTCTCGGATACGATGTCGAAACAAAGTATTGCGAATAGAGATCCTTGATGTAAACCAAGAATGACGATTCTAAAGCGTTTTGTAGATGGTAAAGCTTCACAGCTAACACAAAAGATAGATTGAGTTTGGCTAAAGCCGGGGTTTTGCAATAAAGCAGGTATTTGGGTCTTTCGATCCCTTTCACACTGGTATCCCAAGACGACAGCGACCGATACAACACGGATTTCGTAGATTCCGACACTTCGCAACTCTGAACACACAAATAACCCTTGACAGACACACGGTACGACACAATCCAACAGATACTGATTCCAACACACTGATTCACACTCAAGTCACACACACAATAGCCAACAAACAAATGTTTAGATTTTCAATAGCGATTGCTTAACTACGCAATGCACCGTCGAAAGCCTCGGACAAAACCCTTGATCGCAGCTGGTAGCTTGCTAGTGGGGGAAGTATCCGCTGCCCTCTTGGGTAGCACTCTATCTACTTTATACAGGTCCGAGAATCATATGATAATACAAACGAATGGCGCAATAATTAGAAATGTCCTTGGTATCTGGAATGGAAACACCCTGATTGGTTGATTAGAACCGGCATCGTGTACGGCCGGTGTGCCAAGCCATGATTCCGCGTGGCGGACCTGTCGATCCGTGACTCCAACATTGATCCATGACTCGACTGATTTTAGTGAAGTCGTATCCGACCTCTCCCTTGATTGTATACCCTCCAGACGTACGCCCATAGGTTGTAGGTCCAGAACGATACCCATATCTCCGACTACCTGTCCCGGATACCAGCAGATACTTAGTTCGAAGACTAGTATCCGACCCGGATCCTCCTTGTCCCGACTGCTGATGACAACTATGTCACTCCCTTCGGACCCGCTTCGGCGGTCTACTCATGTTTCAGGCTTTTCGGCCGACCTGCCCATCATCCCGTGAACTTCCGAACCTCCGAATTGCACTCGCACCAAGGTTCGAACGGCTGACAATCGTACAACGGTTAAGAACTTGTTTAATTGGTGTATCCCATTGGTAGAGCAGGTATCCACAACTCCTACATGTTTCGGAGTGAGCCCGTCGGTCATATTCAGGTAAATACCCTTCAACCCGTACAGTACTCTTAAGTATCCACCACACTGACTGTCTCTGGGCTCAACATCAGTCTTGTACTGAGATGACTTAGCTAGGATACTACCTCTGAAATCGTGCAAAACGCGCGTTTTCAAGGGCAGTCAACTTCCATGCTTATCATCTCCCCTATTTTTAAATCTTGACCGTCCCCGGTCAACTCGTTTCCTCGCGCTTTTGCAATTCGTTAATCCATGGGTTCCGTCATGATCGACTCTGTCGTGATACCGAGGAGGTGGAACCAAATTAATAGTCCCCGTCGATCCGTGTTCCGATACACGAGGCTCGGACATTTGCTCCCGGATACAACCTCCTGACCCCAAATACACCTTTGGTAACTTCCCCACCGCTTCAAGTCCGACGAAAATAGAGTTTGCCGGCGGCTGGGACTTTCCTCGGCGGACTTTCTGGTTGCCCTGAAAATCCATGAGTCAGACCCTGCAATTAAATAGCACTGCCCGCCATCAAACTTCTAGTTCGTAATTTAGGGGCGCCTTCGATTCTCCCAGCTTGCAGATTGCAAGTCTTTCTTTAGACTTGTTTTCCAGCCAATCATTAGCCATGAAAATTTTTCAATTGGCTCGATCGCCGCACTCCCTTCTCTTTCTCCTACCACCATGTCTACCAGTTCCTCGCCAGCCAAAACTCAGGCCACCAAGAAGCTCACAATCGAGTGGACACCCCCTGTTGGGCCCGTCGGCGCTCCTTCTCGATCCTTCTTCGACTTTTTCCGGGGTTCCGACTGCGTTGGCTCGGCCAACTACGTGCTCCGAGTCGCCCACAAGGAAGAGGAGGTCGGCTCCAAGATCTGGTGCCAGTCGGTCCTTGAGAAGATCACCCCTTTCGTAGTGCGTACTCTCTCTTTTTCGTTCCGAGCTCCACTCCTGATCGTTGTATCTAGCGAACCGCGCTGAACTCTTGGGAGAGCCCAAAGGCCGTTTCTGGCTCGACTTTCCTCTTCTTCCGAGGACTCAAGAGGGTCTACCAGGGAAGCGGGAAGTCCGATCCTGACTATGAGAGCTTCCCCTGGCCTCCTTCTTCGGTATGTACCCACCGTTTCTCTGCTTTCCCATTCTTCGTTCTAACGACAGCGTGTTTAGTCCGCGTCCTTTGCCAAGATCTACCAGCTCGAGACGGACCACAAATCGCCCCACACTCTGCTTAGCACGGCCAAAGCCCCGTCCTTCAAAACCATATTCCAAGGCCGCGCCCCGCCTTCTTCAGCAAAGCCTTCGCCAGTAAAGCCTCTCTCGAAACGAAAGTGAGATACCCCATCTTCTTTTCGTTTGAACTCGGTACTGATTCCTTTTCTAGGCCCGACGATTCTGTCTCTGAGGAGGAGGAGGACGATGGGTCCGTCGCTGGATCAGTCACACCTCCTCCAGTTGGTAAAAAGGGTTCTGGGAAACCTGCCTCCAAGAAGGTATGTCCCTTCTTTGATTCGTTTTCATTTCCTAAACCCCTTTTCAGCGCCGCGCCAACGTCGAGGTCGAAGACGACCACTCTGAAGAGGAGGAGGGGCCCAGTTTTGCCGTGGTCGTGCCTCCTCGTCCCAAGAGTTCCCGTTCCGGCGCCAAGTCCAGACGGCCTAGTTCCACCATCCACGACCAGCAGCTTGATATCGTCCCCGAGGATCAGCCCCTGACTTGGAAAACGGTACGTCCATACCCGTATTCTTCCATTTCTTCCACTAATCCTCCTTCCTTCAGATGAACAACGATCAGAAGGTCGAGCATCTGACCACCCAGCTTCGCAAATTGGCCAAGAAGGTCATCATGGAGCGTGATACTTGGCATGGTGCGTGTATCTTTCTTCGTTCCCTCACCCTATCTGACCCTTTTGCTAGTGACCTCGGTTCCAGGCTCGATCCCTGGCTACGTCCTCTCGCTTAGCTTCACCCGCGCCAACGGCAACACCAAACTCCGCCTCTACGACCACATGCACGAGTCCTCGGCCCAAGCGAAGTCCGCCGCTCCCGAATCGACCATTCCTGAGCCGCTCATCCCTCATACGGCGACGGATGAGGCGGGAGGGATGCTCTCGACCTCTGTGGTCAGTTCCCATCTCTTCTCTTCTATCATGGCCTCGTACTGACCCATTTCTAGCCTCCGAATAGCTGCCTCACCTGCGCTCTTCGCGCTGCAGAACCCTGCGAACCCGCCGCGTACGGCCAACCCTGCCACAACTGTAATCGCCTCAAGATTACGATGATTTGTGACCACGCGCTTAGCCCGGAGAGGATTCGCAAGTTGATGTGGGCCTCGGAGTCATATCGCGCGCTCCTTTTCCCATCTGGTGCGTCCTCCCTTTTCGCTCCTACCTTGTTTTTCCTAACTCTGCCCTCCCTTCAGAGCCTCCTATCAATTTGTCGCGCATCTCTCGCCTCGTTGCTCAGATCCAGTCGTCCGAGGAAACATCCCGCCTCATTCGCGAGGACTTGCTCAACGAATTCCGCGACATGTTCCGTCGTTTCCGCTCCCTCATGGACCATGCTGGTGGAGCTGCCTTCGAGACTTTCTTCGAGCAGGTCCAAGGCAAGGATGACGACGAGATGCTGATGTTCCCCGCTCTTCATGGGATCAACACCCTCATCCACAACTTCAACGACGTCGTCTCCAAGTCCACACGCCCTCCTGAGGCTGACGAGCTCTCTTCCCTCCTCAACGCTCTTCGGCTCGATGTCGCCCAGGTTGGCCAACTCCGTGCTTCCCTCGTCGCCAAGCCTGTCGAGGAAGCGGATGGTTCTATTCCAGCAGGGAACGATGGTGGAGCGCCGGGTGGAGATTCGTCTCAATAGGGGTTGCGTCTTCGGGCGCCGGGCGCTTTTTCGCCTTTGATTTTTGCAGATGTTCCAGTATCGGACTGCGCTCTACGCGCCAGAATATATCGAGTACTGTTCTTTTCTACACGCGTAGTTTAGATACAGTTTGTATAACACTTTCTTTGGGCCAGAGGCCAAATATCAAATGCTTTCCTGTTTCTAAACGTGCGAGCCTTCTAAGTCAAAACCTGAGATAAAAGAAAATCTTATATCAGGGATTGAACTGTCGACTTAAAGCTGGATCTGGCTTGATACGCTAGGCTGTCTGTCGGCTATTACTCGTTTCTAATAGAAACGAGCCCGATACACCGGTGTTTTGACACAAAAGGTCAATCATCACCTCATACTGCCGTATCCACCATCGCGTATCACTGTAGATCCTGCTTCTTCTGTTCCTGGCTGCACATCCGCATCCCAGATAATCTTTCTCGCCGTAGAGGATTCAGTGGGCTACCAACTTTAGTTTTTGGGAGAATATGCATCGTCTGTACTCTTGTCTTTGCCGGATACCTGAGTATCTCTGACATCGCCTAGTCCGAAACAAGTCTTTTCCTTCTTCCGCCTTCTCATTGGAAATTGTGGATACGCTGAGTCATGATGTAAGGTCCGAGCACGCTGATCATGACTCCTTGGAACGTATTCTAGAACTTCTTCTGATAGGACCCACAATATACCCCGTTTCATGACCGTATCCGGTCGAATACTCATGTATCCGGGTCTCGAGCTCGGTTTGTCTGGGTCAGAACTGGTTTGCCGTGCGGTTCATTTATCGGTAAAATTTTCCCAACCACATGGTAATACCCTTCCTCCCCCATTTGAACCTTTTGCTGTCCTCAGCAAAACGTAACAGACCGAATCGCGTAAAGTACCCGATGGAATATAACTTGTACACCCCATACGAGTTCCTCACCCAACTCTACCCCCGTACCGTCGACTTTGCCTCATCTCTCTATTCCAACATGAGTCCGCTCTCTGAGGCCGCCAGCGTTACCTTCCCCGACGCCATCCAACCTGTCTGGGTCGACGCCCGTGACGAGTCCGAGAACCTCCTTGGCAACAAGAACACCAGTTCCAAAGTTTTTCGCGACTCAATGGATCGCACTGCTCAGGCTTGGGTACGTTTTCATCTCCCCTGGTCCGGATACTTGCAGCTAAACGTCTCTCAGCTGCGTCCTACGAGGATATTCGCAACGCTCTCGAGAAGGCCTCCCGGCTCTCTGAGCGTCACTCCAAGATGCTCGTTTCTGCGGACGGCCTCGTGCGGACCGATTGCGCGTATCGCACTCTCCTCACCGAGATTGGTGGTCGCCTCGCTGTCCACCTTCGCCACTACGATGGTGTCTTTAACGAGTACGAGCACGTTCGTCGCCAGATGGAGGATCGTAACTTGACGCCGATCGACTTTCCCACAAAGTACGTATCTGGTCACCCTCATTCCCTAGGTCACTTATTCTCTTCATAGCGACAATTCCATCCCGATTCCTGGAGGCTCCAACGTTCCCCACCGTGTCTTTACTCGCCATGGAGTGCTCATCCCTGGTATCGAGTCCGCCAAGGCCAAGAACGGCCGCTCTAACTAGAGCTTTCCCCTCCTTCTTTTCCAAATCACAATTCAAGTCGTAGCTCATACGCGTCCACTCCTTATACTGCGATTTTTCCTCGTCTAACTCCTACTTCACTCGTTTAACTCGATTCCCCTCGACCAACTCCTAGTACATTCCTTGTATCCGTCTCCCTAGAAAAGTATTCCTAGCTAGATACCAGCATACAATGCAATGTCTTCTCGCCTGGACTCATTTCACCCTGTTTCAAGGAGGGTATCCACGAGTATAGGATTCCTCAGCCGAGCTCCACCGCCAACCGGTTGTTACGTACAGGCTGATTGTCGGATCCTGCCAAATATCCGGTGTTCACGTTAGCCCGGCACCGTCGTCGATCTTTTACGTCACTTCCACGCGTAGATACCGACGGTCCGGCATTTCACCAGATCTTTTTGGCTTGGCACCTCAAATTCCCAGGTATCCCAGCCAGACGGCCGACTCCCCGTCCCTACATTGTCGTAGAAGACTTGTATCCGTCTTCTATTCCATGTATCGGGAGTAAGCAAAGTCGTATCCAGCCCCAGCAATTCCCAATTGCCAATCCTCCAATCTCCTTCAGGCACATCATTGTTTCCAGGACCCAAACCGTATGGATGGCGACTCTGCAGATCGGAATTTTCGATTGGAACTGTGGAGCGCTTGTTCAAATGGATTTATCAGGTCAGGGAGATGGTCACAAATAGGCCGAGACCAAAAATTTCGGTATCCGCCCCATCTTTCCTTCGTCCTGCTTCACCAATGAGCCTCCCCACCGTTCTTGACGAGTTCAAGCCTGCCCCTGGCTTCGAGATCCGTTGGGCCAGCGCTCGTACCGATTCTGACGCGTTGCTCAACCTCAGCCCCAACGCTCCTCTTCGTGCTACCTTCAAGCGCGCTACCGACTGCATGAGATCTTGGGTTCGTGGTCCCATCCTCTCTTTTCACAGTATTCCGGTTGAACCGTCCTTAATACAGGAGCCTTTCCTTACGGAACCCAACCTTTCGCTCGTTATCGCCGAATACGAGCTTCAGGCTCTATTGTCGTCGGTCGAGATTCGTATTCTCCAGATCAAGTTCGAGTTCCAGCACACTGGCGTCCCTTACGATTCGAGCTTTGAGGCCGCCCTCATCACCTTCTCGTCTGGCTGCGACCGTTACCGCGCCGGAATTGAGAAGATCAAGGTCGAGCTTGGTATCTATCGATTTACCGCTGAAGGTACGTTTCACACATTCTACCCCCGGTCGACCATTGATTCTGTCCCCAGAATCGCGTACTCCCGTCGCGGAATAGAGTCGTTCAAGGACAGCCAGAGGCTCCAGTAGTAGCGCCCGGATACTTAGATTGTCATGTAAATTTAAGCAATAATCCGTTTTGGCTTCTTCTGGATCACGGCGTCCCCTCAATTTCAAACCGCCCCGTCCACGCGATCACCTAAGACGGCGATTGTCGCACACATGGCTGTTTCACAGCCCGGAATAACACTACCACCGGATTACCCTTGCCACCGCCTTATAAAGGGCCGGATACAGGCAATCCGCAATTATTCATGGCCGAATTCACTTCCATCCTCGTTACCAACGCCCATAAAGCATTCATCCCCAGCCCTGGCACTGCTACCCGTGTCGCCGCGGTCTTCCTCGCCTCGGACCACCTCCTCAAGACGCCGACGGAGTACAACACTCGTCTCACGCTTGTCCGAGTAGCGACCTGCCTCAATGCCTGGGTGCGTTCCTTGTATCCGAGCTCCCCAACGTGTATCTGACCTGGCTACTAGGAACCCCTGTTGACTAACCTCAACGTCACTCACACCGCTCGTTGCCCCGAGATGGTTGTGCTTGCCGTCGAAGTCAAGGCCAAGATGGAGCGCCTCACTTCGCTCCCGGTCGACGGCACCCTCGATAGTGGCCTTGCCCATACCATTATCTTCCCCGAGCGCGCTCAGTTTTACAATGGTTATGAGCGCCTCCTCAACGCCGCGCCGTGAGTTCATTTGCACTCCTGCTTGCAATACGCTCATCTCTCCCTAGCGTCGACCTCAGCGGACTCTAAGCTAGAATAACTCTCCGGCCGTAGATACTATCCATGTGTACCCAGCTCCGTGATAAATTGGTTATTGTTGACCCAGAAATCCCTACTTGAGACGTCCACGCGGTGATTTTCCAAGTACCTGGTTCGATACCTGGTTCAGCTGATCGAATTGTCGTATCCGGTGTTTCCGAAATGATAGGCGAGTAGTTTTTAGCGATTTTGCATTGAAATAGAGCGCCCTGGACCATGGAGTTCCCTACCCACACCCATCCCTGCGTCTTCAAAATGCTCGTCTCTCGCTTTACCCGTATCGTTCCCATGCCCGAGTTTACTCCACCCGCCGACCTCCGCGGAGACTGGTTGCACATCATCATCGCTTCGCACGAACTGCTTCAACTCGTCGGGCTCGGAGACCACAAGGAGACGAACAAGATCATGTCCAGATGCGCTAGACTCTGGGTGAGCTCGCTACATACTGGTATTCTCGCCGATATTCATCCTTGCAGCTCCGTTTCCTCGAGGAACCTTTGATGCTGCTCATCCTCGGCCAGGAGGGTGTCGCCACTCTCCTTGCCGCCATTGAAATCAAGATTACCCAAATCGCGTACGACCGCAAGAACCTTCATGGGCCCAATTACGTTCGCATTCCCGAGATTGTGAACTCGTTCTTGGTTGGCTGCAACCGCTATCGACTCGCTCGCTTCTAAATAAGCGGTATGTCCTACGTTCTTCTTCCGTACCCTCCCTCAACTGCTTCTTTAGCCTGGTATTCCGTCCCGACCCTTGATACGTAGATTTGTAGTCCATGTATCACCGCCGTTTCTTGCTAAATACCACGTTGGCTTCTCTTCTTGGTGCGAGTAGAACGCCTCGGCCCTTCCTCGAGTACCAGCTCCTCATCGCCTTCCAAGGCATCCTCTTCTGCCTTTTCTTCATCGCTCAACTCAGCAGGGTCACGCTGCTCCCAGTCCGGGTCCAAGGTGATGTCCTCAAACTGATAGTCTCGACCCGAAGTTTCGTCCCTAGGTTGTCGTCGCTCTACTAATATGTCCAATTCTTCTTTGGTCATATCAATCAGCTCTTCGATTTTGCTCTTGAACTTGATGGTTTTGCGCGCAAAGTATGGAACCACCCGAAACGCTCCAACCTTTCCAGGATACACAGCGCCGTTCATTTCACATACAATGTACGAGCCACCTTGCGTTCTTCGCAGAATTACCATGGGGCCCAAGTACTTGGGTTCAAGTTTCGTGTTGAGCGACTTCTCAACTCGAGTATTCCGAATGAGTACCAAGTCTCCAGGCTGGAAATCATGATTCTTGATCGAATTCCCGAATTCCTCAGCATAGCGCTTGACTGCTGCCAGTTTTTCAGCATCAACACGCTGCCGCATCTCTTCTACATGTTGCCTATGTTTTGCCAGTGCCCTAGCCCTCAAGCCTACAAGGTCTTCTGTCGGGATTATCTCTCCTGGATAATCTACTAACCAAGTCGCTTCCACAATGTCGAGTGGCACAGTGGGATGACAACCCGTCACTGCATAATAGGGTGAACAACCCAAGCCGCGTCGGGTTGTAATCCTATCAGCCCATACTACTTGCGGTAAGAACCAGAACCATTTCCTAACATCCCCCCCAGTGGCTTTGTATACCATCTGGCGCATTTGCTTATGACCAGATTCCACGGGTCCGTTGGCTTGTGAGTTGTACGGGGAGATACGAATACCTGTTATCCCATATTTCAGATTCAGCCATTCGAGCGCCGCTAGGAACTGTGGTGCGTTGTCTGTCACGATCTCCTTCGGACAGCCCCATCTGCAAATGATATGTTCCAGCAAGAAACGTCCCAGCGCAGCTGCGTTGTCGGCTTTAAGACCTTTAGACTCCAGCCACCGACTGAGAGAATCCCTAGCCGATACTACGTAACGACAGCCGTTCGATATAGCCCCCATAATCGCAACATTGACATGGATCTTCTGGAACAGGCTCGGCGTGAACGTTGGGACCGGAGGTATCCGCAATAACTCTTCTTTTCGAGTCTGGCACAGATGACAACTCTGAACATACCATTTGATGTCATGTTCCATCTCTGGCCACCAGAACCTCTGCTCAATTAGAGATCTGGTTGCATATATCCCTCTATGTCCCAAACTATCGTGCGAAGCCCTCATCATGTACATTCTGTGCTCCTTTTCCACTACCAGTTTGTGAGCTGAGTCCGCTGAGCGTCGGAATAATCGTCCTTGGGGATCCAAGAAGAATTTCCTAGCGTATTGGATAAAACGCCTCAGTGCCAAAGGATTTATGTTCTTTGGCCTATTGTTTATAGGATCCAGTAGCCACTGCTTCACGTATCCGAGCTTCCAATCCTGATTCTTCGCTCCTACCGACCTCATGCCCTCCGGATACGTTTCCCTTTTGCAGGATCGAACTTGAAAGCGTCTGGTGGTAAGAGAGGTTCTTCCTCACGGATATGGCTCATGATAAATTGAGGTATCTCCAAGTCTTTCTCTCGGAATTTCTCTCTGATCATTCTAGCTTCCCCGCGTTCCTCCAGATACGCGTCCATACACTGATGTTCGAATTGCAGGAGCACGTCAGTCGACTCCGTAGCCTCTTCCTTCACCTCAGCGAAGTACCCACCTCTGGTATCGATCCCAGCCTTGAAGTCTTCGAAGTCAGCGGGCTGTTCGATATCATAGTCCCAGTCATCGTGTTGCTCGGGCGGCGGGTTATCATCAAATCCGTCCTCCGGGCTTGGATAGTCTGGATCACCTGGTTGTTTCTTGCGTCGAGACAGACCATCCGGTGAGAAGGTACAGCCCTTCACATGCTTCAACGTAAAGTGGAACATTAGTATCTCTTCAATCCAACGGTTGATGGTTGCGTTAGGCCCCATGCCAGGGTTGTCTAGCATCCCTTTAATGTACATGGCATCTGTTTCCACCACCAAGCGCCGGCATCCAAGTAACCAGTATTGCATATGTTCCAGTGCACGCTTGAGCCCGTAAAGTTCGCGTTTTGGTTGTGAAAACCTAGCTTCTCGCTCGTTGAGGGGGATGGAGTCGAACTTTGCATAGTACCGCTTCTTCGGGTCATTAGGATCGACTTGATATATCTCTATACCTATAGCCATCCAAGATGTATCCACAGCTAATACTATATCCGAGTCCCAATCGTAATTTAATGGCTTCAAGGCTTCGCAGTGCTCCACCGAATACTTCAATGTATCCATAGAGCCTTGCGCCTTATCCGTCCATTCAAACTCAATGTCCTTCCTCAGCAAACGAGTGAGCCAACGCGCCTTTGTCGAATAGTCCTTTATGAACATTCTGAGACAACCAACTACACCTAGGAATTGTCGTACCTGAGAGACGTCCTCAAGAGGAGGCCATCTCGAGATGACACCAATCCTATCGGTGGACGGTTTTCGCCCTTCGAATGAACACACATGCCCTACTACTGCAAATTCAGCTTTACAGATAATCACCTTGAGAGCTGAGATAGTGCCTCCGCAGTATTTCAGTCTCTGGGCAATTCTGTTCAGGTTCTGAAAGTGCTCCCATACAAAACGTCGAATCCCCCGATTCTCTGGTATAGTCTCATAAGTACCATGTTTGTCCTGATATCGCGATCCTGGCCCTTTCACCGGTACATCGTCGATATACGGGATGGTTATATGAGGTATCTCGTCTTTGAGGATAAAGGTAACGTCGTCATGGAAGATGGGTACCGAATTCGTCCAGCCCTGCGGCAATTTCACCAATCTCAGAGCTCCAAAGGGTGTTTGAAAGGTAGTATAGTCGCGAGAGGACTCGGCAATATCCCTATGGTCGTACCCAGAATAGAGATCGAATACAGCTCCGCACGCTCTTCCTGCAAACTGACTCGCAATCTCATCTGTAGCTGGTGGAATTCCAGAATGCGCTATGGTCACCGCATTCAAAGGTTCCAGCGCATGTACCAACCGGATACTCTTCCCATCCTTCTTTAGTACTCCGAAAAACTTCGAACGGTACGAGGAGTTGGACGGCTCGTACACTCCTGCATCGATCTTCTTCTTGATCACTCGACAGAACTCATCTAGCTGACCACGAGGTATGGGTATAGATCTCTCAACCCAGACCTTATGTTCAACCGTGGGAATTTCAACCGGTGGGAAGAATTCATGTTTCCACGATCCTCTCTCGGAATCATCCCATGCGAATGCGTCGTTGTGCTTAGATACAAAGTCATGCATGAGTTTCCGCTCCTCATCCCACAGAAAGCCTTCATCATGAAGCTTGTCTATGCCCTCCTTCCGTTCTTGGGTGTATCGTCCTGTCGGGACAAAATCCCCTGGATTAGTTGGCAACGTAGGGAGGTCCTTCAATGGGTCCCCAATAATCTGCCTCTGTATCCGGTATTTTTCGGGTAACTCGGTGAAGACTGGTTTCGTCTTCAGGGCCACAGGTTTGTACTTTTTGCCGGCAAACGCCTCCAGGACCGGGATACCAGGATCTAAGACTGAGTCCGATTCCAGTCGCGGTACATGGCCGTGTACAGAGCACTTGAAACATTCCTTGGCGGTGTCCTCTTCATGACACCGTTTCCTCCTCTTTCTGTTGGCCTTTTTGATAGAGCTTCGACTTCGTGTTCCCCCCAGATGAGACGGTAAATGCTCATCAAAGGTAAATACTTGGTACGTAGGCCCATCAACCTTGCTTTCCTTTGTATCAACGCCACTCACAAACTCGTTTAGGAGCTGTGCAGCCGCTTGATCCTGTTTCAATGCCTCACTATCCTCAGAAGCTACCAGATACTCCGCCTTTAGCTCATCCGGATTGAACTTCCCATCGTCTCTGGGTTCTGCATACCCCTCAATCCGCAACTCTCCGTATTCATCAAAACCGAACTTCACTGCTAACTCTCCTCCTTCGGCGCCAATGCCTAATTCCTCGAAGAGCCATGAAAATCCGATTGGGCCTCAACACTTGCCACCTCGGTTACGGGTGCGGATTCCTGTTTCTGCTTCGGCGGTGATGGCTCAACCAATCTCAGGTTCTTTCCATCACTTACCACCGATCCCCGCGCGAATGTAGGCATCGTGATCCTGTCACCCCCGTCTGGGTCTCTAATAGTCACCGTCTGGGACCCGTCTCTGAAGTCCTGGGTCCGAGCTTCCGTTAGAATGTCAAACGGTCGGCCCAACAGCACTTCGTATGCGGGTTGTTCTATCACATGTACTTGTAAGTACACTGTAATGTCTCCAAAAGTGAAAGGCACGTTTCTAGCCAGGCCTGCTGATTTCTTCAACTGGCCATTCGCACTCTGCATGTAGATCTGGACATCGGGTAGCCATTGTACACCGATTTTCTCAGCAACGGACCGTGCCATCGACACAATCTGAGACCCAGTATCTCGGATACTTTCCACCCTTCCCATCTTATTCACTATAGGGAATAGAACACGAAGGGCTACCGAAGCTTCCGCTGCAAATATCTGCCTCGGAGTTTCATTTTCGTCAAGCGAGGATAGATACGCAAGTACAGGATCAATAGCGACCATGCACCCGGGTTCTAGACCTTCGTCTTCACCTGTTGACATATAAAATGAGCTCACACCTGGCAGATCATCTACTCCTATGGCATCCATCTGCAGGAACACAGGTATGCCTTCATCTTCCATGAACGGGAACGCCGACTGCTCTTCTATGGGATTAGACACGGTCAACGGCTTTATAGGCCGCCTAGACTTCTGTGTAATCGCACGGAGCTGTTTCGCATATTCCCCGTTCATGGCGACTAGCTTTTCAACGGTAATGCCACGGAGTTCCAACCCCTTCGTCTGGTCCACTAGATCTGGTATAATTTTTCGGATCATCGTATTGAGGCACCAGACGATAAGCCCTCTCCTGTCCACCACCATTGTTCTTGTTTTTCAGGATACCCCCCGGTCGCTGCTGCGACGCAGGTGAATCCAACTTCTGAAAGGGTACCGGAGACTCCTCGTCATCAGTCATCTCCTCTACTGTAACCATCCTCCGCTCAGGTTGAACTGGCGTAGGTTTAGAAACCTTCTTCGTGGGTGAGCCCGTATTCTCTTTGCTCGTATCATCCATGATCTCCGAAGGAACCATGAATCCCACTCTCTTTTCTCCGCTCGTTCTGCTTCTCCAGTTTTGGTTTTTATCAGCCGGATTCTCGTTCTCAGGGGTCTTGGCAATGGGAGGTGGTGCAAGTTTCGCCCTCCTCTCAGCCCCCTTCATTGAACTTTTGGGAAACCCGACGCTTGAGGCGGTGGGCTGGACGACGCACCAGGTTCTAGTCGAAATGAACTGACCCTGGGCCTCGTCTCCGCCCTGCGCAGGGAATAGTTCTCCTCTGCACGCCTGTACCAACTGTATAACCTGATTCAAGTCATACCCCGCACCCAGAAGAGGGCCTTGGTGAGCTGACAACCGGTTGTTGCATGAACTGCTGTTGCTGCGGTGGTTGAACACCGCCATTGCTCTGGGAAAAAGGGTGGTTGAACACCCTGTGGCATGTGAGGAGGTGTATCCCGAGTGTCAGGTCGTTGAACGAACTGATTCCTGCTGGAATACATCTGCTGCACACGCTTTGAATGCATCTCGTCGTCCCTAGTATCGTACAAGTGATCTACACGATCCTGATATTCGGGATAGTATTGATCTCCTGCCGCACTTGGTCCCCCAACATAAAAGGTTTGCATCATTGCCGCTTGCTGAGACCTTGCCGTTTCACGGGTTACTCCTTGCCGACGGTAATGTTCCTCCACCTTTTGAGCACGACTGACATTCTCGGGATACCGAGGAATGAGTTGACCATTCGACAATTTGACTTGTCTATCGTCAAGGATGATCCATCCCAAAGAGATGAATTCGTCCTTTACATGGCACGATCGTATCCTATGCGGTCCCCCACAGAAGAAGCACGGACCATTCCTCCCTTGGCTGATATTCCACTCTTGGTGGCGCGTACGGCTTCTGCTCCTCTTGCCTACCATGACCATCTTCCTGTCTATTACTCGATTGTTGAGGAGCGGTATGCGACGGAGGCGCTCTGATATTTTGATTGAGAAGACGGACCGAGGATTCAAAGGCGGTTTCGATGTTCTTCAACCCATCCTCGAACCTCTTGCTCTGGATTTTTGTCAGATCTTTGATAGAGGCTATCTCGCTCGCAAATCCTTCCAAACGATCCTCGATTTCAGTCTTCAGGCGTACCTCTCCCGCTGTCCTAGCCGTCGGATTAACCGGTGGGTCGTACACTGGGTTCATAGGTGCCCTTGCTGGCGTCGCTCCTCCCAACAAACTCATCGCTCTCCTTCCTGACCAGTTGTCTGCAATAGAATCCGCAATCTTGAACACAGTGGAGAAGAGTAATTTGTCTCCGCGACGATTGCCCGCAATAGGTGCAGCCCCAAGAACTGGCGCTGCTGGTTGTGGACCTAGCAAAGCCCAAATGGCTTGCTGGTTCATACCCCCTTCGACTTCGGCCGCGAAGTTCTCATCAAATACTCCCAGTATCATCTCAACAAGCTGTAAGTTTGTGACCAACGCCGATCCTTTCAAGAGCTTCGTAGCTTCGTGGGTGAACGAGATCTCGAAACGGCGCAGTTTCCCGAGTTCGGAGCGGGAAATTGGTCGATTCTGACTACATATCTCCCGGAGCCTGTTCAGAGATCCCAGATCCATATCCTCGACTTCAGGATATAGGGTCAGGATTTCTTCTTTCCACTCTGCGAAGGTCCCCGGAGCCGGATACTTGCTTAACATCTTCCACTGGTCCCGAATGTTTTCATCATCAACATAGTCCAGCAACAACTCTTTCTTCCTCGTATCGTCTGTAATGCTCCCATTGGTGAACACGGTCTCGCAATGCCTGATAAACAATCTCAGGTCGCCAGCCGCCTCCCCTTTGAAATGCGGTCGATTGTTGTCATAAGACGCCGGTATTTTAAACGCGGTAGTCATTCTGACTCTTGGTATGGTGGTAATATTCGGAATAGGGTTTTGAACGACGGTGGTATTGATCGTATTCTCTTGCTCGACGCCGGTACCTGACGGTCCTGCTTCGTTTTCTAGCTGAGAGGTGGATGCAATGGTGGCACGCGGTGTTCGGGTTGAAACTCTCGGTTTGGTAACACAAGAAGTTTCGAGAGGCTGGACTAAAGTCGCTTTTGCCTTTTGAGAGGTTTTGGTCTGCCAACCAGGAGGATGATTGACGTTAGAACGCAGAGTACCCGCGTTTAATTGCCCTTCTCCTCGAAGTAAACTGGGAAAATGCCCAGCCGACTTGTCTTGGATAGCCTTTTCCTTTCCTTTCGGTGGAATAGCGAAATCCGACAGCAATGATTGTCCAAGTAAGACTCAGACGTGCAACAACACAGAGTATTCGATAAATCGAAAGAGATTTTATCACTTCAACCCCCTCGCGGTGGGCTCCAGATGATGTATGTGCTCTAAACCTACTATAGAAATCGACAACACTCGAAGAATCTAACCAGATGAGTCGAGATACAGACGAATCTATATCCAACTAACCCAATCACGAAGCTCCGGGGCGAGTGACAACTATTGAATAGCGGGAATGTGGCGAGTATAAGTCCCTAGTACAGGGCCTTGTAAAGGTTGTAGGGAATTGAGTGATATAGTCTCGGATACGATGTCGAAACAAAGTATTGCGAATAGAGATCCTTGATGTAAACCAAGAATGACGATTCTAAAGCGTTTTGTAGATGGTAAAGCTTCACAGCTAACACAAAAGATAGATTGAGTTTGGCTAAAGCCGGGGTTTTACAATAAAGCAGGTATTTGGGTCTCTCGATCCCTTTTACACTGGTATCCGAAGACGACAGCGACCGATACAACACGGATTTTGTAGATTCCAACACTTCACAACTCTGAACACACAAATAACCCTTGACAGACACACGGTACGACACAATCCAACAGATACTGATTCCAACACACTGATTCACACTCAAGTCACACACACAATAGCCAACAAACAAACGTTTAGATTTTCAATAGTGATTGCTTAATCTACGCAATGCACCGTCGAAAGCCTCAGACAAAACCCTTGATCGCAGCTGGTAGCTTGCTAGTGGGGGAAGTATCCGCTGCCCTCTTGGGTAACACTCTATCTACTTTATACAGGTCCGAGAATCATATGATAGTACAAACGAATGGCGCAACAATTAAAATATCCTTGGTATCTGGAATGGAAACACCCTGATTGGTTGATCAGAACCGGCATCGTGTACGGCCGGTGTGCCAAGCCATGATTCCGCGTGGCGGACCTGTCGATCCGTGACTCCAACATTGATCCATGACTCGACTGATTTTAGTGAAGTCGTATCCGACCTCTCCCTTGATTGTATACCCTCCAGACGTACGCCCATAGGTTGTAGGTCCAGAGCGATACCCATATCTCCGACTACCTGTCCCGGATACCAGCAGATACTAGTTTGAAGACTAGTATCCGACCCGGATCCTCCTTGTCCCGACTGCTGATGACAACTACGTCACTCCCTTCGGACCCGTTTCGGCGGTCTACTCATGTTTCAGGCTTTTCGGCCGACTTGCCCATCATCCCGTGAACTTCCGAACCTCCGAATTGCACTCGCACCAAGGTTCGAACGGCTGACAATCGTACAACTGTTAAGAACTTGTTTAATTGGTGTATCCCATTGGTAGAGCAGGTATCCACAACTCCTACATGTTTCGGAGTGAGCCCGTCGGTCATATTCAGGTAAATACCCTTCAACCCGTACAGTACTCTTAAGTATCCACCCCACTGACTGTCTCTGGGCTCAACATCAGTCTTGTACTGAGATGACTTAGCTAGGATACTACCTCTGAAATCGTGCAAAACGCGCGTTTTCAAGGGCAGTCAATTTCCATGCTTATCACCGCTCTGGGATTTCCAGCTCCGCAGCCCGCGGTGTACCTCAGAGCATACTGTGCGGCAAGTTACACACTCTGATGAACCCTCGCGTATTCTGACCGCCGTTAGGCTCCATTCGGATCGCGTTACTTCCGGTTATTTTAGCGATTTTTCGTTACTTCCGCTGCCATTTTCGGTGATGGAAAGTAATCATCATTTTCTGTTTGGCGGTGAAATGCTCCAAAGTGTCAGAAAGTAACGTTATCCGAATGGAGCCTTATGGAGCCTTATAGACCGAGGCCAACTGGATGGCGGTGCGTTATTCATGACGTCCATTCCCCGAACAGCTTCCAATGTGCACAATTTTATAGATTCACCAAGATACCGACTACATGAAATTGATCACCGCAGCGCAGCCGTGGGGATTCCAGTCCGAAGCCAGCGTATTCCTGTCGAACATGGTCACGAAACTCGACTCGGGTGCCAACGCCGAAACCAACATCATTATTAGGTGCGTTCAAAGTTGACGAGGCGGACCCGGTGTGGAATCCGTTGCGGATTTCACACCGGGTTTTTCACACCGGGTTTTTTCCTCGCCGACTTTTTATCCGGTGAGCGAAACCCGTTGTGGCCAAAACCCGTTGTGATGGGTTTCTGCCGAGTTCCTTCGTTGGTAATCACCGGATCAGCGGGTAGCGCTTCTTAGGCGCTGTCAAACCAGCCATCACAACAGGTTTTAACTTTGAACGCACCATCCAAAAAACCCGGTGCGACAGTCGTTGAGAAAACCAAAAACCCGTTGCACAACCCGTTGCACACCGGGTCAAATTTTAACTTTGAACGCACCTATTGGAATCCACAGGGCTGCTGCCGGGCTCAATCAGGATGCATTTTTCCAGGCGTTGAGCGGGGTCGCTAGTACTCTCCTTAACCTGGGGTCACCGACTCCAATCAATGCTATGAGGCTGGTACGTCCTATTCCTCGTCATTTGCAGACGTGACTTTGAACATTCGACCAGCTGAACGGGGACGCGGATGCTTTAGCCGCAGCTGGTTTTACCTGGGCCAACCAGCCGGCCGTAATTTCCATCAAGAAATGGAAGTCGCTAACGACTGATGTAGGAGGCGCTCTTCTTTTTACTTCAAAGCCTTTTGACTGATCTTCTCCTTTGCAGCTCAGCGGCAACCTTGAAGTGAAAGCTTTTGTAGCGCAGGCGGTCAAGACCCTCAACGGGGTCCATACTTTCTCCTCTACCGACGTGAAGAATGTGTTTACCAGCTCCACCTTCAACGAGAATTTGGTGGGATAGGATATGGTGCGTTCCGGTACTCAAAAAATGATTGCGTGTACGATAGTCTATGAGCTTGTGTGATCAATCATTGCCCTGAAAGTTTCAATCCAGACTCAAAGTTGAGCGCGATCCTCTGATATAGCGGAATGAAAGTATTATAATTATGTCTTGTACACCAGGACAATCTACAATTACAGTGGGAGGTGTTTACTCTATATCGAACAAGAGGACTTCCGCCGTCTTGCCGCCAATATTCTCTATCGTGAGGTCACCGCCGCTCTTGTCGAAGAATAGGTACGCCCCATCTCCTTCCCTCAACTCCACCTCGGCTCCTGGTGCGCCAAGGACGCGGATCGCAGCCCCCGAAGCCGCCTCGGTGTTGTACCCGCTAGTCTGCACAACATGCAGATACCCCTTCGAGCCCTTGATCCCCTGCTTCAGGCTCTTCCCCTCAGATAACATCGTCGCGTACAAAGTCAACGGACTCTGCACGGGCGCAGGCCCCGCACCCTCCCTGCTGTCCTTCAACACGCCCTCCGCGTCAATAGGCGCCACAATGCGAGCCCAGGTATTCCGCTTCTCCTCGTCGGTGAAATGGCGCGTAAAGTACCGGGGTTGTAACCGCGAGACGGTGGGGAGGGACCAGATTTGCAGGAAATGAACGGGTTTGGAGCCGTGCGTCTTTTCCGAGTGAGATATTCCCGTGCCCGCGGAGGTCAGTTGGACGTCGCCGCGTTTGAGGATCTCGACGTTTCCCATCGAGTCTTTGCTGGAAAGACCGTTAGAATTGGGGCATAGAAAGAGAAGTAGACATACTGCTCGAGTTGGCCCGAGACGACGTAGGAGAAAATTTCGAATTCCCGATGTGAGTGCGTCCCAAAGCCATTGCGAGGCGAGACGCGGTCCTCGTTTATGACGCGTAGGGAGCCAAGCTGGCTGTGTTTGTGGTCTTGGTACCTGGATGACACGGTAAGCTCATACACCGCACTGAAAACCGACAATCCTTACGTGGAAAATGAAAAGGTGTGGAAAGTCTTCAGCCATCCGTGGTCAGCGTGGCCACGTTCTTGGCTTGGACGGGGTACGATCTTGATTCCCATGTCTTTGTTGGTCGCTATGGATGAAACTGGACGGGATAGCAGGGATTGAGCTCGTTGGAGATTGGAAAAGCTTGAGTGTTTGAGGAGAGACAACAGGATGGGGGCGGAGACGAGTGGGATGTCGACTTGAAGTGCGAGGGACAGCTTATATAGTACGGTAGCAGATGGATGAGAAGGAACAACCCAGATCTGGCGGGACAAGGCGGGTCATTATTGAGTGTCCTTGGTAAGCCGTGGCGACCCACGTGATTCGCCTTTTTGGGTAGCCACAACGCCACGCCCCCGATCGGGTAATTCTTGAGTTTGTCAGCCTTCCACCCGTTATGGATTCGCGGAACCCACTGAAGTTGCATTGACAAAATTGTCCTTACCATCGCTTTGTCACAGAAATAGGAACACCGACACAGATTGCCAGAGGTCTAGATCGACGCCCAGGTAAATGAACCGAATCGCAATGTGAACTGCCTCATCGCTTCTTTGCGCACTTGGGCAGATAAGCAGAACGTACAGCATATTCGGAACTTGTCGGAATGTACAAAAGTATAAATAAGTTGAAACGAAGAGGAGGAAACATGGGCATCGCAACAGACGATGAATTTCTGAGGCCTCATTTTAGTGGAATGGATGGACCGAAGAGGCAGACTCACATCAGGCCCATTTCTGCCTGCACAACCACCGAACCATCGGCGCGAGCACGTCGTTCGTGCCGTTCACCAACGTAAAATCCAATCCGGCGTCTTGCAATTCGTCCAATTCCGTCTCCCATTCCTTCAGGCAATCGTACTCGGGATCCTGCGTCGCCTTGCCAATACAGAGCGTGACGCTTCGAAGAGCGCTGCGATGCATGTAGAACCGAGATGCGATCATCTTCATATACGCCCGTACCGCGAGAAAAAGTTCCCCGTGAAATGCCAAGTCGATACGGGTCATCCGAGGAAAATCGCCTTGCTCGTCCCAGACAACCAAGGCATTGATCACGGCGGAAGCCGTCTCGTAGACATTGTCTTCTCCGTCATCAAATATGAAGGCTAACTCCTCGAGGAGGGGATACGCCTTGAGAATGGCTTCGGCCACAGTCTTCTGTGGCAATCCTTGCAGACAGAGTCGGCGTACAGTGTCTGAAGAGTGGGCAAGGAACCGGTGGAGAGCGGGCAGGTCTTCGATGCGGCATATGAGAGATTCCTGAATATTCATGGTAATCTGTTCCAGAACAGGCATCCTGAGGTGCGCCAAGATCTCGACATCGGAGACGTAGAGGCATTGGAGTTGCGGCAAATCAATGATTTCCGAGTCATCGAGCTCCGTCTCCGTCCACTCCACCACGTCGGCGACGTATATGACGGCCACGACGAGCTCGGAGGCCTGGCTCAGGATTTGCCGATGGATATCCCAAGACGCGGAAGCGCGGTAGCTGGTAAGGTGACGGGGAAGGTCGAAAGATGATACCCGAGAGCATCCGAGGGAGACGTCGACCAACGACACCGTAGTCTCGAAACAATCAACCGACTCTTCCGACTCTTCCGACTCTTCCTCCGAATCATCCGAGTCGGCGTCGTCTTTTTCCGAGCCATCCTCCCAGTAAATGCCCAGCTTGCGCAACAACGGCATCCGATCCCGAAGAGCAGGGAGGAGAGGGAGAAGGTCCTCCGTCAAGATTAGGCGGAGCTCCTCCCATCGAGCCGAATGCTCGCTGAGGCATTGAAACATCTGAATTTGGGGCGCCGCGTCGTTCTTATGCGACCCGAAAAAGTGTACTTTGAGTGCCCTTGAGCGTTGTATTTGCAGCTTGACCGCCGCAAGGGGATGGTCGTAGAACCTGAAGTCTATGACGATCAAAGACCACAAAGCCGGCGTGGAGGCGGCGGCAGCCCTCCAACGGCTGCACACATGGGTGAGAACCCAAGGGCTCTCGTCGATGTCGAAATCTTCTCGCACTGGCGCCTCGGACACGGGAGGGAGTGACCATAGGAAGATTTCGCCGAGAATTTCGGGAGGGATGCGTGTGACTGGGGAGGGGATGGTGGAGCGCTTTTTGGTGGACCGCCCTCGTTTGGGCTTTGCAGCCGAACCCGCCTTTCGAGTGCGCGGGGGCATTGTGGAGGCAGGAAGGAAGAGAGCGATGCCGGCGTGATGCTTACCAAATCGGATCATGAGGTAGGCGACTGTCATATTGATCTCGGACAAGGCACTTTCTTCCAAAAACGATTTACGAGCGGAATAATTAATTTGACAACCTCGCGCGATTCGTCGCGACCAGGACATTTCCACACACTCGCATGGGCTGCGGTCATGACGCCGCTCACCTGTCAGAAGAGAATGAAATACGTTCGCTGAGACAGATTCAGTGAGGCGGCAAGCTCGCGGAACAGAAAACATACCCTAGAAAATTCCACGTTTGCTTGCAGTACCAGCGCCCCAAATGCTCTTCCACATCACAGACGTGCAATGAATTACCGAGGCCGGATCGTCGAATGGGACAGACTCGAAGACGAGGGTTCTGCTCGTAATAGAGGGTGTTTGCATGGGGTTGAAGGCGAAAACGAGATTCCAACATCTGGAGATACGGCCCATAGTCGATGGAGAGGCCACCTTCAAATGCAACCTCGATGCGGGATAGTTGAGGGCATAGAGCAGTGTCGCTATCAGTGGTCTCCAGGATGGTGATGATATTGTTGACACTCGAATAACATCGATCATCAAATGCGTACGAGTCCCCGTGCTCGTCCCGGTTCTGGAGTATGACGGCAAAGTCGGTGAGCGCAGGGTATCGTTGGAGTATTTTCCGCGCAAAGTCCGCGGTAGGATGGCCCCTCAGAGCAAGCCTTCGAACGGTATTCGAAGAGTCCTTCGTGAAGCGGTAGAGACTTGGTGAAAGGTAGGCTTCAGACCAACCACTATAGATGGTGATTTGTTCCACTTTCGGCACCCTGAGGGTCGCTAGAATGCCCGAGTGCGAAACGTAAACGCAGCGAAGATGGGGTAGTTTGATGCGTCCAAATTCACTAGGAATACTCCATTCAGCCTCTGGGTTGGCTGTAGTGATGCTGGCGACGACAAGATTGTGGCAACGACTAAGGATATCCCGATGAATCGATCAAATCGTGTCGACGCAATAACAGGTGAGCTGGTGGGTGGGGAGAAGAAATGAAGCGGGGTCGAAAAGGGGTCTGATGCGGACCTCGACCAGAGAATCTGCAGTGTGAAAGCAATCGAGAGGTTGTGCTCCTTCCTCCGCTGCTTCGTCGACCCACTGCACGGATATTTTCTGCAGCAAGGGGACTCTGTTGTGCAGAGAAGGAAGCAACTGGTGTAGGTCGCCGGTTAACGAAACAAAGAATTCCCGCCAATGGAGGGAATGCTCGATGAGGTACGCGAGCATTTGGATTTGTGCAGCCTGGTAATGCTCATTTGATCCGTGGAAATGTATTTTGAGCCCCTGAACCTTGGAGCGCTGGACCTGGGCCTTGACTGCCTTGAGAGGATGGCGATATTTGGCGTAATCCATGGAGATGATGGACCATAATCCAGATGTGAAGGTGGCGGCCGCCCTCCAGTGGCTGCAGACGTGCGTCAAGACCCAAGGACTCTTGCAGATGCCGAACTTGGTTGGGTGGGCGATGTCGGAAGGGGCGGGAAGCGAATGTAGGAAGATTTCGGACAACAGCTCGGGAGGCAGCCGTCTGAGCGGGTGGAGGATGACTGGGCTCCACCTCCTATAGCGAGGTAGTTCAGCGCGGCCCCTTTCCAAGCGCCAGAGCCGATCCCGCAACTGCAGAATTTCGTTGTCAATCGAGGCCAAAGACGCGTCAATTCCTGATGCGAAGGACTGAGCCAGGACGATCTCGGAGGAATCTGGAGGCTCATTGGAGCGGAAGAGAGAATCGAGTCGATTTCCGGGAGCTGCCATCGTTTCCAGAGATTGAATGGTGGCATCCAACGAAATGGCGCCACAGTTGGAGCATGGTGAGGCGTTCATCTGGCGAAATATGAGTTTCATGCGGGTGACTGGCGAGAGGGAAGCAGATGATCACGGTAGCGTTTCGTGGTGGTTCAGGACAAGATGCGAGTCAATAGAACCAAAGCCAATCAAATCACCTTTCGCAGCCCTTCTCCTCGCAGACTGCCGGCTAAGAACACGGACACTTGTGAACTGGGCCAGTTAAGAACCTGATATTCACGCGACTTGAACTAGTACATCCGATGTTTCTCTCGTCGCCCCTATGCTCGCCCTTCCTCTCTGTTCGAGGTTTTCGAGTCACATCCCGCGCTTGAACACTTCCCCGTCATCACGATTCATCTGAATCATCCCATACTGGTCGACAGAACCAACGCGCCATGCTAACCTGCACATTCTCGACCTCCGCGAAAGAGTGATCCATGCCATCCTGACGAAGTAAAACAGCAGTATCCATACCTGACTCAAGATATTCGTCTCCATCCTCGGAATGCAAAACAGCCGTCTGAAGGGCAGTACCGCGACGTGAGCATCTCGATATACCTCCCATAGTCGAGCCTCAAAGCACCTTCGAAACCAAAGTGGATGTGGGCTAACCGAGGGGTTATATCGATGCCCCCATGACGCCAGTCTAGCATCAGCATGTCCAGCAGAGCGTTGGCCGTGCGGTAGTCAGCGTCGTGCCCCTCTGCCCGGTTAGAACCGCCCGATGGGTGCTCCAAGAGACGTCGGCATGATACATAATGAGTAAGCTGTTGTGCCGGCAGCAGAAATGTTGGAGAGATATTCCCGACAAACGGCGAAATCGACCAGGGATTCAGCAGTCTCGAAACAATCAATCGATTGCCCAAGTTCCTCGGCTTCTTCATCAGACCACTGCATCCATATCCTCCGTAGATTGGGAATTTGGCCACAAAGCGAGGCAAGGAGGGGACCCAACGTCGGTGTTACTGATATGAAGAGTTCCTGCCACTGTGCAGAAGGCACGATGAGGTAGCCGAGCGGTTGGATCTGGGCGGCCGCGTCGCACTCCTCCGACCCATAGAAGTATATCTTGAGCGTTGGCGACCGCTGGACCTGCGTCCTGACCAGTGCTGGGTGATACTCGTGGCTTTCGTAATCCAGATGAATGAAGGACCACAACGAGGCCGCAGAAATGGCGATAGCTCTCCAACGACTGCAGACGTGGGTCAGAACCCAGGGGGTATTGGCGAAGATGAATCTGCTTCGACTCGTGCCCGCCGCTTTGAAAATCTCTGCGAGAATTTCCGGAGGGATGCGTCGGATGGGAGAAAGAATGGACTTGGTACGCCGGCGCAGGTCTAGCAGCGCAGTGCGACCGTCCTCCAGTCGAGCCAGTTGTTCCCGCACTCGCAAAATCTCCACATCGAAGGATGCCAATCGGCCGTCGAGTTCCGCCGTGAAGGAGTGTATGAGAGGAGTCTCTTACTCCTGGGGAGGTTCATTTTGAGCATTTGTTGTCAGGGTGCATCTTGAAAGAAGCTGAATACGTTCCATCAGGACGGAAGTGAAAGAAAATTAACCGGGATTTCGACTCCGAATTCCGAGTCAACCAAAGGAAGGGGGAGGAAGGAGCAAGGAAGGAGTCAAGGATAAATTGATCATCAATCACTAATAAACATCAACACTCCTTTCCTCCTAAGTACCATCATGGTCTACGTTAGAGCGACTAGTCCTGCCCTGAACTCCGCAGATATTACTCAATCCTCGAAGATATCACCTCCCGACTCGGTCACTGAAATCCACGAGCTTTACACAAACTGACTGGTCCAACCTCCACTTTCAACGCGGAGGTTGTGGTCAAAGTTTCGGGTAAGTCGATCCGGCAAAAGTCTAGTCTCTCGGCAGACTATGTATTGCTCCGCGGCGAGCGTGCCGTCTTTCCGTACTTGCCATGAATCTCGGTCTCAACATGCGACGCCCAAAGGCCTGCTGCTTGTGGTGACGTTGTTAACTGAATGGAATCTACCCTTCTCTCACGCGAGCTCTTTTTTAATGACCGGATTCAAGGCAAACTCCCTACTCCGGACACCATGCAAGCGACGCCAGTCGGGTATGTCCGAGATTTTCCTGCCTAGTGCTGATCGAAGCATTTTCAGCGGCGCCCCAGCTGCGGTCGGCGCCGCCGTGTTTCAGCGCTAGTCCTGGTACCCTCCTGAAAATATCCTCGAATCCAACTGCTGCATCTTATTCGTGATTCTGTTCATGGCAAGTCCAGCAGGGGCGAACTTTATCTGCGTCCTTGACACCGTGGGATTATGGTTGCGATTGCTACTCGACTTTTCTCTGCACATGGTTGGAGAACTCGGGACCACGAAACGGAGCTCTTGTCGCGTTGGAAGCTATTTTCGATCATAATTCGCTCGGACCGTAAAGCCGCGAGCAGTGTCGCGCTAGAAGCACAACGCATAGACGGAGATATCACCACTACGGAGTTTTCGCATCCCGGTCGGGGTCTCTTCTTTCTAGTTGAGCCGCGACGCATCTGGACGCGGTCTTGTATATCATGTAACCATAATCCGCTAGGTATGTCGGCGACTTTTAATTGTGCAAAATAATACATATCCACGCCACAGGTACATATACACTTGCAAGGGATGTTCCGGGCGGGCGTGGTACGCATCCATCGGGGCTGATGGATGATCCAAGCGTAATTCATTGTTCAATGTGGCGGGATACCGACTTGACACATCCTGCTCGAATAGTAAGATCGCATTTTGGGTTTGTGGCGCATCACTACTAAATTGCATCGTCCGCGAATTTCCGTGATCTTCTGCAATAAAGAGACCGGTATTGTTTGCGCCTGGTTCAAGTCCGGCATTTTACGCGCGGGTTGGCAGACGGTTCTTGTCTTCAAAATTCAAACGGGCATGATTGCTCACTTGTTGCGATTGTGACCGATGTCCACGTACATGCGGGTGGCGGCGTTTTTCGCAGAATGGGCTTGTGGCTTAAATGCTCGGAGCGGGATGTTAATATTGCAAGTCCGCGAATGAGTATTCGGATCCACGGACCGGTTACAATGTCCCCACGCCGGGACGCCCGCCGCGATCAATAATGTTCTGCGACAACAACAAACCGAACACTTTCAGTGCGACAGGAGAGAATTCGGCCGCAGACCCCACTGCAGCTGCGCGCCCTGCCCTATTTTCCCCGAAAAGTGTATCTATTATCTCCGTGGGTTCTAAACTAGTTGATGAAACTCACCACGAAATTATACGGACAACATCCGAGCATTCGGTGAGGCAGGGCCATTACTAGCTCGGTTGCTATCTGAGTCCATGGACTGGATGATTGTATTTGTCCACGGTGATTACTAGATGACGGTGTTGAAATGTTGAAACTTCCGTGTGGCTCGGTAGATACAACACAGCAGAAAGCCCCGAGGAACCCGCCTGTGCCTCTGTGTGAGTTCGAACCAAATGAATTAGCTCAAAGTCGAGACTCGGTCTCTTCGGGCGGGATGGTGCTATATGCGTTGAGAGTAATCCACGGTGAGCGAGGAGATCAGATAAATCGCAGTAGCCCGTGTGAGTATAGCCGGACAAGAGGAACTCGGTCGTGTCGGCCCCGTAAGCCCGTGTTATGGAGCTTAGGAGATGCCAGTAGATGTCATGTGGTACTTCTAGCCCGAGTTACTGAGCTGCACTAGCTCAGCTGAGACTGGGCTGAGTATATAACATACACGGACATGGTTGAATTGGGGTTGTCCAGAAGTAGAACCAGTCAGGGAAACATCGTTAGCTGAACAGAGGTCGCCTAAAATCGCCCATGGGCCAAGTCAGCGTCAGGAGCATGCAATCCAAGTGCCAAAGTTTCTTCTCCAGGGAGCTTGATGGGTCGAAGGGAAACGGAAGCGAACTAGACAACGAGGCCAGCTACTCACCCACTCCCAAACAGTTCCGTGGATTCGGTCTTTGAGAGAGAAAAAGCAATGGCAGAGATCGATCGAAAGAAAATGTCCATTTGAACTTGTTCGTCCGCCAAGAGGCGCTGTGGTCCTCGAAGAGTAATATCGAAACACTTCGTGCTGATGGGCGGTGGTCATACGCCGTGTTCGAATTCCCATAACCCAGCGCAACGGAGTTGCGATACAGATATGCGGGTCGGTCGGAGGGTCACGGGTGCGCATACAGGCCAGCCTGAGAGTTTGCAGGGAAGAGGGGCTGAGGCGTAAAATATCTCGGTGTGGGAACGATGGAAATGAAATGAAAGTCAGGGGACATGAAGTGAATTTGGACTATTCTGGTGTTGGGAGTGGACGAAACGATCTCAACGGCTGGATTGTATGTAGGATCGCACCTTGCGCGTCGGCAGACGGGGGGGAATCGAGCGGTGTCTTGTTACTGTACGTGCGGCGCCGGTGGCATCGGGAAAAACTAAACATGGACATTGTGTCGGGCGGACGGCAGGGATAGGACTGTGAATGTACAGCACATGCCTCACGCATCGAGTGGGAGGGATACGTGCATGAATATCGCGGTACCGCGTGTTTGATTTGAGCAAAGCAGCTGATTCCAATAGACGCTGTAAATCCGAACCAGGGTCCGCATGGGAGCGACAGATATTTTGGTTCTTATATTGCAGAAGTGGGGGAAAGGACGGAGCCTGCAGAAACAAGGCTTTCTCACTGTATGTCTTCTCCCGTTGCGTCAGTCTTCGACGGGATGCTGGTACCATTTCTTTGTTCTCATCCAGCACGATTTCCCACCGTCGGCATTGTGGCGCATGACGAAGACCCACGCCAGCTGGGAGTCCGTGGGGGGAGGACGACCCACGACAGCGCGGGGTTAAGACAGACGCGACACCAAGGACGCCGAGAATGGTTTGATGAAAGGAAATGAGGTTGTGAGGGTGGAGGACAAGGTGGCATGCGTGTGAAAATGATGCCACATCAGACCCGCCTTTCTTCCACCCTCGTCATGCTTTCCCGCCCTCGGACGGCCCAGTCCGCTCGCTGCGCTCATGGTCTCACAGTTGTCTCTCACCGTGACAGTCAACCTGGCAGATGTGTATCTTCAGAACTCTCTTACACGCCGAACCGCTCCACCCACTTGAAAATCCTTGTCGTCTTCTTACCGCTGGGCCTCGGCCGAAGGGTTGCAAAGCGACGAGAAATATTCCACGCTCGTTACGCCCGGATTTGAGGCGGAACGGAACGAGGGTGGATAGGGGTGGATGGCCATGCGGCTCTGATGTCGTGTTCGTCAAGCGTCGCGTCCGCATAGTGCTCATACCCACGGCCGTGATCATGGGCTTCTCGAACCCGCCTCGAACAGCCTCAAACTTCTTGCCAATGCCCACTTGCCGAATTTCATTCTTCGCCTCCTTTTATCACGCTCAAGAATGCAGCACGCGTCCTCGAAGTCCTTGTAGGAGAGGACGAGGTCGCACGACCTGTCGCTACGAAGCGAGCAGTTTTCCACGCCCTTCACCGTTGAGTATGTATCCACCACCCCCTACCTCCCTTCGGCCGAGCTCCCTTTCCCGCCGTCGATCTCAAACAAAATGCGCAGCAGATTCGGATGTATGTCCACTGCGCCGGCTCCCGAGTTGAAAATCACGACGGGTTCCCGCGCTGCCTGGTGGTTGAAATGTAAGTCCAGCAAATTCCCATCGGCGGAGAGGTAGGTATTCATCGGGTCATGAGGCCGTGCCGATGGACCTGCATTGGCAGCCCGGCCGTCATTTTTTAGCGTTCTGACCGATGTCCCCAAAGCATGCCCAAGTTGACTTCCGGGCAACTCCGTCCTTGAACGCACGACGACTATTCAATGGCATATGTAAATACTACGTGATTCTGTTCCACTTCTTATGACCATTTAGACGATGATTTGGAACTCCGCGGCACACGCCGTCCGTTTCCAACTGACGGAACGGCATAGCAGCAGCAGATTCCCACGGTTAACCCACAGACATACAGTTCACATTCACACTCAGGGCGGGAATAATTCATTCGACGACCCCGTCGCCGCCCGGGTTAAAGGAGTTGTCGTTCATTTTTCTCACACTACCCGTGGGGTACTGATTTCGTTCTCGCTGTAGGGACGTGGGATGTGGATACGCGCACACGGCAGGCGGGATGAAGATCACACCAACAGGCGTCGGTAGAGAGGGCCAGCCACGCAACCCTCCGGCGTTGCACTCACCCAATAACGTTTGCTTCACACAACTGTGGAATACATTCAGCGTCGGCGTCAAGTCCAAAATGTCCGTGAGCACCGAGCATGTATCGGACTGAATCAGCGCCCGTGTGGGAGCCAGCGGCCGTCGCCCAGGCCGGCAGGGTGGGAGCATCATGTTGGAGCGACAGCACACGCGCTGTGTTGACGTCCAGTCGGGGCAGTGAGTGCTCCAAGTTGATTTTTGAACCAAATTAAGTTTCAGGTAGTGGAATCCTTGGGTATTTACCAGGACCGTCGCCGTAGGCATCGGGGCTTCATAATTCGGACTCCCGACCTCCTCCCAGCTGAAATCAAATCAGTGAGCCGCATCTCCGCGGTGATAGTTGATTCGTGGGTTGGTTTGCTTGCTCCCACATAGAAGAGCACTGAAGCACTGTTGTTTCCATACAAGTATATCGGTCAACGTCAGTGGTCGCCATTGTCTGGGTGTGGCTGATGTGCGAGATAGCGCTGGGGGCGTTAATCTGAACATATCTGGGCCTTCCCACTCGCACGCCCCCGCGGGAAGCAGGTCAGCAATCTGTTGGCCGTCAACAACAACGGCATCACGGCCACAGAGCTTCCTTCGGTCCGACTTGCGATGCCGCGATTACCCCGCAAGGTGCGTGTCTGCCCACAGGTACATGCCCCCTGTTTCCGACAAGAGCGTGGCAATAGCGAGTGGTGGCCCTTGTCCTTTGCGCGGGCTATGCGCTCTAAACCGCTGACGGTTCCGGGCCTGCGTGCGTTTCAGTCCTTCCCCGTCGTCCATCCAAATCTGCGTTGATATGAATTTTCGCTCCTTTCGTGTTACTCGTTCTCAGCGTCGTGTAGCAATATTGGAACCACTAATTTCTGCCAAGCGCGCCCCTGCGCCTCGACTCATTCCGGCGATTCAACTTGAAAGATTCGCAGAAGATTCGGTATTCAAACTACAGCCCCCGCCGCAGAACGCTAATCCCAGGCTAGAATGGTTACAGCATCCCTTCAAGGAGATTAGAATCCGATTGAAGTTCCAACTGATAACACATTTGGAGGCGCGCAGAATGCCGAAGTGCGCAGGCATGCAATCAGCGGAGTCCTTGTTCATTTACGCCTTTCCGCCAGCGAACTTTACCGCCGGTGAAATTAATTTTATGGCCTGGACCTGAACTCACGTTCATGCAGACGGCAAACGACGGCCATCAAAAATCAACTCTCACTCTCCTCCCATCCTGCATCCGCGTGATTCTGCCACTGGTTCCCCGATGCTCCGGCACCGACACGACTGGATGCATTACGGCTCTTCCACAGACAGCAGACCCTGAACTGCTCTCTCATAGGTCGATTCTTGGCTTTAAACCGGCTTCTAATCGGTTTCTAGTCAACAACCGAGTGTGGCTGGCTTCGAGGTACTGGATTCCGGCGCTTCCAAGTGCCACCCGAGGTTCATCCAGATTCCTGACCGTGAGTGATCAGGCTATCATTACTCTTCGGGGTCGAGACAAAGGCTCGCCAGGTCTTCTCCCATGGCTTCCACCTCCAATGGGGTCATCTTCACACTCATGTTTTTCCCAGGACCCTTTTTTCCTTGGGCGCCTTAAGCTTTCAATAATCGCGTTGCAACCCTGGCGGTTGCTGTGATTTATTCGGTATTCATCAAGTTTTTGACCCAGACCCAGAGATCCACGCTTGGGTCCTTCAATAGTAATCAGCCAGCTCAAGCCCTGGCTCGGTGAAACCCCGGTGCATCGTCACCTTTTTTCTTTCTTCGAGCTGGCGTCAATTCCGCACGGCGCCGATAGGTCACCCCCACGCCTGTTGTGAGTGATATCAAATCAAGAACAACGACGCGCCCGACCTCCCCTTTTCCAGCCCTCACGGACAAGCATCCGGTGCCCAGTCCTTGACTCCTTGGCGGCTTTACAGTTACATACGATTTCCCTCGGCACGTGTACCCGATGTCCGGATATACTACCACTCGTCGAGTAGTCGGACGGGACATATCTCAGACTCTAATCTGAGCCCTACTCAAGCTAAGGGCTCAGAATAGCGACCGGTATGCCGCACCGATGCCGATAGATCCTACTCACACGCTGCCCCGCACTCACATATGTCCGTTGGTTCCGTGTGCTTCCTGAAGTGAACAGCTACGACTTCCCAGCGTCATCCCGATTCCCTTCTTCGTGGCACTTTTTGCTCCGGTGTCCTACGTAGCAGCCCGTGACCTGCGCCGGAAAAAAATCATGAGGATTCCGACCGAGCTGCGCAGTGCTAGTGATTACCAGCGCGTCCGCATCTCTATCTCTAACCAACCCAAGCTCCCCCGAAATTAGCATCAAACACCCGCTACATGCGGACGTGGCCTTTTCCAGGTATTTCTCCGTACGGGCCTTCTCACACACACGCTGCCTGGCCACGAAACGCCTTGGTGGGCTCGTCCAGGCCCTCACCGGCACGCAGGCACTGCCAATGAATCTGACCAGCCCCTTCCAAGGGTCCTCTGTCCGCCCGCCCGGCGCATCGTAGCAGCTGACCGCTGTAACCGGCAGACCGTGTTGGGCGCTCTGCCTCGTTTTCTCATGCTCGGCAGGCGCGCCGTGTAGTCCAAGCTAAGCACTAAGCCAGTATCCTATCATACTCATTGCCAAGTATCTCTCGATGATTGAATGAATAGACATTGCCCCTGTGGACCTGGTCGGACGCATGGCCGCGCCGCATTCGTCCCGCCACGTATTCGTATTTACCCCATATTTTATTCGCCGGGCGCCCAGGATTCCCCCGCCCCTGCGCCAAGACGGTGCGGTGCGAACTCAGACCACTGCCGGTGTGTGAGCAGGTCTTCAAATTCAACAACGAGAGAAAAAGGGTGCACCGTTGAGCTTTGATTTCACCGATGATAGATAGTCGCCATCACATTCCAGGTTCAATCTCTCGGCGCCGACACGAGACACGACAAGAAGAAGAAGAACAAACACTGAATGTTAATTGTTTTTTCGCACCGTTATTCTTCGATTTCGCCGCTGTTGCAAAGGTTTGAAAATTGAACCCGACCCGCCCACTCCCGGGCGGCCCGCTGTGTCGCTGTGAGTCTCGGTTTATTTCTTGTTCAGTCTCTCCTGGGTTACGCAGACAATTCGCCGTCCCAATTGTACGGCCCGGGTTTCTTTCACGCCTTTCAAATGTGTGTGTGCGCCCAGGGACCGAGACCGACCGTTTGTTCGCGGGTAGGGCAAGGCGTTGTTGGATGGATGGATGGCTATGGTACCCGGGATTACGGGTGCGGGTGCGGATAGGTCTGTCCGTCCGTCTTTCCTCTTTCCTCGGAAATTAATATTCAACCACATCCCGTTCTCCGAACCCAATTCTTGAGGGAAGATTGCACTACCAGATAACCTTCAAAGATTGCATAAAAATCGAAGAAGGAACGGACCGAAGCCGTCGACGCGACGTGCGCTAAAGCAAGAAAGAATAGAAAGAAAGGACGGAGAAACGTCGTGTGAACTCGACGCATCCTCCGTTGTTCACGCGTTCCGGGTCGGGCTGCGACTCTGCCTGCCTATCCATTCTGATTTCTATAGCTATGGGCTGTCGAAACTCGGAGGGAGGCGCCCCCAGTGCGGCGTACGGACCTATTAGTTAATAGTTCTTTGCATTGCGCCATCTCGGGTCTAACACGAGTTCCATCCGTGCGCATGCCCTCGCGTGCCAGGTGCCAATATGCCAACCCAAGTAGAGTATGAGAATGCGAAGAAGCAAGAACCCTGTTGAAATTGAATTGAATCGAAATCGATGCCCCGCATACGTCGTACGGAGAACCCCGCAAAACGGTAACCCCGCAATAATGGGAATCTACCATATCTGTCTCCATCGCTCGATCGGAGGCAGAGAGTGAGCATGAGAGTGAGAGTTATTTCAACAACCTTGGCGGCGATAGCATGTTAAGGAAGGCTGTCCGCGATCCCAAGACCATCGGCGTTCGGGACGATTCAGAGTCTTTGTTCAAAGTGGGTCTTGAGAGGCTCCGGTTGAAATTCGTTCGTGAAGCGTGATTCAGCAGATTATTCAACAACAAAGACGCTTTTTGCAAGAAAGCTCTTTGAAAGAAAGCCCTTCTTTCTTTCTTTCAACCAGGCCCACGCCCACGGTCCACCGAACAAAGGTCGTAGTAATAGTATTAATCAACCACGACCCCAGCCTCAAGGCAACGCAACGCAACCATCGCATCTCAATCGACAATCCAATCGCGCCGGACAAAGGGAATCAGTGTGTGAGAGTTTTGAATCGAGGCCTGCGTAAAAAGAGGCGTAAAAATACTCCGAGTCTTCTTTGGCTGGCAAGCGGATGAGATGAGTACTAGTATTAGGGCAGGGGGCAAGGCAGCGAGGCAGGGCGGTGGGATCCGGCCGGCCGTACGTGGGTGAGAGAAAGTAGAGAACGACGGCGACTCGTGCTTGAGAAAAAAATCAACGAAATGTAATTCAACTCGAGTCACCGTCCGGCGTCCGCGAGTCAACACTTTTTTTTTTTTCGCAGGCCTTGCCCGCGCTTAGGGCCTAGGCGCTTACCGACTTGCCTCACTTTTTGAAGTACTTCTCTTCCGTCGGGTCGGTGAGTCTTGAGAAGAAAATTGAACTCGAGGTCAAAGAAGTCAGCACGAGTCACCATTCTTTTTTCGCAGGACATGCGCTTAGGCGCTTATTGACTCGACTCGACTTGCTTCGCGTCGGGACACGAGGCAGGTGAGGCAAGACTAAATGTAGATACCTCTGCAGGTAATCCCATGCACACCACTCGTTCGCTTTAATTTCCGCGGGTGCTGAGGGGACCCACAGTCATCTGCGGACGCATTATTCGCAACTTAGTTTCTTCGCAGCGGGACAAGAGTCAACGAACCAGTCATTATGATTTATATCCACAAGGTTAGAAGGGTACAGTAGAGATTACAATTACTTTGAAGTACAGATTATGTTTGCGTCGTCGTACGTAGGCGGTAGCGTAGCGAGCTCGTTTCGTTGGTCGTGAATGAATATGTAAATGCAAGAAAGAAGACGAAGGAATATGCGAGTGAGAATAATTCACGCGGGCAGTGCGGGCGCGGAGCGATAGGCGGGGTCGATGTCGATGTCGATGTCGATCAAGGCCTAAACGAGGCCGCCGCCACCTGCCGCCACCGTGACAAGACACGGCGTGCAGCCTGTGCATGTGGCGAGATGTGGCGCATGCCTTCCCGTAGTCGTAGTTACGCCTGTCGTCGGGCCACACAGGGGAACTCGCGACGACGTGGGAGTATGTGTTGGCCAAGGATCGATCCTTGGCCATGATGACGATGACGATTCTACGCCGCAGCCGTCATCTTCACATGGACCTCCCGCACTCCTCCATCGAGTATGCCACAGCCGCAGTACAAGCAGCAGCACCCTCGGCATCCCCATGTCCGCCCAAGCTCGCATGCACTCTGAATGCACGCTTGCTGCTGAACCGACGATCGCAGGCGGGGCAGAGCGTATCGGCGTGGGCGGAGAAGGATAGGGCTCGTTGGTGCAGTTGTTGGTGCTGCAGCTTGAGCGCGGGAGAAGGGGAGGGCAGGTGAAGGGATGCAGAGGGTTGGTGACGCGGGGAAGTGTGGCGTCTCGCAAGGCCGGTGGGAGAAGGCGGGGCGAGGAAGTTGTTGGCAGCCGCTTTCTTTGGCTTTGCCTGCCGAGGAGTATGGTGGATAGAGGGGGCGGGGGAAGCGGATGTACGTGATCGCTTCGAGTGCGGCGTCGAGTTGGAAGAGCAAGAAGACACGGATCGTTTGCGGGCTACACGAAAGATGAGATAAAAGAAAATGACTAGTAATTGTGAAGACGTACATAGGAAATTCATCCTCGGCGTCGTGGGCGAGGCAGGAAGAGGCGTAAACTGAGCGCGCCAGGCGAGGATACGTGTCATCTTGGTTGCCTCGACTGCACGCGCCAGAGCCAGCTCTTCATCCTCCTCGCCATCATCGTCGACGCTTGAACAATATTCGGATCCCTCCTCCTCGTCCTCGTCCATCGAAGACGAAGACGAGGCAGATGAGGAGCAAGATGATGCTGATGCAGATGAGGGCGGGAGACGGCGGGGCTGGGGTGGGGGCGCAGGAATCTCATCGAGCTGGATGATTCGAACGGCTGTGGGTCGCAGCAGGGCAGGGGCCTTCTCGAGGTACATTGGGTTCGACGAGAGGTCGGACGAGGAGGCGAAAGAGGGGTAGTACATTGCCAGCAGCAGTGACGAACGTCGGTCGGTCGGCACAGAAATTGGCACTGTCTCCTCCTTATATACCTTACCAGTCAGTCGCACCGCACTACCGCACTCGTCGCAAATGTCCACATCCGGCGCTACCGAAATCGGAGATCCAGATGAGATTTCGCCTTGCTCCCATATTGGGTGTGTGAACGCCTCGGTCCTAAAGGAGTATTGTATCTTCATCCTACCAGCTCTCCCATCGCTAACTTTAGCCACAGCCTGCTGAGTCCCCATCCAGCAGGCTACTCACGGTGGACATGTGAGTCTCCAGCCAGCCAGCATTCTCGACCCGCCCGCAGACCCACCTCCGGATGCTTTTCCTTTCATCACCAAGAATGCCGATGAATATTATTACTATTACAACCAGCTCACTCCCTTTGTTGCTACGCCCCCCTTTATGCATGTTTCGAGAGACGGACGACGGAAATTTCACACTGCGGAGATAGCCAAGCACATAAGACGCGGTAAATTTCACAGACACTCCGAGGGAGCAGCAGGGAAAGAGTACAGGGTGCGCAGTCGGCGTATCAGCCAAGACGGACGGGTCGGGCGCGGCCAAGTAGTCTTAACAACTCTCCAACGCTGAGCGAAATCGAATTCGATGGCAGCACACAGCAACAACAATTTTGAGGGTAAACGAAAAAGAAAAGAAAGAAAGAAACGAATCTCCCGCCAAGTCCTCCTCCTACCCTACCCCTCCCGTCCCGTCCTCCAAGCACCCGCCAAGCCGCCGAATATCCCGCGCTCCCCAATCTCCCTCTCCCAAAAAAAGTACGAGCGAGAACCTCACGGCCTCATGGGCGCAAGCCAAGCCTCCGCAGCCTCAAACTGATCAATCAACTCCCTAAGCACAGCGCCCTCCGAGTGTAGCTGCCTCATCGCCGTTAGGGCCTATAGAGGTAACCAAGGTCAGTAAGGAGCGAAAGAGCGCATCAAAAATCAAAAAATCAAATCAAAACAGCGTCAGGCGTTACAGGCGATGGGAAATTCATCCCCGGAGCACGTTTTCCCGCAGGTTGCGCACGAGGAGCTCCCCATCCGCCCAACAACGCACCTGCGTCGCTGACGCGTAGACACCCAAAGCGAATCAGAGCATCACAAGGACAGCGGCACCAATTTCACACGCCCACGGAGGTCGACCCCTGCAACGGCTATAGCAACCCCCGCCTAGGACACCACCGGCGGGCAGACAAACAACACACCGCCCCAGGTTTTTGAGTACCCGCGCGGAAGCAAAAGTTCCGATTCCAGCGAGGGGTGGCCAAAATAAAATGGGAGCCCGGACGCAAAGAAAGAGGCCGCCCAGAGAGAGAGAGAGAGGTGCGAGATAGCAAAAAAAAAGACAAAGAGAAGTGAAAAACAACGCACCACATCCCAGAATCGGAACCCACGTTCCACCTCCAACTTTGGGTACTTTACGCCCGGGAAAGTCTCTTCACAAATCTCAAGCGCCATCGCCTGAAATGCTCCGAGTCAGAAACCGACCAAGATGAATGTAGAAATAGGGCCCACCTTGGCCTCCTTGACACCCGGCGCATTCGGATCCCTCACCCGCGTACGGTTATTGATGTGCGTCAACGCGTCCAGATACACCTTGCCCAGGACACCAAAGCCGGTATTGACCTACATGTGAGTGAGTGAATGATAGAAAGAAAGAACCGCAACGCACCTCAGTCTGGAACGGTAAACTCAGCGCAATATCCAACAAATCATCCCTCCCACGCCGAGCATCGTTCCGCAGGAGCATATTCAACGAAGTCACCTCGAGCAGCGTGCGTAGCGCCCGCGTGAGGCTGCGCACGAACGAGTTGAATACAAGTAGCTCCCGCGAGAGCGGCGCGGACCAGGGCTGGGCCTAAAGGATTCTTAGTTAGGACGCCTAATGATGACGCGCAGACAGACCTTGAAATTCAGTGGCACGATGCTAAGCACACGCATCACCAACAGCATGCACGCCTTTTCCTCGTCTATCATTCAATGATGAGTCGCAATAAAAGGAGCAAGCCAGGGAGGAACACCCACCCGTTCCAAAGCTAGGCCCACCACTAAACGCACGCCCGCTCCACAAATGGCCATGCATCACACCCGCACGGACAAGCTCGAGGAAGAGGTACAGCGGGTCCTGGAACTTGTCGTTCACCTTGGAGTTCTTGATCGCAGCGTACATCGCCCGCGCAAGTGGCGAGTGTGTGTGCGTGTTGAGGAGGAAGCTAAAGCAAAGTGTCAGCACTAGCTGAAAGAATGAATGAATACACACCCCCGGAGCTCCAAAAATCTCCAAATGACATTCGCCACGACCTCATCCTTCTTATCCAACGGTGCAGCACCCCCCGCCTTGACTTTGGTCCTGGCAGCAAGCCGCTCGGACGAAGTCGCACCAAGGCAGAGCGCAAAGTCAATCGTGGAGGACTACATGGTGCGCTCGTAAGCCAGCAATCCTCTTTGAGCACGTCAAACTCACATTCTGTCTCCTCAATTCCTCCTCCACAACAGCATACCCGACATTCCACCCGCCAACAGCGCTCCGCAAGCTGTACCGTCTGCTGAGGCATTATGCTGCACAACTTTTGCGCGTGCGGGCCCGGTTGCTCAAACCAGAAGAATCCATGCGACCTTCCGGTTTGCCCAGAACGGGTGCGCCACGGAGGAGAGGAGGGCAAGGGCCTGGGTGCCGTTAGGACGGAAAGAGGCGAGTCGCATACACATACCGTAGCCCGAGGCCCTGTCTGCCCATCCGTAACGACCTCCTTCACGAACCGCTTATACTCGGTCGTCTCCCCGTTGTCGAGAGGTGGGCCCTCGGTGATCTGCCCCGTCGTCAGCCATACGAGGGCTTGTGGGCCAAGGAGACCCCGGGAGAGGTAGTAGAAGACCTATGGACTGGGTTAGAGCTGGGGCAAGACTCGAGCAGAAAGCATACCTCATCCGGCAACCGATGCGTAAACACTTCGTGCAAATCCGTAGGTACATCCGCGGCCGTCGGCACCCCGCTCCCGCCCATCGCGCCTGGGCCTCCTGGCCCCTGAGGATTGTTGTTATTGTTGTTGCCGCTGTTGTTGTTCGGCGGCGCACCACCCGCACTAGCTGGGAGCGCGATTGGCAGGGGAATCACGACACCCTCGGCGGAGAGAATGAGCGAGTAACGGAACTACAGATTAGTCAGTCATAATGACACGAGTAATGAGCAAAAAAAAAAAACTCACCATGCTCCGAACCCGCGCGTACTGCTCCGCATACCCCAAGCTCTTGACAACGGGGTGCTCGGCAAACGCACTAACGGCAAGATATCCGCTCTTGTAGTACTTGACCATGTCCACAGTGGCCTAGAAAGAGCGTCAAAAATCATACATACGAGGAAACGACGGGAGACGTACCTTGACAGCCGCGTCATGCATGGTCGGCGGGAACGGCGCGCTGAGGGAACACCCAACCAAAATACCCACGTCGAGGAACTGGTCGTCCGTGACGGTGAGCTCGGTCAAGAGCGAGCGTTTGGAGATGAAGGTGAATGTGGGAGTGTGGCCAGAGGTGGCCGAGGGAGAAGTAGGCCTGCATTGTAGCTTGTTAGTCGGGCAGCCGAATAGGGATGGATTGGCGCCTCGTCGGGTGTAAAGCGGCGAAAAAATAACACGCACGTCAGGGAGGTTGAGGCCGCAGCCAGGCTGCTGTTGCCCAGGTCGAAGGAGGTGATTAGCTTGTCCACGCCGGGATAGAGGAGAATATCCGTAGGCCCGTAAATGGCGTGAATATATTGTTTTGGGTGGCGGGAGAGGTAGATTAGCTGCACGCGCTTCAGCCTCAGACCGAATGAAAAAAAGTAAGCAACGCACCTGAGCCCAAGAGCCATAGGGAGCAACCATAAACTCGACATTCCGATGTCTGAAAATGCGCAACACCATCCTCCACAAGTCCCACTGGGCAAACGCGCTTCGGCCCTCAAACAACCGCGTCGCAGCGTCTTCCTGGCCAGCCTCATACTTTGCCCACGCGTCGCGCCGATCCCGACACGCGTCCATTTCTGCCTGGTTGCCTACGCCTCCAGGGCCCATTCCCATGCCCATAGGACCACCAGGGCCAGCAGCACCGCCCTTCCAGCGTCTGTTGGGGCTGAGACCAGTGAAAACGAAGACGGGCTTGATACGGAGGCGTTCGAGGGTCCGCAAATCAGCCTCGACGCGTGTGGTGAGCGAGAGTGGGAGGCCACCTGTCGCAGCTAGCAAGGGCTCGCGGCTGGGTGGCAAGTCTGTGAGGGAAGAGAGGTAGTGTGAGGCGTCAATGCCGAGGCGGGTGTCTGCCAACGCAGCGAGAGGAAGCGTCGTCTGGTGGTGCCGCTCCTGCACAAAGGCTGGGGCATTTTGTGAGCACGGAGAAGGCTCGGAGAGACTTGATTACTGACTCTCAAGATGTTTAATGGCCATGCTCGCTGGAGCCTCGAAAACGGGTGTAACAGTGTCACAGTCACGTTACAAGCAAGTCACAACAAGAGCTCGCTTCACTTTCACCACCATGACAGAGCAACCGTCCGCGTTGCGTCGCAATCTAACCGACATTGAGGGACAGATTTCTGCGTTGCATTCTCAACTTGCCCGTCTCGAGACAGATCGCGAGACCATCCTCGAAAAACTCGCCTCCGTCGTGTATCTTGTCCTGACCATCCCGAGCGAGATTACATCCGAAATCTTTCTCCATTATTTGGACCACTACCCATCCTCGACTTGTAGCCCGCTTGTACTGTCCCGCGTCTGTTCACTGTGGCGGAATGTGGCACTATTCACCCCCGCCCTCTGGAGCCGCCTTCATTTCGGCTTCAAGAATTCACCCAAAGCAGACCAGAGTGTCCTTAGATTGTGGCTCTCGCGAGCCGCCTCGCTTCCCCTCGATATTCGCATCCATCTGCCTGAACCCAAGCGCGTGCAGATTCTGCGCCTACTCGGCGAGTTCTCTGCGCAATGCCAGAGTCTCAGCCTAAAAGCCAAAGGAGGCATATCCGTTCCCATTGGTACATTCCGAGCATTTCCTTGCCTGGAAAAGCTCGAGCTCGCCGCGTACAACGCCGAAATCTTCAATCCAGCAGCCATCACCTTTTCCACAATGCTGAATGCTCCTCGTCTCCGCGAACTGGTGCTCCATTACAGCGCCACCGTAGACACCACCCTCCCATGGAGTCAACTCACAACCCTCCGCCTACTCGACGGCCGCTCGGCCGACTGCATCCAAATCCTCCAGCATACACCGAATCTCGAGCTTTTAGAATTCACCTCCATGCCGTGTGAATGGGAGGGCCAAGTCACTGAACGCCGCTTCCTACGCCATCTTCACACTCTCATCCTGCGTCACCAAGAGGGCTATGAGATTGTGAACGGTCTCGCCCTTCCATCTCTACGCGAGCTCCGCTTCGAGTCGCAACTAGCCTCGTGCGCTGACGAGATGGCGAACATGCTCATAGATTCCGGTTGCACTTTGCAGGTGCTCGCCTTTCCAATCGAGGACGAAGCCGACGTGCAGTCCATGTCACTCCTTCTCAGAAATGCCAAACACGTAAAAAACACTGCAAGTGGACTGCGGCAACGTTCGGGAGGACAAGACTTTCCCGAAGCTGTTCGCTCGCCTATTTGACGACCCCAAGATGCTCCCCGTTCTTTCGTCCCTTTCCATCATCAACTGCAGATCCACAATCCCATTGTCCCCGCTCGTCAAGATGCTCAAAACTGTAACAAAACGGGAGCCCGCGAAGCTGACGTCGTTCAAAATCACCTTCGCCCACGGAAGGATTGAGGTTGACGGCGGGTACATGACCTCCGGCGGCGGACCGAGCAAGGATCGCCAGGTGGAGGATCTCCTTACCCAATTCCGCGAAATGCGCGCGGCGGGGTTGGAGGTGGACATTCAATCCAACATCAAGTGGTTTAGTGAAGAGATGAATTTGCCCATGGTACGTTGTCTACTCGTACTTGGAGTCTCATTAATTTTTTTTTTTCGCAGATTGAGGAGATTTGTCGGCCGTTGTGAGCCGTTGGGGTGCCGCTCCATTTTTTTTCTTGAAGTTCTTGGAGTGCGACTCGTAGGGTGCAGAGTGAAAACGACGCAGTTCTTATGTACAGTATGAATTGGCATGTACAAAGTGAAAGAAGTGTGATACAAACCAAGTGTTCTTCCACTCACAGATTACCTCGAACCCATACATATCGTGGAGTTGAACTTTATCCATGAGACAAGTTCGTGATACTTTTCTTCCTCTTCCTCGGAGGAACTATATGGATTGCCGGCGTGCCGCCGCCAGGGTTTTCTCTCGGACTCGGTCCAAGCAGAAATTCCTCTCAAGAGAAGCAAGAAACTGAAATTTCCGGTGCATTTTCGGGTTCAACACACAAGTTGAACAAATCATGTGAGCCTGCAGAAGGCGGCATCGACAATTAATTATCCCAGGAGGAGCAAAAGGAAAACCGGGAGCAGAAAACCCAGGGACAGTGGAGTCTCCTTTAACCTACCGTGTGGCCTCGTGTGGCACGCATTGAACTTGGGATTACCGCTTGCGGCTCGGCAAACATCGCATCAACGGCGCCATCAGCCGCGATCCGCACACCTGCCACGGCCCACCAATGAACTCTCACCAATTCGTCTGGATAAGCCTGGATAAGCGCGTCGTTCCCGCGGCAAGTCACCGCCACCGACGTTCGATGGCCATCCAAAGGCTCCGATCCGTGTCCCACTCCAGTATTATCTACTGCTATCTGCTCCAACTGCTTGAATTGGGTGGGGCCATGCGACAGTCGCGAGTATACTGTTCGTGGCCTTCCTCCCACCCTCGGATAGATTCAGATGACTGACTGGCATCGGTACCCATGTGGATTCTGCTCCAGGTCCGCGTCGAGACCGTGCATCTGGCTCTCAAGGCACCCACGACTGGCTTCTCCCCTCCTTTCTCGACACGGCGGAGCAGGCTGGCGTGGGAGCTCCTCGAGGACGTCTTCTACACGATCGATATCCAGGGCGCTTCTTGACTTCCAAAAGTCCCAGCCCAAAAAGGTGCATGCAGCGCCTAATGCCACCGGATCCAGACGCAGCCGAGGGAAGTTCTCTTCCCATGTTCTCTGTCCACTTCTCAACTTCGCTGATCCTCGATCGCGCATTTCCCGGAAAAGGACTACGCAACGCTAAACTTTTACAGGCGCTTTCCTCGTGCAACAACATGCAATGTGATTATTTACTGCCAAACCGGCTCCCTCCGAATCATTGCAAGCAGGGACTCTCCATGATATACTCCCAGGATCGTTGACAGACGACGCACTGTATCAGACTTTCACGCCGATGCCCATGGATATGTATCATTCTCCATCTCATCCCGAAAATTTCTCACTCCCACTGCGAGCTCCGTGCAACGCTCCTGTTGCCGCCGAAAATTTTCAGTCTGTTCAACACGAGGCGCAGTAACGGCGGAATAGGACACGGTAAACACAACCCGCCGCAAATCCGTGTCAGTTCAACTAGCCAGCGATTTCCTCCCCGGTATCACTCCAAACAAAAATACCCCTCATCATCTGAAAGTATACCACCATACCCACCTCACTCCCGCAATTCAACCGCGTTTTCCGCGAGCTGAATTGGACGTTTCCCATCGCACGGGAACCCTTTATTGGGATGGGTACCATCTCACCCTGAGCCTTACCACTGCGCAACCCAACCCACGATCCATGTTCAACTTGCGGATTGAGATTGCTCCCTGGCAGTAATATTGTAACCAATCCTCGGGGCAGCAAAGGTTCACACAACACCAAGGTTGCAGTGCCGATGATAGTATCAGCTAAATACGAACTTGGCCTCGTCCACATAGATGGATACCTATCGTCGCATTTCGCACACAAGTATGTATGCCCTATGCATCCGCTTCTCCGGTCTTGCCCGAAGCAAAGGGTCGGGCGCGCGTGTTTTTCTCGGGTACGGGTGCCATGCCAGCGCAAAAAAAAAAAAGCCAAGGTAAAGTACAAGGGGCGTTTGACTTTCCTTTCCCAAGCCCAATAAAAGCGATTGGTACCTACCTTGTGATGAACTTGAGACTCGTGTTATACTTGACCACTCGAACTCGCACACACACGCTCGCGCAGACGTCAGATTCCGTTTCAGCTGCCAGTCCCTAAGCCCCTTGCCTCCCTCCCTTAACTCGTTCGGGTCGGGTGTCCAAGGCGAACAAGAATGAAACAGTCTGGGTAAGTGCCTCGAATGATAGGATCCCACCCCACACTCCCTGCCGAGTCGCATAATCATTCACATCCTCTGCGGTAACCGTCAACCATGGGAGTCGTACGCCCGACATCATATGCGCACATTGCACGCACATTGCATCGCCCCATGTAGATGATGGCATATCCGAGTCGATTGCCCGCCGAGGCCCGATTCACACACCCACACCCACACCCGCCTCGAGGTAGGTAGGTGATAAATAAATTTCATATCCTGAGGCTGTAGCACAGTATCCGTCCGCCGCACAGCACCCTCAAGCTCTTGTGCGAGAACTCGAGTCTCGAGATAGATTAACATATCTTCCATGGCCACGTCCACCGAGCGACATTCCGTGAGCAGCGGGGGGATAACAACGGGTTTGGCCCTTCATTGGAAGGTTGATATCCCCGCCCCTTGGCATGTCGACGAGCTGTCTGGCTTTGTTGCAATTGCCACGACCTCGGAAGACTCCGACCTCCGAACACTGCAGTCTGCTGCCAGTGTACTTGTCTCCGTGAGATGTTGTGTGGTATACTGAGATCGAGTCTCGTCCAGATGAAACCCCGCCCGCCACTGAATCACCATCACAAGTGAGTATCATTGCGAAGCTCAGCAGCAGCAGCGGATCTGGAGGCTATTTAGTAGCCTATAGATTGAATACTTACTTACTGACCATGGAGCAAGGGCCGAGTTCCGGAGACGCCGAACAAAAGTTGCGCCTCAAGTCCATTTCCACAGCGGGTTTCCCTAGTGGCGCCCCGAGAGAAAAATATTAATTGCAGCGCCCCAGCCAGGCCAAGTCCAGAAGCCGTTGTCATGCCTAGATGAAAAGGGTTTAGGTCCTGACACACTCACCACCGCCCGCCCCCGGCTCAACATGAAAAAAAAGTCATTTCTCGTGCTACAAACAAAAGACTACAGGAGAGGAAACTGAAAACGTTAATATGGATAAGCTACTAGAAGGCCATGTATGCAATATGTAAAGTAATGTATGTATGTCGTGGTGAATCGTGTGGTCGTAGTGTCCTCAGAATCCCAAGCCTCAAGCAGCAGTCCGGCTCTGGCTATGATGCCTCCCCAGCAACTCGCTCAACCTCCCCGCAGCAACTCCCTTGCCCAGCTCCGCACCATCCCCACTGTGCGACTTGGGCACATGCGTCGGCCTCGTCCCAAGCACAAGCGAAAACCTTTTCGTCCTCGTCCCAGGCTTCCCTCCACCACCTCCAGCACCAAACGCACTCCCCCCACCAGCCCTAACCTCCTGCACAACCTGCGTCCTCGCAGTAACGCTCGTAGTCTGCAACGCCACCGCCGCAGTCGAAAACCGCTTATTCCTCCTCGCAGTATCCTCGTTCCTCATCACCGATGGCGACGGCTCGCTCAAATCCACCACACTATCCCCAGCAACCGTACTCTCCTCATACCCCTCCTCATCGTCCTCCTCCTCCTCCACAGGTGACGTGATCGCATGATGCACAGCAGCACCCTCAAAGTCTTCTAAAATCTGGTGGTAACTCCGAGGGCGCGGCGGAGGCGAGCGGACCCTCACCCGACTGCCGTTGTTCGTCACCTCAACAAAACCCTGCTGCTGCTGCCCATACTCCCCCGAAAGGCGCCGCAATCGACAGAAGAAGACGCCCCTCGGTTCACTCCTCTCAGCCTCTCGTACTTGCTCTGCGTGCTCTGCGGTTGGTGCCCCGGCTTGCGGTCCAAAGCCATCAGAGCTTCAGTCGTCGACGCCCCCGCGAGAGGCAGGGAGGGCATCGACAGCCACGAGGGAAAGTTGGACAGCGAGTTGGTGAGACCGTTATTCGTTGCATCGAGCATGCCATTCTGCGGCTCCCCCTCGCCCGAATCCTCGTGCTCCGGTGGAAGAACAGGAAACACAGTCTCGTAGCACGCATTGCACGCCCTCGCAGGCTTGCTCGCGTCGTCCTTGGAATTCGGATCAGAGATGAAAAACGTCTGTAACCTGGTGTCAGACTAAATCCGACAGATAAAGAGAAAACCCACCCGCTCCGAACAGCCCGCACAAACACACCGGCCGCAAAGCCTACAATGATGCCTCCTCCTTCGCCACCCAAACGGCCGCCCACACCGCATGCACCCCTCGGTCTTTTCGTCTGGGATCCATATCGCCGGCACCCAATGCTCCACCCTCTCCCTCCTTTCCAAATTCTTCCCCTTGGCCTTGCGCTCCCCAGACGCTGGAACAAGCCTCTCATCCGCAGGCGGGAACGGCAAAGCCTGAAGAGACCGACGGAGGTGCGCCGTGCTCGCCGACGAGGTGAGGGTCGAATCGGGGTGCGTGGCATTGAGCGAGACAAACAGCTGCGCCTTTGTCTGTCGGATCGCACCGGTCCACGCATCCCTTTCCTCCTCCGAGTCTACTTTCCAGTCAGCTTGAGATACAGACGAGAAAAACACATCCACGCACCAGCATAGAGCACAAAACTCCCCTCGGGGCTCAACACTTCAAACCTCCTCTCCTCACCGACCTCCCTTGGCGGCGTAACAACCACCACCTCCAAATCTACCAAGGAAGCCCGGCCTTTATACACCCACCTCCCCTCCTCCGTCCCCCCAGCACTCGCATTTCTTCTCCTCTTCATCCGCGAAATAGGGTGGTGATACGCAGACTTGCGCTGCTGCGGCACCATCGCACTCCGCGTGTTATCTTCAGACACGAGTTCCCCAGCAGCATTTCGCGCAGGGAGCTCTGCTTCACTCTTACTACGCGTTCGCGCCATACTGGGGCGTATGGGACTCGGAGGCGCAGGTCCCAGTGCAGACGAGGGCGAAGATGCAGCGCTGGCTCCCCAGCCACTATTCTCCTCCGCCTCGAGCCAAAGCAGACAATCCGAGAACAAGAGAAACTCTCGATCTCGTGCTGGCGCGCTCCGCTCGACGTGTGACAGCGGCCCCACGCCGGACGAGTGTACGCCCGGGAACGATGAGCTGGAACGTAAGCGAGGGAGTGGCGCGCTGCAGAGCTATCAACGACAATGTCTGCGCGTGGTTGTGGATGGCGGTGTTTGAGGGTCAGAGTGATCTTTGAGACCAGCGCGTGCACAGCCGAGAGCTGCGAGTGCTCGGGGTCCTCCACGTCCGTGCACGCGATGAGGTCTTTGAGCAGGAGGAGATACCGCGGGCAGCGTTGGACGATGGTGAGGAGCCAGTCACGCAGCTTGAGCTTGCCGCAACATGGGTGGGCTTCCTGCTCCAGGAGGTAGGCAGCAAACACCGGGTTGTACAAGGGATTAGGGTGAAAGGTTGTCGGAGGAGAAACGAGGTTGGACATGGCGAAATAGTGGTGGGAAATGACGTAACAAAGGGATTGTAGAGGGAGAGGTAGGGAAAGTGCGAGAGCAGCACGGGAGATAGCGCGGGTGGGTCTAAGAGGAGGGTGGTAGAATTGGCGTCTATGGACAACTGGTCGGAAAGGGATGCAAAGAATGCGCGGTGCAAGTTCCATATGTCGACAAAGTTGGAGAATACAGACGCCAGATCTGAGCGCTGGAGGAGTGGCTGCGGTGTGTCGAGAGACGCGATGATGGGCGCCAGAAATTGCTGCAATGTGTTAGAAAGAGGTACAGGTGAAAGGGACCAGTGACGCACCGAGTATATCATCTCGAGACCATCGACATACGCCTTTTCCGTCTGGTAAAACTCCTGGACCACTTTGCGACGCTTGTTGTCCCGGGAATCCGCCACAAGCTTGCCGGGCTTTCGGCTGGTGGAGGACATGGGTCGGACCTTTGATTTTCTTCCTGCAGCAGTGGCGACATTGCGCGTCACGGCGGGCATCGGAGAGCTCGACGGGGAGTCTCCTTCCTCTTCGGGAAGCGAGTCAAATGAGGCTACGCTAACAACCGATTCTCTTTGCGTGTTGCTGGGCAGCGATATTCGGCGGAAGGGGCGATGGGGAGGCACGGGGGCGTGGGCGGGTTGGTAGTTCTTGTCAGTGGTAGGGAAAGCGACAAAAGAGGTCTCTGTGACGAGTCATATGCATGTCATATCTTTTAAGAATGTATTACCAAGGGCCGCCATTATTTCAAATAAGGCGGTCTAGCGCCCGTGGTTCACCGCAGGTCCGAGACAATGACGATGGTCCTTGAAAGATTCGTAGCAGGAACTCTGTGGAAGCCGGGGTCGATGCAGCACCCAGGACGACAATTGCAGCCTGTTGGACACCCGCGGCCGGGAGATTCGCACAGCAAGACGTCGGTTGCACTGGTCTGGATGGAAGAGAGCAGTTGGTCGAAGCGTCGAGGATGGATTAGAGGAAGAATGGTATATAGCCCTGGTGACTGCTTCAGGGAACGAAGAGTGTTTACTCGCGCTTGTCCCGGCGCGTCATCTCTATTCCTAAACTCCCTCGACGGCGACTTCTTAGTGCCTCTAATGCCCTTGGACTCGCTGAAAACCTCTTTCTCTCGCATTATGATCCATGACCGATGAAAAAAAAGCGAAAAAAGCGGAGGCACCACTATATCCAATTTATCAAGGCATTGAAACCCAAAGCGCACGTTGTAATTACCAACCCCTCGATCGAGTCTTCAGTTTTAAGCTCTTGTGTCTGAAGCTCGATTGGGTTCCTCGCGTTTCTGGAATGTCATGAGGGTCTTCAGAACGCCCTTGCTCGCCCCTAAAA
>JARKIF010000073.1:0-162842 GCA_029378245.1 Roridomyces roridus
CACATCCCAGGCGACGACACCCCGCATCGGGATTTCGGCGACGTCTTCGACGTACCGGCGCTCTCCAAGGCACTAGGCATGCCGATCCTCGAGTGGAAGGAAGTCAAGGATCTAAGAGCACCACGCTCGAAGATGTGGGGTGTTGGGATATTCAGAATTACCGCTGGGAGAACGACGGTGCTTGGTACCTCGATCCTCCAGTTGACATCAACTCGGTGCGTCCACTTACTCAAAACCCCTCCCTCCATGCTATTAACCCACCCAGGACGTCTCATACACCCTCGCCCCCGAATGGACGCGCCAAAACGGGGACGGCGGCTCCGACCCAAGCACCCTAATGTGGGGCTTCGCCTCCCTCGCCTCCTTCCCGCACTGGCAACCCCTCCCCATCGACCCCTCACCCAAGCACCACACCTCCCTCCCCCCAGACGAGCACATGTTCTGCACCAACAGCCTCTACTGGGGAATCGCCAACCTCGAAGAAGCGTACGAAAAGTCTGCGGCGTGGCATGCCGTCGGCGAGCATATGATGTGGAGTACAGAGGTACGGGACGTCGGGGAGAGATACACACGGGAGGTACTTGGAGTACGGGCAGATGAGCCTATACCGCCGTACATCGCTATCCACGTGCGGAGAGGTGATTTCGGGATGTGGTGTCAGACGCCGCAGAACGAGTGTTTCGCCCCGCTCGACGCGTATGCGAAGAGGGTGGAGGAGGTGAAGCTGGCGCTGGCGGAGAAGGGGATAGTTGCGGACAAGGTTATTGTTACGAGTAATGAGGGCGACAAGGGGTGGTGGAAGGATGTGACCAAGTTGGGATGGCTGCGGTTGGATCATGAGCGGACGACGAGAGAGCATGGGCCTTGGTATCCCATTTTCATCGACGCATTCATCCAGGGAGAGGCCACGGGTTTCGTGGGAACATCGACTTCGACGGTCTCAATGCTGGCGCAGAGGAGAGTCGAGGGGAGGGGAGGCGTGAGTGCTATGGTCAAGTGGGGGAAGAAGGGTGCGGACGATCACTGACTGACATGGACAGTAACAAGAGGAATACGTACCGTAGACCTAATTTCGATACGCGGGCCGTCTTGTAATTTAATTCGGACTTTCTATGATCTTTGAAGAATCGAATCGGGACTCGGGCGGCACGGGAACTCGGCCATTCGAAAAAGGCAACAATCCAATCTCGGGAGTTCGGGCTGGGAAAAAAGAGAGATGAATAACCAACTCGTGCGTATATACAAACATGGACGAACGTAACGGGTTACAAGTACGACGCAAGATCAAGTCGCGCGATTCCAGCGGATGGAGGACGAGCGTGTGCTGTTCGGGCGGCGTTGGCAAAAGGAAACGCAAAGTCTACGCACTCGGCAACACAACACACAACCCGACACCCCCTGCCCAAAAGCCTCCTAACCATCTCCCTCCCCACGACGGTATCCACTCGTCCGGATCCAACTTGAGCCGTACGTAGCTGGTGGTAAGACGGCAATCTCGGGTGCGCCCAGCGCACACACGAGCTCCTCAAGCCCGGGGATGCCACTCCAGGCAACGAAGGTGAAGAAGGCTGCTCGTACAAGCGACGAGTGTGGACCAGAATGCGACGCTAGCTGCGTCGAGGAGAGGGGCGGCACAGCCGACGCGAGGGACGGGGATCTCGTCGTGGACGACCTCCAAGGCTGCATTGCACGGGCGCCGTCAGACCTCAAATGTCGCTGAGCACTAGCAGCGCTGAGCATGCTTGGGTTTGGCGTTACGGCGCGAGGGTGGCCTGGGCAGCCTGTCGTGCTGCTGGTCACTGGGGAAGAATCAAAAGAGTTTCACATGGCCTTTCGGGCGCTAAGGAGAGAGATTGGTCAAGGGCGAGCACGAAACGGAGGAGATATTGCGACGTACCAGAGGGTCCCATTCCTTCAGCGACAATCGAACGGCATCTCGCTCGCGTACAACAGACGGCGAAAGTAACGGTTGTTGATATCGTACATGGCGGGAGGACGACAGGCGGGTTTGCGTAGGAAAGAATCAGAGGAAAGGAGGCAAGAAGAAAGGGAGACAAGCGAGCGACAACAAACGGCGGCGAGAGTACAGCAGCAGAGATGGCCGAAGACTTGGCTTTAAGTCACCTTCCCCATCGGTGGAGCTGTGCGTACCAGTGGAGGCGGAGAGCAAGTTTTTCGATTTGGTCAAGCTTGCCACTGATCGCTCTGATCCGACATTCGCCGACCGATAATTCAACCATCGCTCAACGTTGAAACAAACTACTAACGGGGCACTTATGGTGGGCAAAAAAACAGTCAAATCTTCTGGGAATCAGCCCATTCCCGCCTTTGAATAATATGATTTTGCTATCTCCCTCACAGGCGCGGCGGCTGCCTCCGAGTGGTTCGAATTCCCTTCTATCGTGTTTATCCGTAATAGTAAGACATATGTGGTGCATAGGTAAGTAGTCAAGTTTATACAGTGCAGGCACGGCCCAAGTTATGCGGCGCTCCCGAAGACAGAAGCCTCTCTGTCAAGTTATCCTCCGAGTCATTGCCAACCATCCCCTCCCGAGGTGTCATCTCCATCTCTGAAGGCGGCCGCGAGATTTCATCGTCATGAGGTTTCGAATTCTCGTCGATATCGATAAGTCTTTGTCGAATGAACGCGACAATCCCGGCGTCCTCGGAACCTGGCTGTCCGCCTTCGGTGCGTAATTTCGGAAAACCTTTGTGCCATTGCCCAGTTAGTGCCCCGCGTTGGAATATGTGGGCGATGCCGAGTGCAGAGAGAGGCCGGCGACCTGTAGACAATATGTGTGAGAGACATGAACAGCAGACCACGGTTTCTTACCAAAGAGGAAATACACAACATTTGCACCAAAGAACATGGCGAATATGCCATCAACTGATGTCCACAAGCCACCGGGTGTGGAAAAGCCCGAGATGGGGTCGGTGTCCTGTACCTCTTGAAGCACATGTGCAGGCGGCCAATACGCCAGGCGCAATGTTAGGGACGTCAGATTTCCACCAGCAACTGCCCCTTGAGGGTAGGGCTGCAGACCGGAGATCTGGGATGTGTATACAGTTTGAGAGCGCTGAAATGTGTGTGTACATGGTTGAACCGATATGTGCGAGGACGTACACCAGTGATGCCAGCCAATTTAGTTGTGAGGACCCGTCTCTCCGTCCAAGTCAATTCTGCAAAGAGGCTGGACCCTGCCATGATGGGAACCCAGCCATCGGCAGCGTATGCGGAATTCACAAAATCGTTCGTGGCTTCCGGTGTGTTGGTGAATGCAGCCTGTAGAGGATACATCCGCACTGCCACCCCTAGGGGCACTTGAAGTGAAACGGTGATCGGCGAAAGGTCGTCCTCCAAACCCATCGGAAGGTTGCTGTTAAGTAATGTCTCGGTCCGAACAGATCACAGCGGTATCACGATAGTCCCCGGCCCAGGGAAGCTGGATATTGCTAATTGCACACGGCCATGTTTGAAGAAATCCATCATTGTCAATATTGTAGCCGTAGGTGCTGATCGTCGCCGTTGACCAATCCACCTTGCATGGATAGGGGCACTGAATGGGGTTCACCATGACTCTTTCCTAAGTCATTTCAGCACTACTTGAGGCCAGAGGAATTATCGACATACCAGGAGAACGGTGAGTGCTGGTCCAACAAAAACAGCATCCCCCATGCGAGGAACTTGAACCAACTCTCTTGTGTAGACTTGTGTATGTAACGGCAAGAAAACAACATAGTATACCCCTGCCACAGGCAACAGAAGAGTTGTACACCAGAGGATGATTGCTCGTCCGAAGATAATGAATCGAGATTCGCCACTTAGTTACATATCAATAGTCAATTTTGGAGATGAAGTTCTCGGAACTCACTTGACCAACGGACGTGCGAGAGATCGATTCAGTAGGACCCTCATCGGCGTGTACTCAGGTATTGCTTTCCGGCAACCTCCGAGGAACACAAATGGCTGCCGGTAAAATTTGGTTGGAGTCCTGATCATCGTTCCTACGCGGAAGATTGTCGAGACCGCAAGAAGGCCAATGACAGCAATGAAAACAACTTGAGCCAGCCACTGTGGGGCAGAGGGTGGACCTATAAGCCCCAGCGGAATGCTTTCATAGGCCTTCAACCAGTTTTCCGTCAAGTATCCCAAGAGATAGCTCAGAGCTGTTGAAATTCAGTCGCACTCCAGTAGTAAATGAAGGTTCGAAAGTTTGCGAACCTCCAATCTCCAATTGCACTAAGATCAAGTCTAAGAGTGCCAGACACTGCATTGACCAATTAAATACTCTGTTGTTGAAAATGAGTGAATGAAGGAGCAATAAATGAGATGCGACACACAGAGAAACATGATGCAAGAAAGTAATTCCAAGGACTGGATACAATATCACCGAGATGTTGCCGCGGTAGTCACTATGATCATTCACTAGTGGCCACAGTGAGGGATCAACAATCGGCAGCAACGAGAAGAATATGATTGCCCCAATGTTAACAACAAAAAGTAGACGGAAGTTCCAAACACGAATGTAGGGGTTGAGCGAGAAAGAAAGGGAGCACCTTGAACGTCGTGAATTGTACAATGATTGGCTGCACGTTCACAGGATGTATATTTGAAGGTATGTGCTTCTAAAAGCGCCGGAGAGACCATTCCTTTCGTGCGTGCCTCTTGTATTCTCGTCGCGACGTGCGCTGGCTGTTGTACCTTGGCTTTCATACGAGTTCATCTTGACTCGAAAGTCGGCCTGTTCACAGATATTCTCCATGTCCTCAAGGTTCGTTTATTCACCGACGTGCTTGATCAAGTGCACACCTCGATTTCCATCGAGCGCGTTGAATCCGGCAGTTTGGCCGATTTGATGACATCGACAACCTGGACGCTTTCGGAAAGGGTATACGACGCAGATTGCTCTGCGCGGGTGAATTCCTTGATTATGGCGTGGGGAGAAGTACCTAGCGGCCACGCGAAGGCTTTTGGTGGCCCAGAAATGGAGAGGGAAATGGACGAGGTGGCGAAGAGACACGAGGAAGATGGGAGGGATGACGACAGGCTGCTTGAGGAGAGGAGAGACCTCGTGGGGGCTGCTGAAGGCCATGGAACCGAGCAGAGGCTGCAAAGACTTGGCCTTGTCAACAATGGCCTTTTCGGCGCGTCCTTTTCGCGTTCCAAGGCAGCAGCAACTCGGAGCTCGGCTACATCTTCGTGATCATGAGCGAGATAGGCAGAGGACCCACTGCCTGAACCAGCTCCGCCGCGTGGAAAAGAGGCAGCCTTTCCTGCTCGGAGTAAACCCAAAGAGGCCCGAGCGGATACCCCACATCCATAGTCCCTATACCAGTAGAACTCTCGCGGGCGGTAGCGCATAGTAGTAGCCATGATACTGGTCTTGTTGTGCTGCTCGATGATGATATTGGCAGCGTTCTTGTCTTCAATCTCCATGCTGGCAGGAGGATCGCGGTCTGCTGGACGTGTGGACCACGCAACGCAGTCGAAATCGGCGGGAAGGGGAAGGAGACGGCCCGACTTTGAAGTGGACATGGAAAAATTTGCGTGTCGAGGATGAGAGGGACTATGAGGGATGTCGACGTGGCGGCGAGAGCGAAAGCGAGAGTGATGAAGCGAAATAGATACGTGAGTGATCGCGCGACAATAGAGGCTATTTGCACCCCGCCAAATCGTCGTTTTGATCTCCTTGAAACTCGGCTAACATTTTGCTGGGATTGGGGAGCTCCACCCGATCATTTTCTGAGCATGTGTCGTAAAGTGTGTGCGGAATGGATGTGGACGGGCTCTGAGCTACAGTTTAGGACGCAAAAAGTCTCCAGGGCTCTCACCAGCGGGAACCCACACAAGATTGAGTGCTTTTGGGCAAGGAGTGGCCAATTTCTGAACATACCGCGCAGTACGCAAACACCTCTTTGCACTTGCTCCACACCATCATTTTCTGAGACCCGGCTAACATTTTCTGAGATTTCAGGAAATCCGAGCTGCAAATACCCTCTAATCAGAACCTTATCACACGCCCGAAAAGGTACAGGTATCCGGCTAGCTAGCTTGTCTACCACTCAGGCGGCTCGCAAGCTCGCCTTGCCTGAGCTAACAAGCTTAAGGGTGCGGACGATCACGATTGAAATGGACAGTAACTAGAGGAAGGCGTACCTTAGACCTAATTTCGCGGGCCGTCTTGTAGCTTTTTGATTCGGATTTGTTTGTGGTCGGAAAAAGTTAACAATCCAATCTCGGAGCCTCGGGCTGGGAAAAAAAATGAATAATATTATTAACCAAATCGTGCGTCTATACAAACATGGACGAACGTAACGGGACAAGCCCGAGGGTTACAAGTACGACGCAAGAATAAGTCGCGCGATTCCAGCGGATGGATGCTGAAGGCCCGACGAGCGTGTGCTGTTCGGGCGGCGTTGCCACCAGGAACCGCGTATGCAAAGTCTACGCACTCGGCAACACGACAGACTCCCCGTCGTCATACACAACCCTACACCCCCTGCCCAAAAACCTCCTAACCATCTCTCTCCCCATCTCCCTCTTCACCGCCCACCTCTTCTCATCATGCAGCACCACTTGCTCAAGACATGGAAACGCCGGCCCCGCAAGTGCGTCTACCTGTCCCCTCAGCACAGGCCGCGACGGAATCCACTCGTCCGGATCCAACTTAAGCCGTACGCGGCGTACCGAAGCGTACGTAGCTGGTGGTAAGACGGCAATCTCGGGCGCGCCCAGCGTATACACGAGCTCCTCAAGCCCCGGAAAACGACCGAGTATCCGGCGCATCATATTGGCGGAGAGCACCATCTGTGGTGCAAACGCGAATTCAAGCACTCGGAGGGAGAGCGCGGCGGTGGTGGTGAGGAGGTCGAGCTGGGTGGGCGGGAGAGTAGTGTGCAGGACGAGGTGCTGGAGATGCGGGGTGTATGATGGCATGCGGCAAAATAGCGACGTGCGTCGGGGCTGCGCGTGGTAGTACGAGCAGTTGAACCGCACTGTGGACAGGGACGCGGGGAGGGCGAGGTCCGTAAGAGCATTGGTGCGGTCCGAGGAGAGGGCAAGGTATCGCAGATTGGGTGCGCAGATGACCATCTCGCGTAGACGGGCGATATGTGCGGTGCCGTAGAGCCGCGAATCAATGTCGCTTTCGTGCCACTCGAGGCGGCGAAGGCGCGAAAGCGTGCTCGTACAAGGGTTGGCGACGAGTGTGGACCAGAATGCGACGCTAGCTGCGTCGAGTCGTAAGCACGGGCGCACAAAGACCTCGAGATTGGGGCATAGCGCCAGAAGCTCGGCGAGTCCTGGGACGTTGGAGGGTGCGGGGATAGCAATGGGTTGCGTGTCGGGCTGTAAGAAGATGTGTGTGCGCCGCCGAGGAAGCTCGAGACGCTTGACAAACATGCCGTAGTGGTCCGGCCCTCCTTCGGCAGCAGACCGCATGAGGCCCAGGAGAAGACTCTCCAAACCTCGTGCTTCGGATATCCGCACATCTTCGTACAGAAACTCGGCGGCCATCGCGCGAAATCGGCGTGAGACGCTGACGAGAGAGACACACGTCTTGAGTCTCGAGAATTCCTGCTGGACAGCATACGCCGTCTCTTGGAATTCTTGGAGCTGTTCAAATGGGGTGTAGTCGACGTGCCGCGGGGTCTCAGGAGCTGTCGCAAACCGTAATATTGCTCGCCAAATTTCTGGGGGTGGGTACGAAGGCATGGAGGGTGCCTTTTCCATAGATTGCGTGGGTTATATAGTCGAACGGACTCGGAGTGACCGGTGACATGTCGCGGCGTATAATGACAAGTACACGATGCGGACCAAATCCGAGTAGCTGTACTGTGTGGATTCGGTGGGATTGCCGCTCAAAAAGGAAAGACAGATGCGCTACACAAATTTAACGTCCAAGTGAATTCAGAGAAGCCTAGTGGACACACCGAGGAGCCCTTTCGCAGTGCACGATGTATCCGCCGACGGACAGTCGGTGCTGCTTACACTGAGGCCCAGTGTCATGTAACGTCGGACCCGCGGTCAGATGAATGGTCTACCTGGTTCGTGGCGTGCCATTCAGCGCGGATGTAGCCTGGTGCATTCAGCTAATTCCGCTCCTTGAAATAGACAGAAACAGGAATGGATCGAAACTCACCCAGGGTTCCCGCTGCTTCTTCCTACCCGCTCATTTTTCCGTGCTCCACGCGTGCATGGCTCTATGTTTACGCCCACAGAGAAATAAGTAGAAGTTCCGTGGTGGTGGTCGGAGCATGGGAAGGTGAGGTAAGCATTCGGTACAGCATTTCTGATTGACAGTCAACAACTTTTTGAACACAGCAAAATGATGGTTACGCCTATCAATCTTTCTCTCTCCCATCCATCATGGCTGGCCCAGAGGATAGAGCAGGCTCCGAACAGAAGCACCTCGACCGCCTCGAATCCCACCTGCACTCCAACCCCAACCTCCTCCTGACCCTCGTCCTACTCATCCTCATCGGACTGCGCCCTGCGCGTCTCGCAGCCCAGCTCCGCGCCAACGACGACGATGCCTGGCTCCAATTCCGCAGTAATCTCATCCAGAGGTGGCAGACGGTCATGATAACGACGGGACTCGTCATGGGCGCCGCCGCCTCGGCCGTGTTCAGCGACAAGGTCGCAGGCGGGAGCTACCTCATGGCGCTGGCGTCCTTGTCTTGCTCTCTGGTAGCCATCACTTTTGGTACGGGGCTTAGTTTCGTCGTGCAGGACGCCCCGCCAAGTTCCATCGTCGTAAGTCTTGTGCCTCTACTTCAAGGGGGGTGATTGACGAGTTCCCCAAGAGAATAGCCCGTAGGCCTCTAATCCTCCTCGCTATCCTCGCGTTGCCTACATTCTTCGCAATCGGCGCAATGCTCTGCTTCTACGCCGCCATCACGGCACTCGCATTTCAGAACCTGGACTCCAAGGCCGTCGATATCCTCGCACGGATCGGCACCACCGGCGGCGCGGCGCTCATCGCTGGGGTCATCTTTGCAGCGGGGTGGTTGGTGTGGGATATGGATAAGGACGATGATGAAGAGACCGAGGTGCCGATGCTTGAAATGGGAAGCCAAAGTGGACTGTAGTCGTGAGTCATTCAACTCGTGAACCCTGCAGTGGATTTCGCCTTGTACGCCGAATATGCCTTCGATGTGATATCACATCCGGGGCGAAGCAGCGGCTGGGCTCGTCGGAAAACTCATGTTGCGTGCGATAAAGTGCGTGTGGCTGGAGACTGCTATCCAGTAGATTTGCGCGGGTCAAAGTGCAGCTTTATCATGACCACTTTCGAGCGAGAGAGGGACGCGAGACTCACACAGCCTTTCAAGGTTGAGTAAAACGAAGCCACCGTATTCCTCGCATCGCATTGAAGTACGGGACGGATGATGCATCCAGGGATGTCAGATCGCCCTCCGCCTCGTTGCTTCGCCTCGCTCGCAGCGGCAATCGCAATCATATTGCGCCGCCAAGTAACTTTTAAGGACTGGGAAGAGAATCGACTGGGATCAGGCCGATCAATCTGTCGTTTGAACGCCCTGTAGTCTAATGGTACGATGTCGCCAGTCCACATTTCGTTAGGAGTTTGGGGAGGTGGAGATTGCAAGTTCGATTCTTGTCGGGGCTTTTTGAAAAATCTTAACCGCCCAAGTTCCTTGATCCGACGGAAGGCTGACGATGCAATCCACCCGGAAGAACGCTCGAGCCTCGCCCTCGCAGAACGTTCATAACCAATTGCAACTGGCTAGCCACACAGCCGTGGAACAGAAAGGGTACAGAAGCTGTACGTGCAACGAATCACTTGGGCATTTCTCAGAGAATATATATTTTCTAAAGCACTCTGCACGCCATCCTCATCATCTCCTCTTATGCTGCGGCAACAAAACATTCAAATCCTTCTCACAGTTCTCCCACTCTTGCCTCACCACCTCCGGATGGTGCTCCGACCGCGGTTCAAAGACGGCGGGGAATTCAATGGGGCCGTTTGAGAGCTACATCAGGTTCGTCAGCGCCCTCAGACAAAAAACGTCAAGGAAGAAAATGTCAACGTACATCCCCATGAAACGCCTCATCCTGCGCACTGTAGCTAAACGGCAACCCTGTCTTCGGGTCGGGTTTGAGCGACTTGCGGATGTTGAAACTCCAGAGGATGAGTGCGATGGTGATCCAGAGAGAGCGTTCGGCGAAGGGCATCCCGGGGCATGCTACGTGCACGTGTGAGTTCAAATCGAATCGAGGAGGAGAGGCATTCCGGACCTCTCCGACCGAATCCAAACGCAGCAGTCTCGTACCCCGCCTTGAGCTGCCCATCGGCGTCAAGGAACCGTTCGGGGTTGAACGTATCTCGATTTTCGAGGTCTTGGGCGTGTTCGATTGCCCTTGATCCAAATCAGCCATCCTTTCCTGCTAAAAGAAAAACTCGAAAGAGAAAACCCACCAGGTGACAGCAAAGACGACGGTCCCCTTTTGTATGAAATACTCTTTCCCGTTGTATTCCACGATTTCGTCCGCAGTGGAGTTGTGTGGCAGCACGAAGCGGACTGGGTCAGCGATATCGATGTCAAGGGGAGTGATACAAAGGAAGAATCATATGCATGCATACCGGACGGACGCCAACGAAGAGTTTCTACATGACAGAACGGACCCATGAGATTTCCTCGAACCGAGAAGAGGAAATCACACGCACCCCGCATAACAGCCTCGATAAAAGGCAGGAACGGCCGATCCTTGAACGTCGGGAGCCGGTCCGCACCCACCACCGTATCGAGTTCCTTCTGCGCGCGGGAGACCCAGGACGCGGATGAGGGAGAGGAGCTCGCGAGAACGCAGGCGAGAACGAAGGTTTGCATGGTCGACGAGGTCTGGGTTTACGCAGGTGAGCGGAAGAGAACAGATCTGTATGTGGAGACGTACCGTTTCGATGGCAGCCTGGCCGTGAGATGAGTGAGTGGGTGCACACCGTGTAAAGACGGGGTGGATTGACGCACGCTGGCGAAGATGTTCAACAAACGGCGCTGGTCGCCCTCCGGTTTGTCTTCACTCGTAAAGATGGCAGCCCATCTGCATTCAGTTGTAAATCGGAAGGAAAAGAAAAGAAATTGGAATCGTACGTGTTCATCCCCGAAGCCTTCCCGGACACGGCCTCCGTAACGAGCTTGTCGTATAGTGCATCCTCACGCTTGCGGAATGCGGCAGCGCGCGTACGCCATGGCATCGGTCCCGGAAGGATATTGAGAAACGGGAATGCGTTGATGATACTCGCACCGGGAGCTACGAGAGCACCCAGTTCTTTTACACACTGCGAGAGAATGAGATTTTCTTGAATGCCTCCCGGATTGACTCGGATGCACGGACGGCAACGACCTCCTTGAGCTCAGGCTCATCCCCAGTCGGACAGTGCTGCCCAAATGTAGCAGTTAGGACCATACTCGCCGCTGTCCGCTCCATTTCGTGAAACCAGTGCTCCCCTCGATTTTCGAGGAGCCGCTTCACGCTGATGAGAGCCTCGAATTGCTGGAGAAGTTCCGTCTCGCCGGCGCGCACACCGGACATGATACCCGCCGAGAGTTTGCGTGCGATGAAGTGAGTTTGGCCAGAGACGGCGATCCAGTACATCTGGGCTGGGTCGTAGTGGAGCTGTAGCAGTGTCAGAGGTGCAGAGACGACGTGGAGACACGTACGGAGTAGGGGACGAGTGGACGCGCGGAAAAGTGCGCTGATCGTTTTTCGAGAATCTCTTTCGCAAGTTTCATGTTGCCGATGAGGACAATAGGCTGCTCTCCGTCAAGCAAGCCGATTCAATCGTTGGACAGGCTTAATACTCACGAAACCGACGAGATTGAGCGATACGAAGCCGCCGTACTCTTCGCATAGCTGCCTGAAGTATGTCGACAGGTGCTGGGTTTTTTTTTTCACGGTGAGCTGCGATGGAATGGTAGAAGGTAGCTCAAAACGACTTGCCGTTTTGGGGATCTGCAGGATGTTTCCGAGGAGAGGCAGACCGCGCGGACCCGGAGGCAGGGGAGGGCCTGTGCGGCGTTTTACGAAGAATGTACCCAGTATGAGGACGATGCCCGCCAGAGCAATGTTTTGTAGTGAAGGCGCTTCCATGGGAAAAAGCGGGTGGGATATCCGTTGGGAGTGAGCGATTTAAGTAAAAAGTGCCAGCAAGCTAGTGCGGCCGCATAGGAGTAGTATTGCCAGCCCTGCGTAGCTGGCGTGTGGCGCCTGCTTTCTATTGAGTTTTTGGCATTTGAACCGAGCAGCAAGAATGGTAGCGCAAGAAGACACGCCAATGAAACAAGACGGATCACATTTCCATGACTCGTCTTCAACGCTCGAATTCGAATGGTGGACTCTTTGCACAGGGAGTCGGGCTGAGCCACGCCACCATGGCTCTAGTTCGGGTATGGCGCCGACCACGGAGAGCACAGCTAGTCTGTGTATTGCGGCTAGAGGTGATGAAGGCAGGAGGCAAGATGATTGTCGATCAGTGCATCAAAGGCAGCAATCGCTCGGCTAACCCACGGATCCCAACCAAGCCGAAGCGGCAGATCGGTATTACGTTCAAAATGATTGCGGATTGAGATTCGCCAAAAGAATTCGAAGCTGTCTCTGCACATGCACATCTGCCAATGCCGTCGGCTATACGTTGAGCTTCTGCCCATTCGGGATGGTCCGAACCAATCCTGGACGCGACATTTGGTTTTGCAGGACGCGGACAGGCAAGTTGAAGTTCGCTTAGACATCACCGTCTTGGTCCGTCGCGCCTGCTTCGCTCAAGCCTCATTTGCTGGTACAGTGGCACTGGCAGAAAGGTTGCACATGTCATCTGATGCGATCAATTCAACTGAAAAAGTCCTGCTAAGTATGAACAGCGCGGGTTAGGAACGACATGAAGGCACGCTGCACGAGTCGATTGGCACGGACAATAGACACCATGTTTGACAAGTTCAAGTTGCATAAGGTAATAGCAGGATTGCATTTGCTCGAGGATTGCCAAAGCTAGGCCTGTTGGCAGTTGCGCAATTCCAAATCTCATTATCAGTATGGACGTGTGTGGTGCTAGCTTCATGACACATGACAGCAATACTCCGAGGCTTGGCCAACGCATCAATTTGCTTCTGTGGAGTACGCCAAGAAAATGCTCCCCTTGCTTCCTGCCACCACCTTCTCGAGTCGCCTTTCGTCTACGCTACCTCAGCAATTTCAGCAAAGCAAAAACCAGCCTTGTGTGGTTCAAACCGGTGATTCCTGGCACGTTTCGTCTGCCGAATCAAGCCGAATAGGTTGGTGAGACTTGCTCGTTTTACCACTCAGAGAAAGGCAGACGCCGATTCGTCCGTGATGAGGATCTTGTCCCGTTCCCTTCAATTCGACCGCATTGGCATTCATCGTATCCTGTTATCTTCCGGCTGGGCTTGGACAATACCCTACGGCTTGGCATCTCACACACATACTCGACGACTCTGCCTCTGCCCGCGATGATTTTTCCACCGCAATCTATCCAGCTCCACTTGAGCGTCCGGTCCTGTCCACTGGCTCGGTAGCGCTCGGTCCATCTCCGGTAACAGAGCTTCCGCAAACCATCACAGCATGGAATTCGGTGCCGTGCATCAGACGCAACGTTTTTTCTCGCGCCAAGAAAGATTACAGCAACTCCTGTTTCTTTTCAGCTCGCCCCTTGCAACAGTCGCTGGGATTTTTTCGAGCGCTTTTGCGGCGGGAATCACGACTTTCTGAGACGCCACCCTTTTCCAACTGCGTTCCGTACACTTACCAAGGGCTTGGGCGGGTGCAAAATTTCTGGACTGATTCTACCCACGGTCGGAATCAATGGGAAGCACCGGCAGCGGGGTACCCGATATCTATCACCGAAGCCAATGTCCATGCAGCCATTTTATTCTTCTTTCTCGAAATCGTGATGGTAACTGGGATGCTCTGACTGGTACACCGTTGGGCCGGTCCCGTACCGGATTTCAGGGCTTTCGCTTGGCCTTCCGGGCGGACACGCCTGTCCGACCGAGCTTGTTTTTCAACACAATTCTTCGGTACGCTTTCCCAGCCCTCGATAATGGAATTTCTCAGGCACATAAAGTTGTAAATGTATAAAGGCGAGGCGTTGTCTGAGCCACATCCCCAGGCTTCAGCTCACCTCCTCCTCTGTCTTCTGCCTTGCATTAAACATGCTCTCTACCGGATTCCTCCTCCTCGCTGCTACCGCGTCCGTTTACGGCGGTAGGTTCTCCCCCAGCGCCAGTTGAACTCGAGTTGACGACGGTTCATTAGCTGCTGTTGAGCCTCGCGCGACCTGCGCTACAGGACAGACGGTCAAGAACGCGGCCTGCTGCGCCCTGTTCCCCGTTCTGCAGGACATCCAGAACGACATGTTTGCGGGTGACACCTGCGGTGATGCTGCTCACGCTGCTGTATACATTCCCTTTCCCCTCCGTCCTGCGGAAGCTGATCATTCAATAGCTCCGTGTTGCCTTCCACGACGCTATCGGCTTTTCCAACACCAAGTCTAGCTTTGGGTATGTGCTCGTCTCAAACAATGTTTTCACGGCTAATGAGGAATGAACAGTACTGGCGCAGACGGCTCCATCTTCCTGTTCGCAGAGCAGGAGCTTACCTACGGCGCCAATCTCGGCATCGCCGACGCCTTCAACCTCGAGGTTCCCTTCATTAAGAAGCACAACATCTCGGTTGCCGACTTGTACGTTTATTTCTGCCACGGAATTTACGGCAAATCACTCACACGACCTTTGCAGCATTCAGTTTGCCGCCACGATCAGCTTGACCAAGTGCCCCGGTATGCTATTTTTGCTAGTCTCTCGTGGAAGACTGTTCATCGAAAGTTACCAGGTGTCTTGCAACCGCCGTTCATGATGGGTCGTGTGGATGCCAAAGCCGCGGCTCCTGATGGAACGGTCCCCGAGCGTGAGCGCTTTTATATCTCGTTGTCTACACGGACTGAATGAGGAACAGCTTTCCAGACTGTTGACACCATCCTTGCCCGCATGGCTGATGCCGGTCTCACCGCAGCCGATACCGTTGCCCTCCTCGCCTCGTAAGCAGTCATTTCCGCGCTCCTCCCTCACCTGACCATGATGACAGGCACTCGATCGCTGGCGCTGACGACGTCGACCCTGACCTCAGTGGCCTCCCCTTCGACTCGACGCCCTCCGTGTTCGACACGCAATTCTTCGTCGAGACCCAGCTCCGCGGCACCGGCTTCCCCGGCTCGAGCGGCAACCAGGGTGAAGTCGCGTCCGGCATCGCTGGCGAGATCCGTCTGCAATCCGACCACCTCCTCGCCCGCGACACCGCCACCGCTTGCTTATGGCAGGCCAACGTCAACAACCAGGCGCACATGGCCCAGACTTTCCAGGCTGCCTTTGCCAAGATGCAGAACCTCGGCCAGAAGAACCTCGTCGACTGCAGCGACGTGATCCCCGCCCCGCCGTCCTTGCCCGCAAGCGCTGCCACCGCCTTCTTCCCCGCTGGCCTCAGCCACGCCGATATCGAGCAGGCCTGTGCGACCACCGCCTTCCCCAACCTCTCGACCGCCCCCGGCGCTGCTGTGTCCCTGCCCCAGATGTATCTGGACTTTTTCTGTCTGCGCTTGATGCATGTTCTGACAAGCCGATAGTGTCCAGGCCCCGCTTACCCAGGGCGATTGCGATGACGACGGCGAGGGTACGTTCTCGAACCTCTTCTTGAGATTTGCAAACTAAAGACACCTTCTCCACAGGCTGTGTCATCAGCTCCCCCAACTTCTAGGTCTCGAATATACACACACACACACACGGCCACTGGTTTGGTGCATGGCTCTCTACATTTTGGTTTAGATATGGTTCTGTTTCTGTAGGCAATATATCTCTGTATCTTTTGAATGTCTGCGAGCAAGAGACCGACCTTTACGAGCGCCAACCATCACGGCCTCCCCTCCTCAAGAGCGCTCGAGCTGTACTGGTTAGAGTCAGGGCGGACGGAGTAGGTTGAGGAGGTCGAGGAGCGCGATGGAGTGCGAAATGGGTGAATCGGATCATTCGCTTACAGCAGTTCCCGTAAATAATGTCAATCATGAGTTTTTTTTTCCCGTGTCATCCCAAAAAGGAAATTCTGGCTTTCTCGCCTTTGTCTCGAGTCTTCTCCACCCTTCTCCACCCGCCGCCCATTGACTTGTTACAGAACACTCTCCCCAAGGCCCTCAAGCTTCGCAGTAACACATACTGAGCTGTTCTTCCCCGTGGCCAAGCCCAGTCATCACCGTCGGTCGACAATGTCTACTGCGTTTGCGCGGGTGGATCTGCACCCATCGGCATCCGAAACAACTAGCGGGCAGCCCGGAAAGCTCGTAGGGCCGGTTGGGGCGACGGTGGCTGGACACGATGCGGAGATGATTGCAAGATGGAGTGTCGCGGCATCCATCTTGCCCAGGTGCGTAGTCCGACCTACTGTCTCGACGCCAGAAGCTTATGAGCCTTTCCATGCTGTCTTGTTTGGCGATGCTGGACCTCCCGCTCTCTTTGCATCATATCGCGCAGACATCCACCGACACGTCACCCACATCCGTCAACCCAGACCCAGTCGCCCACATCCACCTGTGCCGTTTCGCCCATCCGCCCGCCCCACAAGCCGCTCAGGACGCTCAGGCCACTTGCGTATACAACATCCTTCGTTGTCTTCTGACAGCCATGGTGCATAACTACGACGGTACGACCCACGAGCGGAAGCACTGATGCAGCGTCCTCCGTGCCATCCCGTCCTCTTCTTGTGCGCAGCAGACGGCGGTTTGATCTTCCCAGTCGTGCGCCTGCATTAGTACGGCCATGTACCGGCCTCGTCTTACCTGGGCTCGCCGACCCGGCAGTCGCGGGCGCAGCCATTGTGCAGGGCGCGTTTCACGTCTACGTAGTTTTACTGTAGCTCCAAACCAATGAATTTCTCGTATACATACTTCAGAATGACGCCCTGTGTATGCACTCAGCCTCACGAGGGCAGAGGACGCGAGACGAAGCCGCGATGGCCTGAATTTCCTTTTCGGGAAAACGAAAAAAAAGTTCGGTGTTTGATAGACTCGCGACCAGTCGGGTTTAGTCGGGTGATCACGAGACAAGCAAGGGATCACCTTCCTAAAACGACTGGGATATTTGGTCATCATTTTGGCAGGACCTGCCAAGCGTGAGTTCGGACTGGTGAAATTTTCTTGATGAACCTTCGGAAAAAAGTGTCAAAACATGTATAGAGAAAGTTGCTTATTTTCGGATTCTGAGTCGAACGAGACCAACTTTTTTTCACGGGTGAATTTGACTTTTGGCACGGAGCGCTAAATTGAGAGCGGAACGGTCCCCGACAGCTCCAATAACATTGGAAACATGACCACTACCTGCGCCAAAACATTCCGAGCATCATATACCGCGGTCTTGAAGCTCGAACACCTTTTTTCGCCAAGTCCAAACTCATGTTTCACCGGCTCACCCAAAAGGGTCACCAAATGTCCCAGCCGCTTCACCGATCGTGATAAGCGCAGCCACGTGAGGCGAACGCGGATGGTCACGAGCCTAGGTGTTTGACATTATTTTCAGGAACTGCTGTAATTCACGTGGTCCTGACATGGCTTTCTTCCCGTCCACCACTGCGACTTGACCGCGACGGCTCCTGAACAGATCCCCCTGCCTCAAGTCTGCCGGGCCCAATCTTTTCGCCGGATTCGCATTCGGTTCTCCCTCTATCGGTCTCACCACTACCTCAACAAACAGAGTTCCCTTGCCCCAGATCCCTGGTACTGCGACCGTTCCACTACTTTGGGAAAGTTGGTTCTTCCCTTTGTGGGCTCTTTATTTCGGGACTCGATTCCAGATGCACGGTAGATTCACATGTCGTAGAGCCGATTCTGCTCCTTCATCTACAGAAACCAGCAGCGGCCGGCCACGGCTTTCTACTCTATGAACCCAGTCCCGATCAGCGTGTGAGCTCCCGCTGCTTATGATCTTTTGACCGTTGAATGAACCATGAGACAGAGGCACTGGATTGATAGAATGTGACTTCTGTCGCAACTGCCTGCTTTGACAGCTGGTACTTGGTTTTCTCAGCTTGACGCGCTGGAGATCGGTGGTCTATTGTTGAATCATTCGTTCCCCAGAAACTAATTCCCTCTCCCAGGATCCTCTGCGGCCGTATCGTTCCATCCTTCCGTGTGCGGACGTTGTGACCGTCTTGCCGTGTATGGAGCCGGACCGCGTCGCGCTCGAGTCTTGTCGTATGGTCTGGGAATGGAATGTCCAACACCGAAATAGAGGTCTCTCTGACAAGTTGACAGACTCTTATCTGCCCGTACCTCGAAGGGTGCAATAGGTTACTCGTTTGCAAGGCCGACTGTCTTTGGTATCTGCCATGTCAATGTGCCGGACAGGACGTTTGTTGGCGCAGATGTATTTGGGAACTAACTGGACGTGGTCATTGTACAGAATACAGGCCAAATTATACCACTAGGTGTCTTGTGAGTCAGTACGAAGTCATAATTGGAATCGGTTGAACTCATAAATATTGAGCTTGCCCAGAAGCTTGCCCAGAGTGCAGGTTACCCCAGAGATGCCCGAGGAACTAATTCCAACAAAATTATGCGAACAATCGCCAGGCGGGGAACGGGCGGCCAACGGGTGGGGAACGGGCGGGGAGCAGATCAACAATCAAGGCTGACATTGAAATGCTCTTGAAATACTCACCTCCCGAAGTGTATTACAATTCAATTGACCATTCAATTTGCAACGTTCTGCATCTCGTCCAACGTGAGTGGAGCTCGGATTTTGTTCGCCGCGCTAGTCGCTCTTGTATCTTATAAAAGCCGAGCATTCCTCCGTGGATTGCACAGTCAACTCCCCTGATATGCAGACACCTGTCGCAATAGTAAGCTACACCGCCGGAAATGACCCACTCTGACCACTTGTTGTTCAGGTTGGAATTTCCGCCGCTCTTCCCAGCGGCAAGGAGACGAACCTCGACCATCCTTCCTTCTTCGAGTTTCTGTTGAAGTATGGACAGTCCTACGAACCGATGCCGACTACTAGGTTCGACGTCGAAGCGTACGCACTTTGCCGGATGCCTTCCACGTTCCTCACCCATTTTTCGAAGATTGAAAGGCCCGGGCCTGGGCCAAATCGCTGTCGCAAATGGATCTTTTCTCAAAGATATCGACCTCTTCGATCACATCGAGTTCGGCATCTCCGCCAAAGACGCCAGAGCGCTCTCCCCCGCGACCCGCAAGCTCTTGGAACACTCCTTCCTCGCTCTCCTGGACTCGGGAATCGACTATCGTCGTAGAGCCGTTGGATGCTACATGGCTGGAACGGCGATCGACATCACGAATGTTTCTTTCCCCGTGAGACCCGCGGTTATCCGCCGACAAATTTCTAACAATGACCCCAGGATGACTACGAACCACACGGCTCTTTTGGGGGGTTACCGTCCATGATCGCCAACCGCATCTCAAACCACCTCGATCTGTTAGGTCCCTCCGTTCCCGTGGACACGGCATGCAGCTCCAGCATGACCGCCATGCACATCGCCGTTCAGGCACTCGGTGCGGGGGACTGTGAAGCGGCGGTCGTTGGAGGGTGCCAGTTGAACCATCGGTAAGCCAATTGCTCAACCAATCCAAGTCGCCGTTCAAGTTGTCGAGCTAGCCTCTTGGAATGGATGAACTATTCTCAAGGCGGCCTCCTCCCGAAGGACGGCAAATGCAAGCCCTTTGATGCCTCCGCAGATGGGTAAGCCATATGATGGCATCTGCGGCTACGTTGACGAATTTCTTCAGTTTTGGGAGAGCCGAGGGCTGCGTGGTCGTTGTAATCAAACCCCTCGAAGACGCATTGCGGGACCATGATCATATCTACGCGACGGTACGGATAACTCGAGTGGTACTGATTGGGTCTGACAGGTCCTCAGATCCTCGGAACGTCTATCAACTCCACCGGCGCAGGGGGCCCTCCTGGAGCACCCGTCGCTGAATACCAAGCCGAAGCGATGAAACAGGCGTTCCAACGCGCCGGGAGAAACCCTAGTGAGGTGGCCTACGTGGAATTGCACGCAACTGGTATATTACACCCCTTTTTTCTTTCAACACACTCTCATGTTTATCAGGGACGGCAAAGGGAGATCCTACCGAAGTGAATTGGGTCGGCCAGCACTTTCAACGACCAGAGGAGCTTGTGATCGGCAGCGTCAAGGGAAATATCGGGTACGTCCACATCCTACTGCACAAGGGAGATATCTGACAAGTCCCTAGGCACACTGAGATTACCTCATTCCTGGCCTCCCTCTCCAAAGTCCTGTCGATCTTTGAACATGGGATCATCCCTCCCAACGTCAACCTCTCGACGCCGAACCCGGCCATCAAATGGCGCGAATACAACCTCCGAGTGCCCAATCAACCCACTGCGCTCCCGAGGATGGGTGCCGGTATCGGACCCTTGATATCTATGTCAAGCTCTGGAATTGGGGGATCAAATGGCCATGTCGTTTTGGAGGCACCGCCTCAATCACTCCCCGTCTCATCCAATACGGCATGCGATGGTCCTATCTTACTCGTGGCCGGAGGCTTGTCGCCCCGAAGCACCACCACTATCTCCACCCAGATCTCCGATGTCGTGAACACTGTCCCTGATTCCGAACGTGCAGCCATGTCAACTCTGCTCGGTAGACGAGCGAAACAGATGACGTGGCGATCGTATGCCTTGTTACCTCCCAGCCCTGACATGCCCATCCGATTTTCCACCCCGCAATACTGTAGCCGCGACGTCGTGCCTCTCGTGTTTGTCTTTTCTGGACAAGGTCCTCAACACGATAGAAGTGAGTCCTCTAAGCTTCTCGTCTTTGCTCCACCTAAGGAAGCTACGTTCGCGTACCTTCGGGACCCGGTAGGTAGCTTAAAATGTTGACATGAAGCGTACCTAACAGGTTGTGTCTCCGCAACCGCGGATCAACTATTCCCGATTGGGAAGCACCCTCCTGCCGCAAACCACCACCGTAGTCGACGATCTGGCACGCCTCCACCCCTCCACGCCCATGAGCTCTATGCCACTGCTTGCCACTTTCTATGGAAGCACTCCCTCATCTTTTCCAGCAGCTTTGACCCCGCTGAACGATCTCCACGCCGCCACCTCCGTCCTTCGTTCCTCCTCCACCTGTACCCCGTTCGGGCAGCCTTGCACGCCGCCTACGCGTCCAGACCTCCCAAACGTCCTCACGATCCCAGGCTTTCCTCCTACTGTGACGCTTTCTACCTCCAGCCCGTTCCTCCGTTCCTCCATTCCTTCTTCCCACCGGCACTCCGCCGCTCGTTTGGGCCGCCTCGGAAACCGTCCCCGCATCCCTACTCCAAAGCGTGTTTTCTCCAGCTGCGACACTGTCCATGTACCACAGGCCTGACCTAGGAAACCTCCGTTGCTCGCTTCACCTGCACTCCCGGTCCGTTTGGCCGCGTTGGATGCAGAAATCCTTTGAAAATTGTGGCAGCCGTTGGAGGGCGACGATTCTTGTCCAGCGACGTCTCCTGGCAGTGGCAGGCACCCCACGCTGAGGCCTTCCTCGATCTCTACCCCAGTCTCCTCCGCACGCACGCACACTGTCCTCTCTCCGTCCACACTGCACATTCTCAATGCACACGGCTTCCCTCTTTTTGCCATGTACTCTGCATCCTGAACCCCATGAATACTATCACCTCGGCACGCCTCCGCGCCAGCCATCGACACACATAGCCCGTGTGCCTCATCCTCTCCGACTCGCAGCGTGCGGTGTTCATTGCCCTCACATACAGGCAGGAGGCGAGGGCCAGAAGTGAGACGGAGGAGTGCGACGGAGGTGCGGAGAGAGAAGAATACCGGAGGTGAAGAGTTGCGAACGGAGGTGAAGGGTTGAGAGCTGGGCTCGGCTGTGGGATGTTGGAGGCTGAGTTTCTTGCAGGTAGGCCTTCCCGTGGTGCTTCTAATCGTCGACTGGTACCACTCACCGGGTCCCTTCGTAACCCAACCTATGTATGCACCTTCGCTATGTATCCCTTCTCCCTCTCATTCTCTTCGTTCTCAGGTATCCGGTGAATAGTATCTATGCTGTACAACATAGATAGAATGGAATTGTCGAGAATTAGTCACACTGACCTCAGAGGCCACCATCTTCGTCACCTACAGCTCCGTCGTGTCGGCGAACCATATGAGTAATACCCGGGCAGCCAATCGGATGCCGAATAAAGATCGTTCCCCACTTTCTTTTTTATGTAGGTCATATTTTACCCTAGATTACCTACTCTGAAGGTCGGGATTTTGTGTCGTAGGCCTGCCCCACCCAAATTGATTTTCTCCCCATTTTTCCCAGGTCATTTAACACGCGCACAGGGTTTCGTTCGAAAGGCAGGGTACTTCCCTATACAGATTCATACTTGTGCTACCAACTTTTTTCAAGAGTGTCGGTCAATTGATTGTCCCTCACTCAGAAATGTCCAGCACTACTGTAAATGTTGTTTCAAGCCTTTGTATGCTTCATCCAAGTCTGCGGTGCAATTCTTTGGCCTCCGACAAGTTGAATTTATCAAACATAAATTGTAGTAGGGAACGACAATAGGCACTTCATACACACTAAGTGAACACTCACCCGTGCACTACCCTCATCTCCCATCCTCCCTCATTCACATCTTCGGCTCTCAGGCTCCCGCCCCCCATCCTTGCCATCTCCTCCCTCCGCTCCCTCGCCTCTGCTTGCCTCCGCTCCGCTCCTGTACTTCGTGCAATCTCCTCACCTCTTCAGCCCTCACACTCCGCCCTCACCTCCCACGTCTCATCTCCAGCCCTCACACCCCGCTCTTCTCCCCGCTCTCACCTCCCACGCTCACTCCACGCTCACCTCCCCCTCTCCTCCTGTACGCGAGGGCGATGGAGTACGTCGAGCACGGAACGCATTCTTCATCCCCGAGAACAAATGACAACACACCATAGACATGTAGGGAGGAGGCTGGGGCGTAGCGGTCGAAAATGTGCAGGCATTCGTCCCGGCCTCAGCGTGAGGTATCCTGCCTGGGGGGTACCATTTATGGGACGAGAACATTGTCGTGGTCTGGGTATGAATGCATGAGCGGCGTGGAAAGCAGCCGGCGGCGGGTGCTGGTGAAGAGGTTCGGAGGCACCGGAGGTGGGTAGGTCTGTAGGTCAACACCACCGCAGTGAACAGAAATTTGAAGGTCATCAAGCCGTCTTGGAGGTAGGGAAGGGAGACTGGTGTGCCAGGCGGCCCAAACGAGCCGTGGGGTGCTGGTGGCAAGGAGGAGCGGAGGAACGGAGACGGAGGCCACGTATGTCAACAACGTCGCGTTAGACGGAAGCCCTGAGGTATTCAAAACGTTTTGGAGGTCGGGATATGGAGGCAGCTTGAACGGGGTGCTGGTAGTTACTAGTAGGGAGGAACGGAGGTGGCGCAGGCGCATGATGGACCGAAAGGGTAGCAGTCGACAGAACGCCGACGTCGTAGACGCATTGTCGACTAGGTAGGTCGGGGAGGCGTGAAAGGCCGAACGGGGTGCGGGTGGAGGAGGCGGCGAGGAGGAACGGAGGCCCGGGTGGTGGCATCAACGGAGCACGTTCAGTGGCTTAGCCTGGCGAGGGGATGCTTTGAGGGCGCACTACAGGCAATGGCAAAGCATTCCGAGGCGTGGATTAGTGGTGGTGCATCAGAGCGTCGACGACGGTGGTGGCAAGAGGAGCTTCCCGATTGGGAAGAACTGATCCGTCGCTGTGTTACGCAACTGTAGATGCCGCCTGTTAGGTACGCTTCGTGTCAACATTTTAAGGTACCTACTCGGTCCCGGAGGTACGCGAACGGTGCTTCCTTAGGTGCTTTGCTCCGTAACTCACCTCATTGCAGTGGGCAAAGAACTGTTCCGCACCTTCCCTGTGTTTCGAGACAGCATTCTCGACATGGACACTGTCTTCCGACGTCGGACAGGCAATTCCATCATCCACGACCATGGCTTGTTTGGCGAATCCTCATCCGATTTCCCCGCAGTGTGGCGCATCGAACTGACCCTCCCCGCCATAGCCATGTTTCAAATGGCACTGTTCGACTTGCTAGTCCATCTCGGCGTGACCCCGGATATTGTCCTCGGACATTCCGCCGGCGAGACTGCCGTTCTTTATGCGTCTGGGGCAGCGCCACGTGCCCTGGCTGTCGAACTGGCTATCATCCGCGGCCAGGTGTTCTCTGCTGTGGAGACCGCCGGCGGCACGATGGCAGCGGTTGCATGTGGTCCCGAACGAATGGAGACGTTGCTTGCCAGCTATCGCTTCAAGAACCCTAACTGCGGAATCGTGGAGTTGGCGTGCGTTAACTCGCCTTCGGCCGTGGCAATCTCGGGTGAGGAACAGGCAATAGACGAAGTGTTGCTCTTGGCTAAAGAGCAGGGGATCTTCGGACGCAAAATCCGCACTCGAGTGCCGATCCATTCCTCCATGATGGACATGTGCCGGCAGAGGTACGAGTCCGAGGTTCAAGAGTTATTCGCGAGCTATCCGGGAGACCACATTCCAAAGATCCGCACCTACTCGACTCTCACTGGTACCGAGTTCAAAGACCAATTGGACGCCGAATACTTTTGGCGAAACACACGCTCACAGGTTTTATTCTCTACAGCTGTGCAAAGTCTGCCAGGGCCGTGTACCATCGTGGAAATCTCTCCGCACCCCGTGCTCTCGTCCTACATGTTCGAAATGGTGCCTTCGTCGTCCAACGTCTTCTCTGTGGCTCGTAGACCAGCAGCTCATTCCCCGAGTACCGAACATCACGATCTACTCGAGTTCCTTGGGAAGCTCACTGCAGCAGGGTATAACGGCGTCAATTTCGCGTCCCTCAACTCGACATCTTCCTCCGCCTTCAAATTGAAGTTGCCACCGTATCCCTTCTTGAACAAACAATTCCCGTTGTTTCCCGAGCCCACCACACCAAGCCGTTCTTATGGACCGGTTAATCGCCCGCGTTTGAGGTTGAATCGCGACACACATCCCACCCTTGCGGAACATGTGATCCGAGGAGAGCCCATTTGGCCCGCGGCCGGATTCATCGAAATGGTGTGTAGTCAGTCCGTCCACTCAAACCTCGCGTCACCTCATTGGTTACAGGCGTTGGAATTCGGCGCGCGCGTCCTGTTGAATGTAAATTTCAGAGCGATACTCTCACTCTCGGCGGAGGATCCTATTCCAGTCAGCGTGAGGTCAAAGGGGTCTTACTGGAGTATTGCCTCGTCTGGTCGTTCAACTGTAAGAAAGTCGAGATTATTCGGGCTCTGAGCTCACGATTGACCAGGCGGAACGAATCCATGCCGACGGATACCTATCGTTTGCACTTCCGGACGACAAGCATTGCGATGACTTGAACATCCCAGAGATTAGGAGTCGCTGCGATACACATATTGCTTCAGGTATTCTTTCTTTTATTTTCATTGCTGGGAAGATTGAGCCATCTTTTGTGTCCATAGACGAATTGTATCCATCACTTTCCTTCTTCTCCTCGTACGGCCGGAGTTTTCAGCGAGTAACAAACTTGTATTACAACGCAAACGAAGCTCTGGGCTCAGTTCAAGGCATGGACGATGTTTTGACCAGGTTTGCGGCTCTCTTCTTGGTGAATGGTTGATTTCGGTGAATGGTTGATTTCTTATTGGACTTGACAACAGAGACCAAGCATACGTACTACATCCCGCCATTCTGGATGCATGCGTCCACATCGCAACTCACCGGTCCTTCCACGGCGATCATGCTCCAAACAACTATTACCTCCCCGCGCGTCTGGGAGAGATGATCCTGCACAATCCGCCCAAAGCACGATACTTTCCGTCCCACGTGTACAGCCATGTTGAATTCATCAAATGGATCCCAGGTGAGAGACTCCAGTGCAAATTGAGCGAACGCTGACGAAATCCAGATTCGATTGTCTTCAACATCACGATTGCGGATGATTTCGGCAAACGACTCTGCACTTTGCGGAACTTCGCACTCGCACGCCATACTATCTCCCCGCTTCGTGAAATCTCGGCGCCGGTGCACATGGTTGCCCAACCTGCCTTGTCAGACATTCCTGAAACGATCAAGCCGTTAGGACTGGAATTACTAGAGTCTCATGATGTTCAAGTTGGATTGCGGCATACGATCTCGGTGCTTACGGAAGGTCACCAACGAGTGGTTCGCATTCGGGTGGTTGGTGATGGTAAGTCGATTCCTTCCTGCTGAATTCAACTGACTGGTGACTAGTGAACATGGCATTGTTTCTCGGTCAAGCCCAGAGCATCATGGAGGATTTCCCGCTTGCAGCCTTCGAGATATCCCTTCTTCCCGAGTACGCCGCGTTCGTAGAGAATATCAACAGGCCATTCATCACTGTCCGATCCGAAAACATCAACGCGGACTCTGACAGCTACTTCGATATTGTTCTGCTCTTTGTGCGGAGCGCTCTCAATCATGACCCCCTGATCGCCGAATGTGACGGTTTACTCCTACCCGGGGGTACACTCCTTCTAGCAGAGCCGAATCCCGAAGCGCCCATGGAATACCGCGTTCTGGAGACCTTGAGAAAGGCGCGATGGGCGCCCGAGAAATCCCCGCTCCCTGCAGACGACACGATTTTTCTCGCTTACAAATACGGCGAGGAACATGAACTCCAGAGTGCCATCCGCAAGTTGGACCCCTCGCAGCCATTGCACATTTGGATCACCACTCTGGAGGGCACAGACGCCGGCGCGGGATTATGCTTCACGCGTGCGCTTCGCCGGGAATATCTCATGTGGAACATCCGATTTTCATCCTTCCCGGCCACCTACTCCGACGAAATGCAGACAGACTGTCTTCGCAGTCTGCCAGCGGGTTTCAAGGCGGAGCCGGATATATTATTTTCGAGCTCTGGAGAGCCCCTCGTGCCGCGACTGGTGCCTGTTCCTGCACCCATATCCACAACAGTCGCCCCGCCTTTTTTGCATCAGGAGCCACTGGGAGAGGATCAGGTCGTAGTTCGAATTCACAGCACCTCGATCTATCCCAATTTCTCAGCGTTCACCGGCTCTGTGGTTCAAGTTCAGCCCGATCACGCGACACAGACCCCATCTGGAAACTTTGTCGTGGGTTTGCACACCGGACCACTCCATGATTTTACCACAATCAATTTGGGTTCGGCATCATCTGTCCCTCAACTCTGGGCCCCAGATCATGTCCCCGGCGTCATCACGGCGGTGCTCGGTCTTGGGATGAGCATATGGAATCAGCTTCACCGAGCTCGCAGACTCGCCATCTTGGTCACACATTGTGATACCATCATCGGCTCGGCTGTTGCCGACATATATCGCAGCCAAGGGTTCAACATCTCGCAAACCACCGCAGACGCGTCCATCGTGGATCTGGCGCGTCTGGGACACCATACATTCGACGTGATACTTTCTGGATACGGGTCGGACGATGGAGAGTCCCCGTTTTTGAACACGCTGCTGCGGCCATCTGGGGGTAAATTGTTTCACTGGCAGGCCGAGCTGCCGAGGGCCTTGCGGGAAGATCCGTGTTCGATCGGCGACGCTCTCCGTGTGGCGGTATCCAAAGATTTCTTCCTGGTGCCAGCGCCTCAACTACCCCAACTCGTCGACTCTCCTCCGGGTGCCGCGTTTGATCCCCATAAAACCTACGTCCTTCTAGGAGGAATCGGAAGTCTCGGCGCAGCTGTTGCTCTTTACATGGTTCAGGCAAGTACGTTCAAAATATAACCCATCACGCATCTCAAGACGAGTCGTAGCATGGCGCACGCCATATCCGAGTGACCTCTCGCTCTGGCCGCGACACACTCAATTCGGAGAAGCATCTGATTTCTCGGCGGATGTTCGCTTACCTAGCAAGCCTTGAACACGTGGATATTCGTTTGGAAGCTGTCGACGGATCCTCTGTCGAAGCCATGCAGCTGTTTTTCAACACCATCCCAGAGGCCCTGGGGGGATGTATCATTCTGTCTGCCATCCTGGCCGACGGACTGTTCTCGACTCTCAGCGCTGGTGACTTTGAACGAGTCAGAGCGGCGAAAACAGACGTCTTCGAGACTCTGAAAAGTGTTGTAGATATCTCCTCGATGGATTTCATTATTGCCTTCTCGTCGTTCGCTGCGGTCTTTGGAACAGGCGGCCAAACGAACTATTGCGCGTGCGTGATTTCGTCTCCGAGAATACGACATTCTCACGGGCCACAGCTCCAACGGCGCACTCGAAGAAAAAATCCTAGCCTTTTCAAACGGCTTCTCCTTCCTTTGTCCCGCTATCATCGACTCTTCATTCCTGAGCTCCGGCGACACATCACGTCTGCGGTACCTCTTCGCGTACGCCATGTCTATGGAAGGTAAGAAATATGCTCAACACTTGGCTGCAGACTAAAAATCTACGCAGAAATGGTTCTGTGGCTGGACGATGCCATTTCGAGATTCCAACGCGGCGTTCGATTCCGGCGGTATCTACCAAACTTGGATTGGACGGCGTTGGATAGAGGCCTGGGAATGACCAAATTGGGCACGCATTTGCTCCAGTCGTCTCGGAACACCACGGAAATTGATACCACCTCGACGAGTGAGACGGTGCCCGCCAAGATCACCAAGGTCATTCAGAATGTTCTCAACGTATCGAGCGAAGACTTTGACGCGGACGTTCCGTTGACTTCCTACGGGATTGATTCGTTGGCCGCCGGCCGTTTATCGTGAGGGTACAACCTTTCAACCAAGGACTAGCTGATGGAAAGATCCAGATTTGCGCTCCGCTCTTGGGTTCAAATTTCTCAGTTGCAGCTCCTGGCGGACATTTCTCTGAACCGCATTATCGACAACTTGGTGGAGTGGTCCTCCGAGCCGGAAATAGTGACACCAGACAAAGATGATCAGGTGCAAGTCCCCACTACGACGCTGATGCATAATTATGTTCGAGATCTAGTCGGAATGGTGGAGCAGGCTGCAGCGGGACAGACTGTGTCGTCAACCTCTCCACTCCAGACTGTGCTGCTCACTGGGACCACGGGCGCCGTTGGCTGTCATCTTCTAGCGCATTTGCTCGCAAACGATGGCGTGCAAAAGGTCTACGCCCTGATCCGAGGCGATTCGATATCCGACAGGCAAGCCGATACCCTCAGCAAACAGGGATTACCTCCGTCGTTGGTGCATTCCGAGAAACTGGTCCTTCTCGCCGCCGATTTCCGCCGAGATGACTTGGGCATACCTACTGAGATCCAATCTTCCATTACCCACATCATTCATAATGGTGAGCCGACCAAATCCCCCGCATCATTGATTTTCGACCACGGATCACAGCGTGGAAGTTGGACTTTGTGTCGCCCTTGGAAGATTTCGACGAACTTATGAAGGCGACTGCGAGATTGCTTCAGCTTGCTACTCAATGCAACGCCGTTGTGCGCCCCACATTCTCGTTCATCAGCTCTTTCGCCGTTGCCGGCAACCGTGCGTTGATCTCATCAACAGCCAATGATCGCGTCTCTAACCTCCTGCAGTGTCTTCAACAACAGCTGCACTGGAACTACCCAGACAAGACCCTAAAGATATCATGCCAGTGGGTTACCTACAATCCAAATGGGTCGGCGAACGACTGGTCCAAATTGCGTCCGAGCGACGCTGGTTGAACGCCAACGTGATTCGCGTGGGGCAGTTGACGGGAAGTGCCAGTGGGACGTGGGAAACGACACAATGGTTCCCCGCTCTCGTGCAATCCGGTGCATATCTGGGATGTCTCCCAGATGGTAATGAGGTGCGTAGCCCGGCCTGAATTCAACCTGATTCTCACAATTCATTCATCTCGTTCAGGAAATCTCGTGGCTTTCGGTCAACGACGCCGCCGCTGCGATCGTCGACATGTCCAGCCTGGCATCGATGAATTCAACATTTCACCTTGTCCACCCTCGGCCTACGACGTGGCGCGCGTTGATGGACCATATGGTGCCTCTCCTTGGTGGCACTCTAGTCCCGTACGAGGAATGGCTTGGTCGGCTAAAGCACGCATCCGGGGGACTAGCGGCATTGCGACTGTTAGATTTCTTCCAAAGTGGGTTGCCGCATGTTAGGGTGGATTCGAGGCGAGCGGTCGAGGCTTCTGAAACCCTGGGAAGCGAGCATCTGATGCAGCTTGGTCGGGCCGACGTTGAAAGTTGGGTTAAATACTGGAAGGAGTCTGGATTTTTGCCGCGTATGTAAGTAGATGGTTCTCTCTCATGTACGAATAGTGTCTACATCATCTGATAGAATTGATCCGATAGATGTGGATCATTTCGGGAGGGTGGCCGATCAGACTTGTCCGAGTTTGTGCCAGTCACTGAGTGTTGTCTCCTCCCACCATTCAGAACGCCACTTACCTTCAAGCAACGCTTCAACTGCTCCCTCACTTCTTGCGCAATCGGATGAACCGGCGTGATTCAGACATGCACATCTCTGGACCCAGGCTCTGGAGACTCTGACAGCGCCGAGCGGCTTGCCAGCGCGCGCTTCTTTCTTCCCGGATTCTCTGGTCGTTCCTCAGCGCCGAGATTAAAGTCAGGTCTTACCCTGGTTGGGAGTAGCCTATATCAAATCTGCCCCGAAATTAGGCCTTCGCACAAGTCTCTCAGTCAGCTGATGTGGTCCCGCCGGTGCGGCCCCCTGGATGTTGACCGAAAATGCCAAGTCTTCGACTCGAGAGTTGCTTTCTCTGAACAAGCTGTCTGTCTTTCACGGAAAAGAACCGGGATCCGACCGTTGTTCCAATTCAAGAGTCAAGAGGGGCCCATTCTTCAATGCCGCGTTCCATGATTGTCATTCCGGCCTAGTACTTACCCCGCCCGTAGTCTGAGACCGTTCTCGGCGCCCCGTATATTCTTGAAGACCGACTAGCGCCTGAAACCCTGCTGCACGGAAGGCCTTTTCGAACTTCCAACCCTTGATTGTACGTACTTACGTCTCAGGGCCGATTGCTTCCCTGCGCCGCCGTCCAGGTAGGCTTCAGCCTTTCATATTTGCTCTTCTGCCGAGGAGGAGCGGTATGGTATGTTGCGATCCGCGCTTCAATGCGCGAGGAGCGGCGTGTTAGGTCAGCGGGACTCTGTTGATATCTCGGTCTCCTTGGCCGTTGGTCTTCATCTTGGAAATGATCCTGCGGACGAAATGCGACTTGGACGTCTGGAAAACAACACCCAGTCGGTACGCATCTTCTATTAGTCTGAACTCTCCCGTGTCATACATCGCAATTTACATACAATCTGTCAGACGGGCTGCAATTGAGCAATTAGCTGTTTTCGTCGAGTAATGGAACGCTCGCATAACGTATGATGAACACATGAGGTTATGTCTTTTCTTCCTGATTTACGCGCTCTGGGACCGCCGTTCATGCAGTTCTTGACAGTGCATAACGGCAGTTGTGCGGATCTCCCATTCAAAGATTTGGATGGCCGAAGAAGGTGCTCGGCATGTCCCCGCTGGGTTCCTCGATCACGGAGGGGTTAGAGTGGTACGTTTCTATGTCGTCCAATTTAAATAGTGCTCGGGAGCGCCACGGAAGATTGAGTCGCCCTCCCTCCTCCAACATGCATCTCCTGCTGTCGACTCTGCTGGCTGCTACGGCAGTCTGGGGCCGTTCGAACCTGGTTTGCTGGTTACTGCCACACCTTGCACGGCCTAATACGTTGCAGGAATATCGTGCCACGCCTCAAGTCTACGACGCTTGCATCAATGCCAACGATATTGCTCTCACCTTCGTACGTACTCTGGCCCGAGTCTTGATAATAGATGCTCACTCGTAGTAGGATGACGGTGCGCCTACCCCTTCTTGCTCTGCACCACATAACATGTCCTGCAGGACCGTACATCTACCTCCGCAGCATCTCCGACCAGTTCACCGCCGCCGGCGCCAAAGCAACCTTTTTCATGAACGGCAACAACTTCGACTGTATCTACAACCCCGACCGCATTTCCGACGTCAAATACGCCTATGCCGCGGGACACATGATCGGCAGCCACACCTGGTCGCACGCGGACCTCACTTCCGGCCTCTCGACGGCGCAGATCCAAGACGCCATGTTCCGCATGGAGGAGGCCTTCTCGCGGATCCTTGGGATCAAGCCTGCGTTCATGCGCCCGCCGTTCGGAGACTATAACGATAATATTCAGTCCATTGCGGCTGGGAGGGGCCAGAGTCTCGCTTTGTGGGATTGGGACACTGGGGATGCCGATGGCAACACGACGGCGCAGTCCGAGGCGGTTTACAATGACGTTGCGAATGCGAAGGTCAAGAATGCTTTGATTTTGGAGCATGAGACCGAGGGTGAGTTTGAGCTTGGGTATGAGTATGGCTCGGTCGCTCACTCGGACAGAAACGACTGCTAACACTCTGGTTCCGTTTGCGATCAAGTTATTCCAGAGCAAAGGATACAACGTGTGTCATTTCCCAACTCCAACGCATCCGAATAACCAGTTCCACAGCTCGTCACGATGGCTCAGTGCCTTGGAGTCCAACCATACCAAGCGATCGGAGTCGCTCAGCAACAAACTTCGGCTTGGACATGTGATGGCACCCCCGACCCTGGCGATGTATGCGGCGGCTCCATCGCTTGCGAAACCGGCACGCCCGTCTTCTCCTCGACGACCGGGACGCCTACCAGTACTCCTACCAGCACGCCCCCAACTGCCACGCCCACCGCAACGACTTACATCCACCCCACCGCCAACGCCGCGAAATGCATCGCAGCGGCATCCAACGCAGACGGCGCCGTGGTGGAAATCGAAGACTGCGCTACTACGACTTCCCAGCAGTGGACCGTCTCTGGAGCTACCCTCCAGATCTTTGGCAACAAGTGTCTGGATGTGACCAACGGCGCCACGGCGGATGGGACGAAGATGCAGATATGGACTTGCACGAGTGGGAATACGAACCAGATGTGGACGCTTTCGGGGAATACGATTCAGTGGAAGGGAAAGTCGAGTTGTTTGGATTTGACCGGTGGGACGCAGACTGATGGCAATCCCGTGCGCTCAGTTTCTGTGCGCCTTTTGGATGAAATGCTGACCGGCGGTTTCTGTAGATCCAAATCTGGACTTGTACCGGTGGTCCGAACCAGGCGTGGACGAGAACGAGTACGCCTTGAGAGTGTTCGGTTTGATTCTTGGGACATTTTGGACATTCTTTTTATGGACAATATCACTTCTTGCTTTGTTGTTCACGAAATCTAATGAGTACTATCCTGGTGCCGATTATTTGAACCTCACCGTGGGGAGTTTCAACATCGCAAGTCGCTCAAACCCGACGGGGTTGCTGTTGAGCTACAGTGCTCAGCTACAGTGCTCAGGATGAGGCGTTTCATGGAGATGTGCATCTACATTTCTTTCGTCTCACCCTGCAACAATGGACTGCCCTCCCGAGGACGCAAAATCGACTCCCCAACTCCGCAACAAAGGCAACCAAGGCAACGCTGGGGCGACCTTTTTCCTCGACGATTTTTCATTGATCTCAGCTTTTCCAACGAAATCCACGGGTCGTCCCAGTTCCCAGGCCATAGATGCATATTATGGCCCATCGCCCCGGCATCATTGAATTCGGAACTGAAATCATCAATCAATTCCTTTCGCGTCCGGCAGCCGGCATCCCGGCATCGGCGACTAGAGCAACTCTCACGGACCGGCAGCAATTGCATCTTCTCTTTTACCATGTCCCTCACGCTGCGCTACCTCCCATACGCACCTCTCCTAGCATTCCCCCTTCTGTTCTATGCGTTCTCCGGGCCCTCCCAAGTTCAGTCCAAGTCAAATTTGCTCCCAGGTCCAGTACAAGCCGGGCTCACGAGCCAGCCACATGATTCTCGAGCACGGGAGGTTTATTCCGAAGACTGGACAGAAGGCGGCGCCTATGCACACCTTCCCACAGGAAAGGTACACCCTGTCTCGTGTTTTTCAAGGCTTTTTATACCGCACCAGGTCCGCTATTGGCTGCTTGGGCTGGAAACCGGCAAGAAAGTGAGCAAGAATTCATCTCATCTTTTGGGTGCTGACAGTTTCAGATTGTCCTTGTCCACGGGCTCACAATCCCCGCTATCGCATACGCCAAGCTCGTACCACTTCTTGTCGAGGCGGGCTATTGTGTACTCCTTTACGACCTGTATGGCCGCGGCTACTCCGACGCACCGCAAAATATTCCGTACGACATTAATTTATACGTGACGCAGCTGGCTCTCCTGCTCCAGCATGTGGGATGGAACTCCACCAGGATAGTCGGCTATAGTATGGGAGGGCCCATCACCGCCGCGTTCCTAGCCTCGTTCCCGACGCTCGTGGAGCGAGATGTCGTTTTGATCGCCAGTGCAGGCGCGTCCGAGGTTTGACCATGCCTGCTTTGACAACTCAATATGACGATGCCTAGACGCCTCCTCTGGGCAAAAAACTCTGGAATTCAAATCTGCCTGTTGTACAACGGTGGATAACACGCAAAGTCATGGCGGTAGGTGCTTTGCACGGAAAGCATATATATCTTTTGAACGATTAAAACAGCGTGTTGTCGCGGCACCGAATGCTGACGACGATATGATACAAGAGGTGAGTTTCTTGCCGCCGAGTCCAACACGCCTTGAATATGTTCAGATTGTTCGTGTCCAAGCAGCTTCGCTTCCAGGTTACCCGCGAGCTGTTGCATCGTCCTTGTACGATGGACCCATCTTTCACATGCGTTGGGCATTCAAAGCCAGCGTGTGGTCGGGACGGCGGGTCCTGTTCCTGCACGTACGTTCCACACCTCCTCTCTGGAATTAATATTGCGGCCGTCTGATAAAAGCGCAGGGCCAGCGCGATGCGGTCGTCCCGCCTGCTGCTTCTCCTCTTCTTCGCTCACTTGTCGACTCCGCGGGCGGGGATACCACACTGGTACAGTTACAGGATGCGGGACATGATCTGACATGGACGCATCCGGAGGAGGTTGGGCGCGCATTGCTATCTTTTTTGGAGGGTTGATGGCGGTCATGATCAGGCACGAAAGTAGTAGGGATTTTTGCCGTGTAATATCTAAATGCTCCAACAATCCGATGGTTTCGCCACAGAATACAGAAATTATCCCTGGGCACAAGCAAGTAAACGGAAGCTTCAGCGCAAGTGGGGGACTTTGGTCGAACCTTCAAGCTAGCTTCAAGTGGCATACATAATTTGAACCCAGTAGTGACATACATAGAAGGGAGTATCGCCATATGCGATCCTCAACGGAGGATTTAAAGAACTTGGCCCGGAGGAGCGGGCATCAGCGCACCGTCCGGTGGCTGGTTCTTTGCCTTGAAATCGTCGCACATCTCTCCCATCGTCACCCATTCAACCCCTTCATGTTTATTGATGTACTCGATGATTCTAGAAATTCATTTCGGACATGGGCGGTGAGCTAAGAGAAATGGACAGACCTCTCCTGCATAAGCAGCGCGTGCGGGTGGCCGGAGACGTCGGGGTGAATTGTCATTGGGAAGACAAACTCATCGTACTCCCGATAAAAGTAGTCGAAATGATCCTGTCAATCTTCTGTCAGCTCGACTCGGAGAGCAGTGGAATTGATACTATACAATCCACAGAGCCTCGACGTCGCGAGGATTGACCCATCCGTGACTGTTTGGCGCCGATTTGATGAACATCATGGGTGGGAGGTCGTCCAAGTACCAATTGGCGGGAATCTCGACGAGTCCCGTCGGTTGGCCAACGACCAGGGGTTTCATCCAAGTCTCGGCCTTGTTCGAGTAATCAATCTTGGTCCAGGCGTCGCCGGTGCGGAGCCAGTACATCTGACAGTCGTGGTGGCTCATCGAATGATCGTACTCGATCCCATAGCTTAGCAGCAGCTCCGAGCCTTCACGGCTGGTCTCCCACCACGGAGCGACACTGCCTCGCGGAGGTTTGCCACAAAAGTCGGCAAGCATTCTGTAGGTCTTGTCCAACACGTCGCGTTGCTGTTCCACGGTCATGTCCTTTGGGTTCTCGTGAGAATAGCCGTGTAGTCCGATCTCATGTCCCGAGTCGCGGATGAGCGCGCACTCTTCAGGAAACGTCTCCAGCGAGTGACCTGGTATAAACCAAGTCGTCTTGATCTTGTACTTGTCGAAGAGCTTGAGTAGGCGGCGGGTACCAACTGTGCCTGCGAACAGCCCTTGGTAACGAGATGCGTGAGTTACTACCGCGGATATGCACAGAAAGAATGACCTCGGCTGATGTCACTGGTGGAATCCTCTCCACCGTAGGAGCCCAGCCATCCACCGACAGCGTCGAGGTCGACGCCATAGGAGACAAGGACCCGCTTTTTCGTCATGATTGTGGGCTGGGAGAGAGGAGCTTACGGGGGCCGTGAGCTGATAAATAGATAGATAGCATGGGAGCGATGAGTGCTTTTCGCACCGTGGTGTGAGTGCAAAGATAGTGAGTGATGGCCGGGCCGGCGGGCACCGATATTGATTACATGCGCGTCACGGCGTTACAGATACTCTCTACTCACGATCACCACGACCACCCTGCCACACTCCCTCGTCCTTTCGTCTCAACACATTATCATCCATCCTCGACGAGTTCAAGACCGCTGGATCTCAGTTTTTGCAACTTTTAGCCGGGTTTTGAATGGAGGAGCGGCGGATGTAGTTTTCGATGGACCGAGCCAGAGGTGCGTCTGCTAGCACCTTGCTCCTGCCTCACAGGACTCCTAAATCCACAGCCTCCATAGATTACGTTTCCGGTGCTCTCAAAACGCCCGGCTTGGCCACCTGCTCGCTGGATAACGTGCGCCGTGGTATGCCGCTCCGACTGCCTTTGACTCCCTCAGTCCACTACTCCCATCGACTATCACGCTGACCGTCGCCTAGCTAGCCGCTCATCTCCTCCCGTGACAATGACCGCACGGATTGACCTACAACAGATTGGATTCCTCATCCACCGCTCCGTCCCCCACTGCCTCTGTGGGCACTGCCTGGCCCGTCTCGCTGTGGTTCTGCACCCACCGTTCGGCCGCACCTTGTCTCCATCTTTCTACTCGTATCACACGCATTTCAGCCCGCATTCGCCGTATGGTGCAACATGCCGTCGTAGGGAATTTCTTTCTCTCTTTCTCTTTCTCTCAGACGGCGAAGCAGAGGGTGGAGAGGGCCGTGGAGAGGGTATCGTGGGAGGGACACAGGGGGGGCGCTGCCACCTGGGGCGTGCATGCGCATTGTGCGTCGATATTGCGGCTGCAAATTACATGCCTTTTTTTGTCGCGGCTCCATCCATGATTCTTGGCCGCCATGACGCCAAAACACTTCTCTTTGATGTCAGGACTCAGCTTCACTTCGCGGATCGGCCGTGAACGAGTCTGGTTTGTTCGATCCGCGCCACCGCGTTATCTAGTCGACGCGCGCCGCTGTCCCGGAGTCTAGCTTCGGCTTTCTTTCCTCAATGGGCAGGCTGCCCATATCAAAACTCTAACACGGAAAAGACCCTCCTTTAGAATTCAATGTTCATATTCAAGATGAGAGGCTCCCGCGCTACCTTTTTAAGGTAAGCACATCGATTTCGCGCCACTGAAGGACGCTTCACAGCAGAATATCTCCCGCTTCCATTCGACCGTCGTGTCATCCGTCCTGTTCCATCCCAGACCCAATTCTGCTCGGGCCAATGTGACAAGCCGTCGTTGCGGGCATGTACAGGACTTTCTTTGTTCCACTCTAAGTATGCTTGTTTGGACTTGTTTAATTTTCCTCTCGGATTTCAACAAATCCGAGATTGGGTGGCGGCGGCGGCGTCCGATCCAGGCTGAAAATAGTGTGTAATCTCCTTTTCAATGTGAGGTCTCGCAATTTCCCTACAATTGACCTCTTATACCGTCCGATAGACACTTTCAGGCACCCGAGCCCAATGTAGGACTATCGCAGCGGTGGTTTCCAAAAAGTCGAGGGCGTGGCCTCGTTGTAGAATCGGCGCCTGAGGATATACTACCCAAACTTGAAGCACCCGCGGTTACCAAGAAACACGGTGAAACTTTCAAGGTCGCGCGAGCGTCGGTGGGTCGGATAGCGGGACAAGGACAAACCGTGGCATTAAATGCTAAGTACTACCATCGAGCTACCGGGCCCCGAGTTGACCCGTCTGAATCTTGGACAAGGTGTGAGTCGGTGACGTCTTCGAAGAGCATTTAGCATATACTAAAGATAACACAGAATAACATTCGTATCGTGCGCTTGTCGTGCGCCCGTATTGGGCTACATATGCGGGGATTAAGGTGAGTAAAGGTTGGGCTATCTTTCGAGTATTCCATTCTCTCATATCTATCCAGTTTCTGCTGGTACACTACCAACTGTGGCGCCGGCGATTCAAGCGAGGCTATACTTATCACGTCGGTGGACCTACTGGTAGGGCTGTGTTAAGAATGAAATGTTAAATAACCGGATTGATCTCAACATGTTATTTAACACGTGATTGGATATTTAACATGGGGACCCCTTCAGAAGGGTGTCATAAATATGTTACAAATTCAATTATGCAGCGGAGGCCTCCACTGATCTGTACTGAGACAAAAAAATGAGTTTCGCTGGTGCACCTATCATCAGAGTTCGTCGTCTCCCTTGGGTCTGTCTGATGTGTGACTGATGTGTGACTTCCTTTTCCAGCGCTGACGCGGCCACTTCCATCTGCCACTTCCATCAAGCCGACTGAACCTGGAGGCAAGCCGGATGAATATGCGATTGAGGACTGCCTCAAGTAGTTTATGACACTTATATAGCCCTCCCAGTGTTATTTAACAGTTATTTAACATGTTAAATAACAAAAAAAATCCGCGCTCCGCGCGGTTACGGCATGCTAGAAATGGCTGTTATTTATCATTCTCAACAGCCTGTCGAAAACTATCTGAGGGTCCCCGAGACAAGTATGTTATATAGCAGACCCCAAAACATTTCTAACACAGCCCTAACCTACAGCTTCAAAGTGATCCCGACATTGTGAGTCGCCATGCTGACCTCGAGGACTTGTACGTTTCCATGTTTCAAACCACAGGCATAGGTTCTCTCGGCCGAAATCTTGGTGGCCTTGGTTCTGCATCCGTCCTTTCAACCCTAACGGCACCCGTCTCAAACGTGTGTGGGGACGGTGGGAACCATGTGGGACCAAGGTCTCCGCTGGTCTCCGCTGCATTTACCCCGCTTTGAAAGCTGTAGAGTCGTGCGCCACGCGACAATTGGCCGCTTCCGTCGATCTCATCGCGGAATCGCACTCCACTTTCGGCAATGTGGACCAGGACTCCGAAATTATGACGACCCCTGCTTCTGTATAAATTGCGACCGCACCACAGAGCCACTCCTGCACCCAACTTCCTTCTGGCATCTCAGCCAGCCCATTCTCTTCTCCTCAAAAGACATTGAAATGTCCCGACGTGGTTCGAATCTCGCAAGCTTTGAAAATGGAGGCGATACCAAACCGGCCTTCTACCTGACTGGGGCAGAAGCCAAACTCCTCAGCATCGCCGGAGTAAGTAATTTGGCACGATAACCATGTATCCTGTTGATCTTTTTACACAGGTTGGATTCTTCCTTGACGGTATGCCTTTTTCTGAATACAAGTCTACCCACTCACTCATGCTGCTTCCAGCATACGACCTTTTTGTGATCAATCCCGTCGCAACCATGCTCCAATACAGATTGTACGGTGGAGAGCCCATTCCAGCCGGCCTTCAGGGTGTCTTGAAGGCTGGTGCCAACATTGGCAGCGTCATCGGCCAGTTTGCTTTCGGTAGGTTGATGATATTTCTTGGATTCAAAATTGAATCATGCGCATTAGGATACCTCGCCGACGCATTGGGTCGGAAGGCCATCTACGGCAAGGAACTCATGCTAATCATTTTCGCCACTATCATGTGTCTCACCGTCCCCACTGGTAAATGTTGAAAAAATTGCGTTCAATACCCGGAGTAACATCGCAACAGGATCACTCAAGCCCGACTCATGCATCATCTACCTCACTGTCTTCCGTATAATTCTCGGGATCGGCGTTGGTGGAGGTAAGTCCATGAATGAATATTCGAACAGTTACCCACACCATATTCAGACTACCCCATGAGTTCCTCCGTGACCAGTGATCGGGCTTCACTCCGCAAACGAGGGACCATGCTGGCGTATGTATTCGCCAACCAAGGCTGGGGATCCCTCGTCGGGTCTCTCGTTACCCTGGTTACCCTCGCTGCTTACAAGCACGCCATGAATGATGAAGGCAAAACAAGCAAGGTCGACGGGGGTGAGTATCATTTCGTGTCGAACATTAGTCGGCTGACGAGGATGCAGTCTGGCGTATCGTTGTGGGAATCTCTCTCATCCCTGCATTCGGCACCTTGTACCAGCGTTTGACACTCCCCGAGGCTAAACGCTACGAAGAATCTCAAGCCCCTACCGCAATGGAGCTTGAACACGGTAACCCATCGTCAGAGTTTACGGGCAGTAAAATGGAGCACCTCGAACCCGAGGAAGTAAAGAAAGAGGCTCACTTCAAGGGTATGTTCATCTATGTATATTCTTCGTTCTTGCGCTGATGAATCGCAGAATTCCTGATATATTTCAGCGAGTGGCGGCATCTCAAACTGCTCATTGGAACGTCTGTCTGCTGGCTCTTATTGGACGTAGCCTTCTACGGGATAAATCTGAACCAGAATGTCGTCCTGCAGCAGATTGGTTTTGACGGCAGCACCGGAACGCCATGGGAGAAACTATTCCGCATTTCAACCGGGAACATCATCATAACGGTTCTGGGCTTTGTGCCAGGATACTATGCTACCGTCCTCACTATCGAACTGCTCGGTCGAAAGGTGATCCAGATCCAGGGATTCATCATGGCCGCTGTGTTTTGTGAGTTTGCGTTGACAAGGAAGAATAATCCAAGGCCTCATTCTATACAGTGGCCATTCTAGCGGCAAAGTTCCATACGCTCAGCAAACCAGCGTTCATAGTCTGTTTCGCGTTCCTGCAGGTTCGTCTCTTTGATCCCTCTTCCCGATACATCGCGTTGAACTCTGGCAGTTCTTCTTCAACTTTGGTGCCAATACGTGAGTGCATACCATCCTCCAGTTTATCCTCGACGCTGACAATGTGTAGAACAACATATGTAAGTCTCTCGCCGTGAGTACCAAGCTAGATGCTCAATTCTTGTCCCTTGAAGTGCTACCCAGCGGTACGTCTCATGCATCCAACGTCAGACAGAGTATAGACCAACATCTCATACCCCTCGCAGGAGGTCTTCCCGACAAAATTCAAGGCGTTTGCACACGGCCTTTCGGCGGCGGCGGGCAAGGCGGGCGCTATTATCAGTGCCCTGGTATTCAACTCTCTGAGCACCAAGATCGGCACCGACAAAGTTCTTTAGATTTTCGTTGGCTGCTGTATCGCCGGTGCATTCTTTACCCTCTTGCTCCCCGAAGTTCGCGGCAGGGACCCCGATGAAGTGTTGGCCCATGAGATGGCCGAGGAGCGCCGGCATATGCATAGATAGCTGTTCTCAGCTCCGTCTCGCCTCATTTTTTTTTTGTTACAGTAATATGGATGTAATTCTCCCCCACATGCTATACCTTCCGCTGACTTCTTTCGCGTCGCTGCTGTTCAGCCGGTGCAAGACACTGTGGTCAATTCCACTCATAATCATACAAGTCAGGCCTAGTAATCATACTTCATGGTATTTAATCCAACCTGAGCTGAATCGTCCGCTGAGAGTTTATGGATTCCATGATGAATATGATCTAATACTAGAAAAACGGGGGAAGGCTCAATGAGGAGAGAAGTTATACATACAGCACTGTGAAAGCGACAGGCTCCACGGAGGAGTTTAGGTGGAAAGAGCAGCAGCGGCGAGGATGACTCACCGTGTCACCAGGTTCATTGCATCATGAGAGATTTACGGTAACTCAGCATTTCGCCTCCTCACCGACTCTCGAACGTCCAAAACTCCGCCTTCCGGCCACCCTGCAAGATTCTGCTGCACGGCTGTACAGAAAAGGGTAAACGTCTCCCGCCCATGTGGAATCTCGGCGAACACGAGATCCCACACACAGCGAGACAAACGCGGGAATGCCGCTGGAAGGACAGACAGCGGCTGTGCATTGGGAACGACCTCGAAGATTGCGAGATCTTTCGGGGCGAGGGGGCGGACGCTCGAGTACCGCACGGGGAGGCAGATGTGGATGGTCAGGGTGCGGAGTGCGGGTAACGCGGCTGCGTTGGAGACTAAAAGGTCCGGAAGCGCCGGTGGGAGGAGGGCATTGAATGGTCGGATTTGAAGATCCAACGAAACGAGATGGGGAAGGTGCGGAAGTTTGAATTCAAGGGAGGGATTGGCTACATGGTCTCGTCACTGAATCACCGATATGCGAATGACGTCACGTACAGAAATATTCAAGCTGCAGGTATGCCAACGTAGCGGCAGCGGCGTCCAGGAGCTCCACAGCAGACGCGCTAGGCTCCTGGATCGTCAGTTGCGTGACTGCCGCCATGCACCTGGTGTTCGGTCGCAGGGCTACAAAGATGCTCTCCCAGTACATGGAGACTCGGAGGTGTCGGAGTTTTGGGAGAGCATCGTCGATAACAGCGTGGGTATCTTCGGATTTCTGTACAGTCACATTTTGAAGCGACAGGACGCGCATGTTCTGCATGATGAAAGCCATCGTGTGCAGCGGGATGTCGAAGATGCTGATAAGATGGAGCTGCTCCAGCCCTGGCTGATGCAGGAAGTCGAATAGCGCAGACTGGAGCTCTTGGGCGAGGCTTGCCCAGCGTACCCCAACGCCTTTGATCACGAAACGTTGGATATTGGGAAGCTTGAGCAGCAGACGAAGGAGGAGATTCTGCTCCTCGGGGTAGTTTGATCTGGGAAGAACCACAGTCAAGTCCTTCACATAGGACGTGAGATGCGGTGACCCGGTGGCGAGGTTCAGAGCCCGCTCGATGGTGGGGCGCCAGTTTGTTCGATCATCGCCTTCGATTGCCAAGGACTTGAAGAGGATACGCTGTGCCGGGACGGCAAAGTGGCCGTTCACGAGGGAAATGTTTTGGAGCCATGCTCTTTCCACGACCGCGTCGAAATCGGCAAGAATGAGCTGTATGATTTCCTGCGGAATGTTTATCATGGAAGACGGAAGAGAGAGGCTGACACGTGTACATTTGATTTATGAGTCACCCTGATGATCAATCTTCTTCATCGGAATCCATCTCGCATCCAGCTTGCTTCTCAACTGCTCGTGTAACAGTAGCAGAGGTCATAGGGGTCAGAGTGAAATATTGTGGACACTCTTTTTCAACCCTTTTTCGTTGCGGAGATACACTGAGATGGTTGATCCGCCGGAAAAATGTTCCTGTCATGCCGACAGCAGTTTGATGCCCATCAAGTACCGTAGGCTGCCTGTGGAATGGCCACCTCCAACAGAAAGTAAAAAGTAATTCAACTCATTACATTGAAGTTGAATCGGTAGTCGACTGACAAGTCAACATCGCTGCAAGTTTCTTCCGATCATGATTTGATTTCAGTCTGATCGTGCATTTGATGTTCATTTCCTGCCGAATCAGGTAGAAGAATGCAATCAGTGCTTTTTGCATTTTTAACAAGCCCAGACGGCTCTGTGGACCTCAAATATACAATATTCGCCGTGCCGATGAGCTGTACCGGAAAGCGATGTCACCGGACATTATGTACTTTTGCTGCTGGCATACACCTGGCTGAGCGTTAGGCATGCGGCACTATTACTATATTAGTCCGTGTCGATTGTCAACGCCCGCACACGTGTACGACGACTCTTCCCGTTTGATAGCATCCACTTCTCTTCCACCCCCGATGCCAGGCGAGATGTCGATGCAGCAGCTGGCTCTCTCCGTCTCCGCCCTCATCCTCGGAGTGTACATCATTCAGCGACGCCTCACCTCAAACGCCCGGCCTCCTCCCGGACCCAGAGGCCTCCCTCTCCTCGGAAACATTCTGCAGATACCCGGAACCGTGCGGCGCATGCTCCCTGCAAATTGGATCTGACATCCCTACAGCATCTGGCCACGTACTTTAGAAAGCTCTGCGAGGATTACGGAGGCTTCGTTTCTCTCAACCTGGCAGGCTTTGTGAGTCTCGCGTGACGGAGGCCCATGTATCTGCTGAGATCCAACTCCCTGCAGCCCGTCATCTTGATCGGAAACATGCATCTAGCGAAGGAAATCCTCGAAAAACGATCTGCGAGCTTTTCCGCGCGTCCCCTCGTCCCATACTCCGTGCGTCACTCTGTATCTCTCCTTTGCATCTCTATGCCTTCATGATGAATCCCAGCTGCATTTTGACCCCGCACAAATCTACTGGACAGCCGTCTCCGGCCAAACGCATTTTATCGCCCGCAAGCTCACGGCGGGTGTCATGGCGGGCGTGCGCGCTGGGGACACTCAATCCCTGCAGCGCTTCGAGGCTTTGATTGGTATGATGCATCTACTCAAAGGGCGGGATTGGTTTCACGAGATGGAGAGGTGGGTGAATTTACTGCAGCTGCTTTGCGGACTAAGACTAACTGGAGTGATCGCAGAACGTCTACCAGCACGGCGCTAACTGCAATATTCGGATTGCACTGTCCGACGGGTGAAGAAACGGAACTCAAGGAAATTATCCCGGTACGCCGTCCTGTATGTTATTGATCTTCCCGCCAACTTCCTTCCAGTGGATAAGAGACGCTGTATCAATAGCCTCACCCGGCGCAAGCATCATCAACGCGCTCCCATTCCTCGATAGGATCCCGGGACCGATGCCGTGGCGTACGCGGGCTGCGGCCTTTCGCAAGAAGGAGGACGCGATGTATGATAAGTTCGTGACTGAGGCTATTGAGGGCAAGGGCGCCGGGATGAATACGTGGGTGGCACAGAACCTACTGCTTGTTACTCTTGCAGACTCTTCAGCTCAGATGGGCAGCGGCGTTCGCGAGCAAAGACAAGCCAGAGGGAGATCAACGGCGATTGCTGAATATTTTCTCTCTCGTGAGTCGCTTACTTACTAAATCCCTCCCTAAACTGATGGACGGCGGTTCACAGGCTTCCGTCGATACGGTGTGGCGATTTCCCGAGTCTCCGGAGTCTCCGACTAAACTGAAACACCGATTGTGCAGACCGCGTCCAGCCTACACTCCTTCGTCCTGGCGTCCATCCTATATCCCGACTGGATTTCTCGTGCCCGGGCCCAGCTCGACGCCATCGTAGGTCCGGATCGGTTGCCTACGTTCAAGGATCGGACGAGTCTTCCCTGGGTTGAGGCCGTTGTACGAGGTGCGCATCTCTAATGTCACTCGCTCCAGGACTAAAATTCATATTTAGAGACACTTCGCTGGCGGCCCGCTGGTGAGTCTTCTTCGTCATCCATTCGATATCTGTATTCCGATTTCTCGACAGTTCGTTTCGCCCTCCCGCACCAATCCACTGCGGACGAGATGGTCGAATACAAAGGAAAAGAATACTTTATTCGCAAGGGCAGCATCGTTTTCCCCGTTACATGGTGAGTCTGTTCTGGCTTCCGACTCCTTGCTGATCATTAATATGTCCATGTGTCGCAGGGCAATCGAGCACGACATCGACAGATTCGAGGACACAGATACGTTCAACCCGGAACGATTCCTTGACACTGACGGGCAGCTGAGACCGGGGTACGAGACGAGTGCGTTTGGATTTGGGCGGAGAGGTGCGTGGGCTTCCTTCCTTTCCTCCAAGTCCACCAGATTAAATGGCGATCAAGTATGTCCGGGCTCCCCATTCGCCGAACGCACCCTATGGATCAACATCGCCATGATCCTGTGGGCATTCAATATCCGCAAATCCGACCAACCTTTTGAGTACGGGGCCGGCGATGAGGCGTTCATCGGGGATGTGCGTGTACCTTTACTTCAACAGCGGTGATTTTGCTTAATTAATAAATTAAATCATCTTTGCAGATCACGAACGGACCTTTGGAGTTCCCCGCGGTCTTCGAAGCAAGGTCGGCGCGTCATGCCGAGGTGGTGTGGCGGGAATGGGAGGAGTGCGAAAAAGATTTGGGTGTTTTGATGCCGGCACCACAGCGCGGTGGGCTGTGATGCAAAAAGATGTATGCACTTGGAAGTTGGCAGTACTTGGAAGCTGCCCGTATTCATCTTGATCACGTGCTCCTTAGAGGCGCATCAACGATGAGTCATGACTCGGATCATCGCGTAGGGCTTTTTCCTCTTCTCCGTTTTGCCAATGAAGCGGAAATGCGACCTGGGGTCATCTTCACTGTTCTACACCGCCACTTCGATCCCTCTGTTTGTTCTGCGCTTCCGCTTTTGCTCCTCTGAGTCCTCCCTCTCTGCATTCGCTCTACTTGCTTTTGATTGGGCACTCCCTTGCAAACCCACTAGTATCGCCTCGGTCAAGCCTCGGTCCTACATGTGGCCCATGTGGCCCACGACTAAAGTGATGGTCCTGTTCCTGTTCTTGTTCTTGTTCTCTCAGTCTCCTGCTCACTCAATCGGCCACGGAGCGTCCTACTGTAATTCCCCGACCTCGGATATAAGCAAATCCCCACCACCTGGATGTCGTGGCATCAAGATACTCCGCATCTCTATTGCACTCCAATCCGTGCTGTCGGATATGTTGTACATTTTTAGCTGCATCTCAAATTAACCTCGACCCCACAAAAATAGCACGGATTCAGTCCTCTCGTGCCCGCGGATCGGCCACGGACCGCAACTGAGCAACGGATGACCTTTTATATGTTGTTTCACGAGGACTGTTATGATCAGTAGACCTCCACGTCCTCTTTTTCCGTTTGGATGATTTTTCCGACAGGGCCACCGGGAGAAATGGCAGTCGACAACTCCCTCACCAGCGGACCGTCCATTCCCCTGGCCCAGTGATATAAAGGACCTCCAGGATCCCGCAAAACTACATTCGCACCTGATGCCTTCCCTACCAGCCTTCCTCCGTCTAGCCTCTCTAATCGCAGTCGCCGTCGCAATCCCCTCTCAGACGGACACCGCCAAACGCGCCACATGCACGGTTAACAGTGTTTCCAGCGCGTCGGGCCTCTCGAGCTGCACCGCCGTTATTATCGAAGCGTTCACCGTCGCGTCTGGAGAGACGGTGACTATCGAAGTAAGTGGTCATTACCATTTCCCCTTGATATCGCATGTTGAACTGCCGCGTAGGCCGCTTCAGGCGCAACAGTCACCATGACCGGCGACATCACGTTCGACAAGACCACATGTACGGAAACCAGTGCTCCGATACACTCAACTCGACTCATGTTTCTTAGCGGCCGGCCCTCTTTTCACGCTCGACACCACGAACGTGGTATTCAACGGCGGCAACCACAACATCAACGTACAAATCTTGTTTTGGAATTAGACACTCGCTGATGCTGCTCCTTGCCAGGGCAACGGTGCTCTGTACTGGGACGGCCAAGGCACGAACGGGGGCGTGGCCAAGCCGCACCCCTTTATCAAATTCAAGGGCTCCGGTACCTTCGAGGACGTGACCGTACTCAACTCGCCTGCGCAAGCCATATCTGTGGGCACTACCGGCACGGCCGTTATCACCAACGTCAATGTGAACAACGGTATGTCCTTCGGGTGACTTTCGGGAACTTGATCACGAATACCTTTCAGCGGCGGGCAACACAAACGCCCTCGGCGCCAATACGGATGGATTCGACGTTGAAGGAGACGATATCAGCATCGTCGGCGGCACGGTCAACAACCAGGACGATTGTGTTGCCATTAACGGAGGTGACAGTACGTGCTTCATTTATATTGGACAATTGAACCAGGCTGACGACTAATTGTTTAGCCATTACCATTGACAATTTGACTTGTATCGGGAGCCATGGGATTTCCATTGGCTCGATTGCAACGGGAAAGTCTGTCTCCAACGTGAAGATTGGAGATAATACGATCACTGGGGGGTTGTATGGGCTGCGCATCAAGGTTGACGCAGACGCAACGGATGCCAGCGTCTCTGGGGTCACCTACGAAGGGTGAGTGTTGCCCTTTTCCTTCATCGTCTTCTCATCTTAATCCGCCGTTTCAGCAATAAGATATCGGGGATCACGGAATACGGTGTATGTCCCCGTCTACCAGGCTCTGCATCACATTTCACTCACTTCCCGCTCAAACAGGTTCTGATCACTCAATCGTACCCCGACAACGATAGCACCCCCGGAACGGGTGCACCTATCACGTACATCAATCTCAGCCGCGGACATTACATTGACTGACTGACTCTCTCTGCAGCGACGTCACTTTCAGCGGCACCACGACCTCCGTGTCGGTGGACAGCGACGCGTTCACGCTCGTTGTCGACTGTGGTGCTTGTTCCGGCACGTGGAATTTCGGTAGCCTCGATGCGAGTGGTGGAAAGGGGCATATTATTGCTGCGAACGATGCCACGGTACGAAGTCGTTCTACACTGGAATGCAAAGCTAACATGAGGAATTTAGATCGAAGGGGGAACGTACTGAGGAGTCATCGATGAATATATACCATGTATACCTAATAGTGAGAAAGACTGGAATGTGCCTCTTTGCTCCAGCGTCGATGATCATGAGCAGTTTCAAAATTTGACGTCTGCAAACACAAGTACGACCCGGCAGGATGGTTGGAGAACGAGGAGAGTCAGCTGCTGCGTCGAGATTCGGCATTTCGTCCATCAGGGGTGAAAGAAGACTGAGGTGTCACAATAGCGCACGGAAGGGAGAAATCGAAGCTGACTTGAAAACACGTGACCGTGTTAGTTGACGGTGATCTACCATCACTGATGTGCGCCTCTTGCTTTCGACCACCATGAATGAAACTCCCCATCCGCTGCCCACTCCAACAGACAACCAACCACACATGATCGTATCAGCACTCGAGGCAGGAACCTTATACACACGCAAGTTGCGCGCCATCCCGTCCCTCGCCTTTTACTTCAAGCACTCTGCCTCCAATTGGCACTTTCTACTGGATCTTGGACTGCGCAAGGACTTTGAGTCGTATCCACCTGCGGTCAAAGGAGTATATGAACAGCGGGGCAAGCCGCTCGAGGTGCCACAAGACGTGGCCGAGTCTTGTCGGAAAGGCGGCGTCGACCCGGCTGTGGTAGAGAACGTGATTCTCACTCATGTGCATTGGGACCAGTGCGTCAGGCTGCTATGTAACTTGTTCCGGTACTCATTCTGAGCAGCATCGGCGACCACACTCCCTTTACCAAAGCAACATTCACCCTCGGAGAGGGAGGAAAAGCCCTTCTCGACGATGGATATCCAGGGAGCCCCACCTCAGCCACACTCTCAGACTCCGCTCCTTCCGCACGCACCGTGTTCCTCGCGCAAGAGGATTTCACCACCTCGATCGGCCCCTTCCCACACGCCCTCGACTACTTTGGCGACGGCAGCGTGTATATCATCCACACGCCCGACCACGTAGCGGGGCATATCACGGTTCTAGCGCGTACCTCTTCCGATGGCGCGTGGATGTACTTTGGTGGCTACGTGGCAGACGATCCGCGCCTTGTCACCGATCCAAGTACCACCGATATCGCGGGGTGCCTCGATCCTTCTGACATCGCCCGGGTGAGGGAGCTTGTGAAGATGCCCCGAGTAGAATTCGTGCTTTCGCATGATTGCGAGTGGGCCCGGGAGAACTCTGACGCGTTTCTTCCTGGTAGAATTGTTCCCAAAGTTTGAAATCGAGGAGGTTTCTCTTGGGCGTGTGGGAACCACCTGGGTCACATGCCGCATGATCCACGGACTCGGCGCCGCAACTTTTCAAATTAGAGCTCTCAAATCAACTGAATCTGCGCCCTGCCTTTTTCCGTACCGTCGGCCGATCAGCCCTACGGTCTACTCTAGATGCTCTCCAAGCTAGTATCATCCAGACAACCTCGCCGTCCAAGGCGAAGCACGCTCCCGGAACCTCCCGCCGCTCTCGTTCTACCTCAAACACTTCTAAGATATGATAGGGACTGCGAAAACGACTGGGCCTCCGAGTCTTGTGGATCATGAACATTATTACTTGTGGTGAGAGGCGCCTCAAAGATTCTAAAGATGGCGCAAGATCGGTCAACACTAGCACAGTGACTCAGTGGGAGATTTGGCGGAGATTGACCAGATACACTGCAAAAGAGGTGCATGCCCGAACGGCCGTGATTTGCCATCACTGATGTCGGCAATGACTCCGCATCGTACCACCATGAGCAAGACCGCCCCGCTGCCCATTCCAGCAGACAACCAGCCCTACATGCTCGTCTCGGCACTTGAAGCAGGGACGTTGTACATCCCGTCGGACGTTGTCTTGGCAGGCGAGCCACGCACGGTGCGGGCCATTCCGTCCCTTGCCTTTTACTTCAAGCATTCGGCCTCCGATCGGCACTTTATACTGGATCTTGGAGTGCGCAGAGCCTTTGAGTCTTATCCCCCCACCCTCAAAGGTTTCTACGGACGGTTGGGCAAGCCCGTCGAGGTACCGCAGGACGTCGTCGAGTCGTGTCTCAAAGGCGGCGTCGACCCTGCTACGGTGGAGCATGTGATTATAACTCATCTACATTGGGATCAGTGCGTCAGCTTGTGCGATTTATTCTGTTTTTGGTCCTCACCTTAAGCAGCATCGGCGACCACAGTCCCTTCACCAAAGCGACCTTCACCCTCGGCGGGGGAGCAAAAGCCCTCCTTGACGATGGCTACCCAGGGAATCCCACCTCGGTGACGCTGTCCGACTCGACGCCCTCTACGCGTACTGTGTTCCTCGCCCAAGAGGACTTTACCACCTCCATCGGCCCCTTCCCACACGCCCTCGACTACTTTGGCGACGGTAGCGTCTACATCATCCACACGCCAGGCCACCTTCCAGGACATCTCAGCATCCTGGCACGCACCTCCTCCGACGGTGCATGGATGTACTTTGGGGGCGACGTTGCACACGATCCGCGCCTTCTCACTGATCCGAGCACCGATATTGCGACAAGCACGGCGGGTGGACTGCCGTTTTGCATCCACGGTAATCCTGTTTGCGCACGGCTTGACATTGCGCGGGTGAGGGAGCTTGTCAAGTTGCCTAGAGTGGAATTCGTGCTGGCGCATGATTGGCAGTGGGCTCGGGATAACTCTGACGCGTATCTTCCTGGTAGAATCGTTCCCAAAGTTTGAAAATGAAATCGAAGAACGGTGTGGGAGTTTGGCCAGGTCACATGCGACAGCCATATTAATATCGCACAGCCTTCTCAGGCCTCGCTCCCACTGCCCACGATGAGCGAATACCTCAAGTCGACTGAATCCGCGCCCCCGCTCCCCGCACCGTCCGCCAACCAGCCTTACGTGGTCGTCTCGGCCCTCCAAGCTGGCATCATCCACATCCCGGTCGATCTCGCCATCCAAGGCGAGGCACGCTCCCACCGCAAGTGTCCCTCGCTGTCGTTCTACCTCAAACACTCGGCTTCCGACAAGCACTTGATCTTCGACTTGGGACTGCGCAAGGACTGGGCGTCCTACCCTCCTATGGTGCAGAAACACTATGGCGAGCTGATGCCGTGTGAAGTACCGCAGAGCGTGGAAGAGTCGTGCATCAAGGGTGGCTTGGACCCCGCTTTGATCAAGAACGTCGTCATTAGCCACTTGCATTTCGACCAGTGCGTTCTAGCGTCTAAACCGTCGGCGAATTACTGACTCACCGCAGCATCGGCGACCACACGCCCTTCAAGAACGCGACCTTCACCATCGGCGGGGAAGGCAAATCCCACCTCACAGACGGGTACCCAGGCAACCCCGAAGCACACTTTCTCGCCGAATCCACTCCCCCAGACCGCACCAAGTTCCTGTCCATGTCCGACTTTGCCACCTCCGTAGGCCCGTTCCCCTACGTGCACGACTTTTTCGGCGACGGGAGCGTGTACATTATACACAAGCCGGGACACTGTGCAGGGCACGTCAATCTCCTGGCACGCACGTCCGCAGATGGGGCGTGGATCTACCTCGGCGGGGACATCGCACACGACACCCGCCTCGTCACAGACCCGAACACGGATATTGCTACAGCGGCGGCCGATGGGTCGCCGTATTGCATGCATCGCGATCCGGTGCAGGCCCGCATTGATATCAAGAGGGTCAGGTCGTTGGTGAGGATGCCGCGCGTCGAGTTTTTGATTGCGCATGATTGGAAGTGGTTTGAGGATAACAAGGACACGGCGTTCCTTCCCGGGAAGATTGTGCCCAAGGCGTAAGAAACTGAATCTTTGTAACAGTAGTTTGTAAAAGTTCTCTGATCTATTTGATGGCCATCTTACGGATCAGAATGCCGGGTCTCGGCGTGCCTGGCAATGTATTCGCAGGCGAGAAGTTGGAATTGTCAACCACGTGTATGCCCGGACCGTGAATTCAAGGCACTGGGTTGCTCGGGTGGCCCTTCGTGATGCGCGAAGAAATTCCGATATTCAGCCTATGGAAGGATATATAATCCATGAGCACTGGCCACGTAGCGGTTCCCAACGTTAACTAACCTCAAATGCAACTGCTACTACCGACTCTCATTCTGTCCTTGACCACGATTGTGTTCGCGCAGAGTCCGATATTCGGGCAATGCACGTGGATCTGTATACCACAAATTCATCATCTAATCAAGCTTCGGCAGGTGGCGGGCAGGGATGGACGGGCGGTAAGACTTGTCAGAACCCCGAGTACACTTGCTAAAAATTTTCGGTGAAGCAACGACTTGCGCAACGGGCTCGGTTTGCGTGGTTCAAAATGCATTTTACTCGCAGGTTCGTGTGTTCGACATCCACTCTCATTTACTCGTTGAATTGGAATAGTGCGTTCCTGGCACTGGCACCACTTCAACTTCAACAACAACCACGGTTCCACCGACCTCTTCGAAGACGAGCATAACCACATCCTCCAGTTCTAGGACCACCACCTCCTCCGCTCCATCGTCTACCGCAACCGGGCTCAACATCCGCCTCCTCCCCCTGGGCGATTCGATCACCTACGGCTTCACCAGCACAGACGGCAACGGCTACCGCGCGACGCTACACAATCTACTCTCCCCCGGCAATACCGTCGATTTCATCGGGTCGATCCAGTCGGGGAATATGTCGGACAATAACAACGAAGGCCACATCGGTGAGATTATCGAGCAGATTGCGGAGGCTGCGACGAATTCGATGGCCCTGCCTGCGCGTCCCAACGTTGGTTTCCTCCTCCTCTCAATCCATGTCGAAATTGAAGCATCCCGCCCCCAGATCATCCTCCTCCTCGCCGGCACAAACGACATGCTCGACAGCATCAATTCCACCGCCCCCGCCGCCCTCTCCACCCTCCTCGACCAAATCTTCACCGGATGCCCCGACGCAACGCTCATCGTATCAAACCTCCCTGCCCTCTCCTCCGCCCCCGCACAAGCCGCAGTCCAGATATTCAACCCCCTCGTAGCGCAGATGGTTAGCACGCGCGCGGCGGCGGGGCAGCATATCCTGCTCGTGGATATGGCCTCCGTTATCGGTGTTGCGGATTTAGTGGATGGGATTCATCCCACGGATGCGGGGTATGTCAAGATGGGCAATGCGTGGTTCCCGGTCATTCAGCAGGCGGTGGCGAAGGGGTGGGTCAAAGCACCTGTCTCGGTGTAAAATGAGAATAGTAGCGTTGGTATACGGGTTGTAGGCGAATCCAATCCGTCCTACAACACATCCAACCAGCCTCGCAGTTGTACGTCAATCTACGCGGCAAGCATGGAGTCATCAGACTTGCCAGGGAACGAAAATCCAAGACATACCTTGTCGAATCGCGTCTGCATCTGTGTCGGCAGCTCGTGCGTCACAAAGCGCACAAAGTCAAACTGGTGACAATAGTAGCACTTTTCCTCACCCCGCGCCTTGGAAAAACCTGCGGAATCGGATTTGAGGGTTGCTGCCCACACATTGCTCGTATCCTGAAGATACTTGATAAACCACGTAGGCGCCGCCCGGGGCTTTCCATCCGAGAATATGAGCGAGCCCGGAAGGAGAAGAGCAGTGAAATTTGTAAGCAAGTACGGATCATGATCCGGATCGGCAATCATCTCCTCTTCTCCCAAACCACCATCTTCGACGGCTGGGCAACGACTCAGATGGTTGACCGTAGTGAACGAGTCCGACTTACCTCTTCCGTTCTCAGCAATGGTTTTTCGCTCCTTTCCCTCCGCTGCTCCGCCACTCATTTTTCCCGTACTAGGTCCTGCGCACTCCTCGAGCGGCCAGTGGTGCTCTCTTGGTTCTACAGTCAGCTTTCCCTCCTCGTTTCGTCTTTGGGTCTATTCTCGCGCTCGGGGAATCGAGCCGGACAATTACGTTTGGCAGCGCCTCACCGTTGACAGATAAGCGCCCGTGTCACCGGCATCTGTTGCCATTCGCCTCATGTTCTCTCCCACTATCATGTCCTCTCCCCAGGGGAACCTCTCCTCAAGGCGCCCGGGGAACAAACGCAGTGACTCAACACAGAGCAACCTCGATCGCCTCGCCGAGCACCTCCACTCCAATCCAAACCTCCCCATCACATTCATCACATTCGTCCTCCTCGTCCTAATCGGGATACATCCCGAGCGCCTCGCAGCTCAGCTACGCGCCAGTGATGACGCCGTCTGGCTCGAATTCCGAGCCAACCTCATCCAGCGTTGGCAGACGGTGATGATCACCACGGGACTCGTCATGGGCGCTGCCGCGTCTGCCCTGTTCAGTGATAAAGTCGCCGGAGGGAGTTACCTCATGTCTCTGGGCTCCCTCTGTTGCTCCCTGGTGGCCATCACGTTTGGTACAGGGCTTAGCTTCGTCGTGCAGGACGCTCCACCGAGTTCCATCGTCGTACGTCCATTGAATTCACACCGCTGATTCCGTTAAACTGAACTCGGTCGACAGAAAGTCGCTCAACGGCCGTTGGCGCTCCTGATTATTCTCGCCCTTCCCACATTCTTCGCCATCTGCGCCGTGCTCTGTTTCTACGTGTCTATAACGGCGCTGGCGTTCCAAAATTTGGACAAGAGAGTCGTGAACATTCTCGCGCGCATCGGGACCATTTCCGGGGCAGCGTTCATGGCTTTCATGATTGCCGTGGCGGGTTGGATGGTGTGGGATATGGATCGAGGAGAGAGATACAGAGACATCGGTGCTGCACGCGTAGTTCTTCCGCTCATGGAGAGGGGAGAAAGTATTTCGGCGTCGTGATGGCGAACAATTGTAGGATTACCAAAATGCACCATAAATGTTGTAATATTTGCTAGCTCAACTGGAATGGGAGAGATGTCGCCCTTCTCCACAGCCTCGTATGGTATCTGGAACCGCTCTTCGATTGAACAGGCACGTGGAGATGAATTCGATCAATGGTGGAACTCCCAACTTCAATTGAGTTACATCTTTATCTAAAATATTCCCGGGCCCGTCACTCGTCCTCCTTAACCGTCACCTCGGATAGATAACCCGGATGAGTGGTATTTCCAAGCAAATCCACGACTCTGAACTGGTGGGTTCCATTGCACAAAAAGTACTGGGTTCCCTGGCCGGGCTGTCCGAACCATGCCGTGATCGTGCCGACCAGAACTGTGAGTGGCTTCTCCACACGATAGACGTGATAGTCTGCCGCCGGGCCGTGTCCAGATCTGGGCGGATTGAGGGCCTGGGGAGGTAGCGCACGCTGTCTGAACGGCGTGAATGCGGGAGAGAGGTACATCCCAGAGGTCGCGCCGAAACGATCAATCAACGTGCCGACCGGGAGAGTTTCCAAGCCTTCGATCGGCTTGGAGGAGGTGGAGTTTTGGAAACCCATCGGCTCAGGGTAGTGGTATGAACCGTTGGGCCACGTCCATTTGTGGAGGAATGTACCGGGGCAGGCGCCGTTGAAACTGTCGTATTTGTAGAGGATGCCGGAGCCGATGGGGCTGATCGACGGCAGGTAGACCGGGCCGAGGCGGAAATCGCCGCAGACATATCGGGTATCGTTGGTATTGAACGTGCCGCTGCAGTCGCATTTGTCCGGGAGCTAGTCTTTCATTAAATTTGTGGAATGCGACTCAGGGCAATTGCACCGACCTGCTGAGCCACAGTTGCGGCAAGAACAGATAGAGCCAACGAAAAGAAAGCGATGTGCATGGTGAGCAATGCAGCTCCCTGTCTGCATCCAGCTGGCATTTTATACCTGGTACGACTTTATCCTGCCCCGACCAATGACCGCGCTTCGAAGTTCCTTTACATCTTTCGCTTCCCTTATTTCGGCGATTGACTGCCCCAATGCTCTTCACGCCCCTGAGACTGGCAGTGGCGCTGAGGGCCGCTGCAGAGCTATTGGCCGAAGAAGTCGTTTGCTGTTATGCACCGTAGAATTCGGAACTTTGGTTCAACTTCGAAGTAGTTTGACTGGCCGAATAATTCTGTTTTGCATCTTCCGCTTTCGAATTCTGTTTTCATCTCCGTCCAAGTGCGGCCGTCGTCCTGACTCGCCCGATGCTAGCAGCCGCCGCATGTTCCACTTTTCTGAAGCAAGGCCATGTACAAAATTATTATCTGATTTTTGGACTACAGTAAAATGCAACAAAAACCCGTGTCTCCCAAGTAAAAATGAAGTGAACTACCAAAAACTAGTTTATCATATCGCTTGAGCGTCTCCCGAGTGGTCGTCATTCTCCACTTGAGAAGACTCAACACTCTGTAGGTTTGACGTTAGATGGGATGAAACGGAGGCAGATAAACTCACCGCAGCAAGCGGCCGCGAGTAGTCTCGGTGATCGTCAAACGTAGGCGAGGAAGCCCATTGATCGTCGCGAGGCTGGGGCGCAAGAGGCTGGTGGAGCTGTCCGTACCAGGCGCTGCCGGTACCGCCCACGTCATGCGAGAAGGAGTGGTTAGAAGGAGAACTCGTCGTGATCACACCACCATCTGTGGAAGTCACAGTGGAAGTGGAACCTCTTGCCGACCTGGGACGCGCTGGCCGTCGCCGTGTGGGTAGAACCCGAGACGGTGACGACAACAGTAGAAAGGAAGGTTGAAGTCGAGATGGCGGAGCATGAGGATTTACTGAAGAGACAAACATGAATGGGGGCATATCATAATGGAGCGAGTGGAAATACATCTTCAATGACACAGGCCGAGGAACGATTCGTCCGGTACCAGGATGTCAAACCCACACAACGCCGTCTCGTACCCAGCCTTGTTCTGGTGGCAGAGGAACCTATTAACACCATCCGGCGTCTCACCAGTAAATAGCTTGTGCGAAACGTTCCAGGAGACCCACACCGCGACCTGCTGCCGTGATTCGGAATGAAGACACTGGGCAGCTGCGTTGGCCGGCCCATATTGAACTCCCGCGTAGACGTCTGGAGCGTGCGGTAGTTGGAAATGGCACAGGGGGCATCAAGCGTGGCACTTGGCCTCGTGTGCCAAGGTAGCACTTGCGTGGCACTTGGTGCGTGGTTGGCCGGAAGTTGGACATTTTGTGGGAATTTGATTTATTCCCCGGCTTTCACAATTGGCCGGGCACTTTGTGATGTCTTGGAAGATATTATTTCTTGAGGGAGTGGGTTTCCACATACAGGGCCTTGAGTATCTGCAAAATTACTGTTAATGCCCTTCGTGCTGTGGCCCTGCCTGTTCCACGGAAATGGAGTGACCCAGGTGCGGAAATACCCAATGACACCGCCCAACATCCTCCGAATCACATTGTGAACTCACTCAATGGGTCAGGCAGTACTCTGTACATTTTATTTGAATTGTAAACCGGGTGTTTGAGGCTCATAATCACCAAATGTGCCGAGCAGAGAAAAAGGATGCATATGTGCAGATTCGAACTCACGCACATCAAGGGAGCACCAAAGGCACGTGGTTTTACCTCCACATGCCAACTACGCGCCAAGTGCCACCTTGGCACACAAAAAAAAGTGCCACGGTAGATGCCCCCTGTGTGGCGCCGGTCCAGAGTGAGTTGTCATTCGCACCGATGATGGCTGAGAAGAGGAGGAACTCTGTGGCGTAGTCGTATCGCTGCACCCACGGGATCCGGGTTGCGGTATGCAAGGAGCAAGCTGCAAGACATACGCTGGAGCAGGTGAAATCATCTTTTCAAGCGAGCTTAGCCATCTCGATGAAAATCACTGTGGGCAAGAGCCACTCGATTTCCGGCTGTCGTTTAAACAAACTGGGTGTTGTGCGAAGACGGTGAGGGCTGCGTCATCATCTTCTCGAATACACACCCACTGGTTTGGCACATAGCTCTCTACGTTTTGGTTAGATAGGATTTCGTTTCTGTAGGTAATATATGTATATGCATCCTTTTGAATGTCTGCGAGCGAGAGACGGACCTTTACGTGCAAAAAAAACCATCACAGCCTCCCCCTCCCCAACAAGCCCCTCACTCGCCGTCACACTCTCCTCCCCCCACTCCCTCAAAACGCCTACAAAATCAAGCACATCGCACCGCGGTCCGATCCACACCACCATGTGCACCTGTTTCGCACGCTCGAGATATACAGAGATCAATCCCGGCTGCCTCGGGTAGACGAACAACAACGCTTCAGCGCGTGCCGCCTCGGGTGCGATGGCCCAGGTCCCAGGTACGACGACGACGTTGAGATCAGGTAGGAATCGGTTGACGGTTCGTGGGTGGGTGACTCGTACTTCGACGCCAAGGAAGGAGTTGGTGCGGTGTGGATGACGTTCTAGGAAGAGCGCCTCCAGGAGTCCTGGGCCTGAGCCAACGCTTAGGGTCAGGGCGGGCGGAGTGGGAAGGGTTTCGTTGAGGAGATCGAGGAGCGAGATGGAGAGCGAAGCGCAACTGGAAGGGTGACGGAGAGGCGAGGATGTGAGTGTCGGGAGAGAGTCCATCGGAATCGGATCATTCGCTTGTTCTCGTCACGTGGTTATGACACGGCTTTCTTCCCGACGTCCACCATCCTGCCACAATCTGCTTTCGAAGTTCGGGCCCAATGTTCTCGCAGGAATCGCATGCGCGGTCGGTTCGGCTGCGGTCGCTATCGGAGACTGTAAACAATGTTCTGAAACTCAATGTCGTGATCACGCGCGAGTGCAATCTGTCTGCCATGTCTCTCAGCCTATTTTCACCCTCAATTCACCCTGCTTATCACGCCGACATCCAGAATAGCTTAACAGCAACGGTCGCCGCCGCCACTGCCACGTAGCTCCTCACAACCCCGACGTCGACCCTGTCTGGATTGCGCTCACAGCTCCCCAGCCTTTCTCGACTAGACATGGACTCGATATCCCTTTCTACAATCGGGTTTTCAGCTCTCGCAGTGATTGGGGTGATCTACACCCTTGGATTCTCAGACAGGCGCCGTCCTCCCGGCCCTCGAGGACTGCCTCTCCTCGGCAATCTTCTGGATATCCCTGGAAAAGTATGCCCAGTCCTTCTCTAAACCTCATACCCACATATTTCAATCAGCATCTCGCAACATACTTCAGACAGCTCTGCGAAGAATATGGGGGACTCGTTTCACTTAACTTTGCTGGCTTTGCAAGTACTCCTTCCTCCACCATCCGCAAACATACTGATTTTTTTTCAGCGTATCATCCTCGTCGGCAATATGACTCTAGCCAGGGAATTGCTCGAGAAACGATCAGCCAAATTCTCATCCCGCCCAATCGTCCCCTACGCTGTGAGTCCACTCCGACCTTGATTGCTAGCAGCTAATGACGCTCCCATGCTCAGCTGTGTTACGATCCCGAACAAATCTACTGGACATCTGTGACAGGTCGGAACCACTTCCTAGGCCGCAAGTTGACCGCTGGTATAATGGTGGGTGTGCGCGCCGGAGACACCGAGCTTCTCCAACAACTTGAGGCTTTGATCTGTACTACCCGACTTCTCGACGGCGGAGGGAAAGATTGGATGCGCGAGATGGAAAGGTACGCTTCGCCCCAGATTCGAGTTTCTCAGAATTGACGCTGGTGACTCTTATACCTAGAACGTCAGCGAGTATGATTCTCAGCGCTACATTTGGTCTGCATTGTCCCACCGGAGATGAGCCCGAGCTCAAGGAAGTTCTTGATGTATGTAAACTCAGTTCAATCGTTCCGTCGCGCTGATCGTCGCCGTAGTGCGTCACCGAGCTCGTACAGCTTGCCAGTCCCTCAGGGAGCATTATCAACGCTCTGCCTTTCCTCGATATGATTCCTGGCCCTATGCCATGGAGGAAGCGCGCAACTGCTTTCCGGCAGCGGGAGGACGCACTATATGATCGGCTCGTCACCCGAGCTGTTTCGGGTGAGGCAGCGGGAATGAACACGTATGTTATTCAAATTGGTAGCTTTTTCAACCAACGTTCATGTTCGACCTCTCCAGATGGGCCGCTGAATTTGCCAGCCAAGACAAACCGGAAGGTGATCAGCGGAAATTGTTGAATACGATGAGCAGCGTCAGTTCACCATTCATCCTCTTGTCGTGATGACTTGAAATGAACCAACCAGGCCGGTATTGAAACCGTATGCATTTCCTGTCCGTTTATCTGTGATTGTCTATTCAACGACCGACCCAGACCGCCACGTCGCTTCAAACCTTCGTACTCGCATGCCTTCTCTTTCCTCAATGGATCGCCCGTGCGCAGAAGGAAATTGACGCGGTCATCGGAAAGGATCGTATCCCAACCTTCAAAGACCGTCCGCAGCTACCGTACGTTGAGGCAGTCGTCCGAGGTGCGTCTTTACGCCGCGTGTTACCTACTCAGTAATGATTCGCATGTTAGAGACTCTTCGATGGCGCCCTGCAGGTTTGATTCATTCAACTTTGTGAACTAGAGGCTTTGATTCATCTGCAATACCCTAGTCCGGTTCGGCCTCCCACATGAATGCACTGCGGATGACGTGGTGGAATATCAGGGGAAAGAGTATTTGATTCACAAGGACAGCATCGTATTCGCGGTCACATGGTGAGTCGGTTGGTTGAGATGTTCTCTAGTCCCGGCTTATTCATTCTGCGCAGGGCAATCGAGCACGACAAGACGCACGAGGATGCTGACGACTTTTCCCCGGGTCGTTTCTTGGACGAGAAAGGACAGCTGAGGCCTGGATACGAGAGTAGCGCGTTTGGTTTCGGCAGGCGTGGTACGTTGTCATCACTCTTCCTATGCAAGTGAGTGATTCATGATTTGACATCTCCCCAGTATGTCCCGGCCAGCCATTCGCGGAACGTTCACTTTGGATCAACATTGCCATGATGCTTTGGACTTTTGATATTCGGAAATCGACGGAAGTGGATGTGCAGACGGGCATGCCGTTCGAATATGGTTGTCAGGATGCCCAGTTTAGTGGAGCGGTGCGTTCCCTCTCTCAATGCTTCGTTTGAATGTGATTCAATGAATGGTTCACAGTTGACCAACCCGCCTCTGGAATTCCCCGCCGTATTTCATCCGCGGAGTGCACATCATGCGGAGGTGGTCAGACAGGAGTGGGTGAATTGCGAGAAGGATTTGAATGTCTTGTTGCCGCAGCGAAAGGGCCGATAGATGTGAATTACGGCCAATATTCGGCGGAAAATTCAACTTCAAGATTTTAGCACCTTCTCTTATCTTGGGCGCAGAAGAAAACACGGAACTGGTGATGCGCGAAGTAAAAGCGAGGCTGTACTAATAGAGAGAGGCTCGGCTCTCCAACTTTAAAGTTCAACTTCAAATTTGAAACCTCAATACGAGCGACGATCTCAGGGAGAAAGTCCGAGAAATCCGGGTGTTAACTGGGTGTTAAATAAGAGGCGTCGAAGAAAACGTTAGGAAACGATCTTGAGACAGCCACGGGAATGACGCCGTACAGGTGTCCTTTTTGAACAAAAAGCTTGATGTCATTCAGGCATTCTTGATCTCTATCTTGCAGGGCTCAAATCTCATTTTCAATGAATGATCACGGTGATCACGGTCCAAACTGGAACAGAATTGTAGCTTGTCAGAATCATAACACATAATTGTAATCACAAGTATGAGATTGGAATCCAGCGACATCAAAATGGAATCCAGCGACATCAAAATAAGATCAGCGAGATCATAATGAAACCGCATCCGATCAAATTGAGTTTCGTGCGATCAGAATGAGAATCCATTTTTGATCGATCGGATTATTGATTTTGCAGATTTTGATTGCCGCACTTTGAATTCCATCTCCCACATTCCATTTCCTTTTCACACTTTGAATTCCGCCTTGGACATCTCATTTCCGCGTCCCACCCAGCATTTCCTTTGCACATCTTTCGAAACGGCCCATGATCATGTCCCAAGGTCCAGACCGTGACTTCTACGTCATCCTGCCCGCCCAAGTCCCTCTACTCATCTACCACAATGTCTGACCACGGTGGAAGCCCTCCACTTGTACCCCTTCGCCTCGAAAGCATACGCATCGCAGGCCTTAGCGATCAGCCAGAGACATCGTGAGCACGGGTGGAAACAAGTTCGTGGTGAGCAGAACCAGAACTTCAGATGAGAAAGTCTTCAGGCAAAACAAAATCCAGACCCAGAAAACAAGATCAAGAATGGGATGGGGCGGTGCAATTTGAAATCTTGTTTTGATGGAAGGCAATACATTTTGATGGGCCGCAATTTCATTCTGATGGTCCACGATATCGATTTGATGGCGGGTGATCTCATTCTGATCAGGTCCATTCCCATTTCGATATGGCTGAATCTGTGTTTTTGAACAAAATTTGGTGATTTCCGACCTCACAATAAAAATCTCATCCAAAGCATTTATAACGTGTCAGGCAGCCAGATTACAATCCTCACATTCCATTTTGGCGCATGATCACACTCAAATCACGGTGATCACGGTCCAGATTAAAATTGGAGGGCCTTTCAAAATCGATTCTGAGGCCCATCAAACTGGTTTATTTTTGTCCAAAGAGGACACCCATACGCCGACTTGACGCCAAGTTGTTTGTTCAAGCATCTGTCACAAACCTGTCACGGATCTCTTTCCTGCCGTCCACTCTTTGCCTGCACCCTTGGCCATGGCCACCATGGATAGTCTCCCCAATGAACTCTTAATTTCCAGCCTCAAGCTAGCCGCCGATGCCCCCTTGCCATCCTCCAGCCTCGCGCCGGCAATCCCAATCTGCGCAACGCTCGTCAGTGCCCGTTGGTGCGCAGTGGCAGAACTCTCCATCCTCGGCCCGCATCTCGCACGCTGGCGCACGGTGGCATTCCTCGCCCTGCTGCACGAGCTGGAGAAGTTCCGGAGCTTCATCGCCTCTGCACCTCGTTTTCCTTGCCTCGAGTCGCTCAATCTCTCCTGCACGGATGGCAATGATTTCCAGGATCCCTATTATATAACAGCTATCGCGCAGCTCACCGCTCTGCGCTCCCTCAAATCAAACGGTCTTTCCGTATTGGGATTCGTGCCCCTTGCATCCATGCTCCAGGCGCTTGACATCAACCTCGACTATGCACGGTCCGTGGCAGCATACGTACATCTCCTTCGCGCAATACTTGAGAGCCCCGCTTGCCGCCTCACCACCCTCGTCCTCCGCAATTTCCGCACCAAATCAGGGCCCACCTGGCCCCCGCCCGCCCCCATCGCAGCCCACACCCTCCGCTCGTTCGCCGTCAACTTTGCCAAGTCATTTTATGGATATGTACAGTTGGACCCGTGGACGGCGACGCGCTACGAGTGTCTCGAGGTCCTCACCAACCTCATCACCATGCCCAACCTTGAGCGCCTCGAAATCCTCGGCGGATTCCGCGGTGGATTCAAAGACGCGTCGTACATCGAGAAGTCGGGCGAATGTCAATGGCCGAGAGAGGAAAGCAGCCCACCGCTCTTCCCACACCTCCGCGAGCTTTGTCTGGAGGACATGTGCTTCAGTCCAACGAACCTTGAGCTAATCCAGTCCATCAGCCCCGATATAACGCACCTCGAGCTGATATACACGTCGTGCAACCAACATCTACTAGACCCCGATCTCCAATGGTCTGCCGTACGCAACCTCACTATCGAGGCGCACGAAGGTCGTGGTACCCCCTGGTGGTTGCAGCGGTTCCTTCGAAGGTGCAGTCTGGATGTCCCATACGATGAGATGGTGCTGTCGGTTGTACCGCCCCGGCACCAAATGGCGTTGAATCGCTGATACGCCTGCAAAATGAACACGCTAGGAATACGTGAAATTTCGCGATTTCTCTTATAACCAACAGTGGTATCATCTCACGAGAGCGCTAGTGCTGAGCCCAGAAGCAGCTAGTAGGATTACGATGCATGGTGTACTGTACGGGTCGAAGGGGAACCTAAGATGACTGACGGACCCACTCCGAAACACGTAGGAGTTCGTGCTAGTCCTCTTACCAATGGGAATATCTTATAACCAAGCCGTTGAGCTCTGGTTCAATCCGATGGTTACAAGGGAATTAGCAGCAATTGGGAATAAGCGGACGGTTGAGTCATTGATCACGATCGAGGCCTCAGCTGGAGTCATTACCAACCGGAATGATGGCGCCGGAAGATCGTGTGCCTGGTCCGTGATATCGGAACACGGGAGCACTCTGGAATCACTACTTGCGAGCTTCGGAATGGTGTCTTTGATGACGGGATACCCAAGATATGGGTATCGAATTAAAGCTACGGACCAGTACTATCCGGTCCTGGAACGATAGCGCAGAAGACGGAAGATGGGAATAATGGAACTCGACTTCCGACCCTTGGCATCAGCCTTACCAACCTGAAACATGATGGATCGACGGCTGACTGAGCTTGGGATGGTGCGAGGATGGCGCCATCCAACCTGTAGACCAATGAAATAGCAAGGATACCCTAATTGCGTTGCGAGGATCGCATTCCTGTATTATTTATTAGATTGCCGGACTTGTATATAACTAGGTAGAGTGTTCCCTTGGAGGCCGAACAATCACCCCCGTCTGTTGTACGCATTAGCGTCTCTAAAGGGTTGTGCTTGGGCTTTCGAGGTGCACTGTGTTGGATAGTGGCTTCTTAAAGTTTGTACTAGTTGGAATCATATTATTTTGAATCGGAATCGTCGTCATCGTTGAAACCAAATCGTCGTACTCGCCTCAATCAAGAATCTATTAAGCAATCAGTCAAGTCAAGTCGTTGGAACATCGTCGTATTTGGCTAGGGAATCTCAGTACCAGTCGGGAAGAAGAGTAGAATCGAGTTGCGAAGTTTCGGAATAAGGAATACGATCGGTGTTTGACCACCAACCCACCTACTACATCAATCTTATCAACTACAGCTGAGAGGCTATACAATCTACCAAAAGGGTTGCTTGTTCCAGTCTCGACTGAACCTAAAACCCGTCCCTTGGAAATACCACTTTCCTTCGGAATAAACTTATTACTTTCTCCCTCCACAACCTACTACCTGTATAAGGACCTGTATTGGGACTTTTACTCGTCTGAACACTCGATTGAATACACTCGCTACGAGCTCGTGTCTGTGTTGGTTATCTAAATAAGCTACTTGCTTATTCCTGTGTACCACCGTATACGATACAGTGGTGTTGGGTTTCTCCCTTGGGTTTAGAGCACATTCGTCATCTGGAGCCCACCGCGAGGGGGAAGTTTTAAGCTACCTTCGGAGCTTAAATTGGGTTTTTATAACCAAGGCCTATCGTTGTTGGGGGCATTCCCAATAATACATCCGAGTTTTCGCTATTCCGCCTAACGGCAAGGAACGTCAACTCAACAACAAAAACGCTGGTGAATTTCCGAATCTCCTTCGAGATCCGGGGCAGTTAAACGCAGGCCTGAATCGTTCTCATACGACGGCTACTACCGGTCGACAGACCAAAACCTCTCTCGCTGCAAAGGCAACTCTGGTTGCACCGCTTGAGAGCGCGCGTTTCCCTACAAAGAAGGGAACATCTACGAGACCAAGACCTTCTGGTGCATCTACTACGCAAGGAAACCCCGAAGCAGGGCCATCTAGGACCGAAGGGAATACCGAGCAACTGGACACCACATCTCAGTCTATTTCGACAATTGGCGGCGCAAGGGGGTTTCCAAAGAAAGTGCGGCGGCGTCTACAAGGACGTCGATACAAGCGTTCTATTTAGGAGGACCAGGAGGAGCAGGTGACCACCCTGATCAAGAGAATGATCGGATGGATCACTTGTATAATACGAGAGAGGACGAAATACTATCCCAAAAGGTGCAGCAGATGTTAATGGGAAGAAACCAGTATCTCAGCCGCCCGTCTCAACCTACTTCGCCCTACATGTTCCAGCCGGTTGCTCAACCAAACCTGCCCATGCAAAACTTCGTCAATACAGGCGGTGTTCAACCACCGCCTGCCCAACCTCAACCCCAGTTTATACAAGCTTCTCCACCGGTGATACCATCCGTACCACTAGGGCAGGCTTGGGATCTGAACCAGATTATGCAGTTAGTTCAGATCTGCCGGGGTGAAGGAGCTGTAACGCCAGAGACACAGCAACAGTTTGTTTCCACTAGAACGGGGGCGTCGTCGGATCCGAATCCGCCGGCTCCGAAATTTTAGTTGGTTCAAGGAAAGAGGGCCGGAATAAGGAAAAGCCACCTATTCTACCAACGGTCACCCCTCCTGAGAACGGGAAAACGGCTGATACTGATGACAATTGGCGAAGGCGAAAGAAGAAAGTTACTTTTGTGGATGATGAGGAGAGCGGTGGAGAGGAAGCAAGGACAGAGGAAGTTCCACAGAGGAAAACCGCTGATCCTAAACCCTCAACTCAGAGAAGGATGGTTACGTTGGAAGAAGTGACGGACGAGGAAGAGGAAACCTCGGTTCCGTTCGAGAAACTAAAAAGACCAGAGAAGAAGAAGCGTACTGATGATATCTCCAGGGATAAGGAGAATCAGCAAGTACACGAGAGAGCCTACAAGCTCGTTTCGAAATATGATGATCCTCACCTTATTTCGGACCTGTTGGACCAGACGAAGGATACGGAATTAAGAGGCATTACAGTCGGGAAGCTCGCTGCTATGAATGGCGACTATGCAAAAAGGCTGAGAGACATCACGTTCAAAATCAGGAGGCCAGTCAGGCCGGTTCTACTGAGCGCGAATCCTTTGGAAGAAACGTCGGACTTCCCGTTCATGGAAGACGATGATATTCCCGTGACACTCGAGCCAGATGCCATTCATATCGATGAGCTACCTGCGCTCGATTCATTCTATATTTCGACCGAGGAAGACAGAGGGACTATACCAGGGAGCTTAATTGCCACGGACATAGTCTTGACGTACATTGCCTCGTTACCAGAAGGAGAGGTACCGAAACAAATCTTCGCTGCCTGTTCATCGGCGGCATTGAGAGTACTCTTCCCGGTGGTGAACGGATCGGAAAAGGTGGAGAGCGTACGAGATGGAGGGTCCCAGATCGTGTCCATGGCCTTGACGATTGCGGAAAGGTTGGGTCTGACATGGGACCCGGATGTTCAAATATACATGCAAAGCGCGAACGGGCAGTTGAAAAAGTCAGCGGGACTGGCTAGGAACGTACCGTTTTTGTTTGGGGATATAACGGTATATCTCCAAGTGCACGTAATTGATCAACCGGCGTACGATGTACTGTTGGGAAGGCCGTTCGACATCCTTACAGAGGCGGCCACGAAGGACTTCAAAGATGGAAGACAGACAGTTACCATCTGCGATCCCAATAGCACTAGGAGAGCTACCCTGCCTACTTTTGCCAGGGGAGCACACTCGGTCGCTGGACGCGTGAAGCAGGCAGTACTGCCCGCGGCTACGGCTCGCGAGGGGAAGTCAAGCGGTCAGGAAGAAGAAGACGCTGCAAAGCAGGCAAATTTTCATGGCTCTTCGAGGAATTAGGTCTGGATACCGAAGGAGAAGAGTTAGCTGTGAAGTTTGGTTTAGACGAGAATGGGGAAGTACAGATAGAAGGCTACATGGGGCCTACGCAAGGTCACAGATTTTCATCAGATGAGTTGAAATCGGCGTACCTTGTAGCGTCCATGGAGAAAGGTGCCTTGAATGGGGATCGAGCAGCTACACAACTCTTACAAGAGTATGTTGGAGGCCTCGAAAAGAGCGAGACAGGAGAGTTTCAAGTCCTTACCTTCGAGGAACGTCTCCCGGAGATAAAGCGTAGCCGAAGCTCCATTAAAAAGCTGAATCGGAAGAAGAAGAGGCGCTTTCACGAAGCTGATTCGACGAAAGAATGCTTCAAGTGTGGAGTAGTGCCTTGCAAGGAAGATGTTCTGACCCAGGCGGCTGAAGTGCGGGATATTCCTGTTCTAGAGTCATTTGCGGGGAAGAAGTACAAACCGGTGGCGTTGAAAACAAAGCCTGTGTACGCGGAGTTACCCGAGAAGTACCGAATTAAACGGGAAATAATAGGGGACCCGTTGAAGGACATTCCCGAACTCTCCACTCGTCCGGGAGAGTTCATTCCGATAGGTCGGTACTCACAGGAACGAAAGGAAGGAATAGACGCGATCCACTCGGAAGACTTCCTGTGGAAAGAGGAGCGCAAGCTGATGCATCATTTCATGAGCATTCAAAACGACGCCTTCGCTTGGGATGACTCGGAAAGAGGCACCTGGAAATCAGAATTCTTCCCACCAATAGAAATTCCCACGGTTGAACACAAGGTTTGGGTGGAGAGATCTATCCCGATACCAAGAGGTCAACTGAGTGAATTCTGTAAAGTGATAAAAAAGAAGATTGACGCGGGTGTCTATGAACCGTCGAATTCCTCGTATCGATCCAAGTTCTTCGGCGTCTTGAAGAAAGATGGGAAGAGTATACGCTTGGTACATGCCCTCGAGCCACTGAATGCTGTAACCATTGCACATTCGGGAATTCCTCCGGCAACGGATGAGCTCGCAAGTCACTGCTCAGGTAGAGCGTGTGGGGCGGTGTTCGATTTATACTCAGGCTACGACCATCGGGAGATAGCTGAAGGATCGAGAGATTTCACAACTTTTCAGACACCTTTTGGTGCTCTGAGGCTGGTGAAGCTACCACAAGGCTGGACGAATTCAGTACCAATCTTCCATGATGATGTGACGTTCATACTGAAGGACGAGATCCCGCACATCACTGTTCCGTATATTGACGATGTGCCTGTAAGAGGGCCCGGTAGTAGATATCAGGACAAGGATGGGACGTATGAGACTATCCCGGACAACCCTGGGATACGTCGTTTTGTCTGGGAGCACTTTGTGAACCTTAACCGGATCGCACAGAGATTGAAGTATTGCGGGGGCACGATTTCCGCTCTAAAAGTCATCTTGTGTAAATCGGAATTCACTGTTGTTGGTCACGTATGTTCCTTTGAAGGCAGGAAACCGTCGACAGAGAGGATTGGGGTTATATCAAGGTGGCCACCTTTACAAGATGTGTCTCAAGTACGACAGTTCCTGGGTGTCGTTGGAGTACTGAGGATGTTCATCAAGAATTATTCGATAAAAGCCAGCAGATTGAATAGGCTGCTACGCAAGGATATCGATTTCGAGTGGACGGACAAGGAGCAAGCTTCAATGGATATACTGAAGAGATCGGTGGAAAATTGTGAAGCGTTGAAGCCTCTAAACTACGATTGGGACTCGGACATTGTATTGGCTGTGGACACTTCGTGGATGGCCATAGGGATTGAAATATATCAGGTCGACCCGAACGACCCTCGAAAGAGGTACTATGCCAAGTTCGACTCTATCCCCTTGAATGAAAGAGAGGCCAGGTTCTCACAACCGAAGCGGGAATTGTACGGGCTGAAGCGGGCTTTAGAACATATGCAGTATTGGCTGCTAGGTTGCAGGAAGCTTGTGGTAGAGACGGATGCTCTATACATCAAAGGAATGCTGGACAATCCTGGGATGGGACCCAACGCTACTATTAACCGCTGGATTGAGGAAATTCTGATGTTCCATTTTACGCTCAAACACGTAAAGGGGAGTACCTTCTCGCCTGATGGTCTCTCTAGAAGGAAGCGTCAAGAGGGTGATGAGGTCCATGGAAGCCCGGAGGATGGGTTTGATGACAACCCGCCCCCGGAAAAACACGAAGAGTGGGATTACTCTATAGATCAGCCCTTCGAGTTTGAAGATTTCAAGACCGGAATAGACACCCGAGGAGGCTACTTTGTGGAAATAAAAGACGAATCTCAACCGTCAGACACAGTCTTGATGAATATCTTCGAGCAGCAGTGTAGAGAAGCGTATATGGACGAACGGGAGGAAGCTAGGGTTCTTCGAACCAAATTCGAGGAGCTAGGTGAACCTATTCCGCAGTTCATAATGAGTCACATCCGGGAGGAAGAACCTTTACTGCCAGATGATGCGTTCAAGTTCGATCCTAAGAAGCGGGAAACCTACCCTGAGGATCAGCGCACTGATTCTGCGAAGCGGCAGGATGAGAGATTGGAAACCGTGCGAGAGTGGCTCGATAACTCGGGAAAGAATAGGCCGTCTGACTCTGGGAAGAAGGCATTTCATAAGCTTATGAAATACGCTAGGAACTTCTTCCTGGACCAACGAGGACACCTATTCAGGAAATCAGCGGATGGAGCACACAAGTTGGTGGTGAATAAGGAACACAGGATGTACATGATGAGAGGGTCTCATGACAGTCTGGGGCATAGGGGAGCGTATGCGACGAAATCACTGGTGGAACAGCGGTTTTGGTGGCCTGAGATGGAGCGAGATATCGCTTGGTATGTCAGGAGTTGCCATTTGTGCCAAACCAGACAAGAAGAGTTGCTACGCATTCCGCCCGTTCCTACTTTTACACCGTGCCTATTCCAAAAGATTCACGTCGACGTTGCGGTCATGAGTGTGGTTTCAAATGGACACCGATATGTGGTTGCGGCCCGAGACGCACTTAGCCGGTATCTAGAAGCTAAAGGACTGAGAGCGGATAATGCGCCGGCGCTAGGCAGGTTCTTGTTAGAGAACATCATATGTCGATGGGGTTGTCCAAAAGAGATTGTAACAGACAACGCACCGCAGTTCCTGGAGGCGATTGAATGGTTACACCAGAAGTACGGGATTACGGGAATAAGGATTTCACCGTATAATTCCCAGGCGAACGGACCGGTTGAGTCGGGGCATAAGCACATGAGACAAATGTTGTACAAAGCAACGGGAGGTGACGTACGGAAGTGGTTCTGGTTCTTACCCCAAGTGATATGGGCGGATAGAATTACTACCCGACGTGGTCTTGGGTGCTCACCTTACTATGCAGTAACGGGAAGTCACCCGAGTGTCCCGTTGGACTTGGTAGAGGCGACGTGGCTAGTGGAATACCCTGGGGAGATAATCTCTACGGCGGAATTAATTGGTCTACGAGCTAGGGCTCTGGCAAAGCACCGTCAACATTTGGAAGAAATGAGGGACAGAGTGGACGCAGAAAAATTGGCTGCGGTGAGGAAGTACGAGCAAGAGTTCAAGCATTCCATCAGAGACTACGACTTCCAGCCAGGGAGGCTAGTCTTAATCAGGAATACGCGTGTTGAAAAGTCGTTGAACGCGAAGTTTGAACCCAAATACCTTGGACCGATGGTTGTACTACGTCGGACGAAGGGAGGATCGTACATAATGTGCGAAATGAATGGAGCAGTATACCCGGGTAAAGTGGGAGCTTTCAGGGTTATACCGTATATAGCTCGAAAATTCATAGGGCATCGAAAGAAGGTTGAAGAGCTTATTGACATGTCCAAGGAGGAATTGGACGCGTTAGTGATCAAGAAAGCGGGAGGAGAAGAGCCGCTGGATCGAGACCTACAGTTTGAGGATATGACCCTGAACCCAGGATGGGAAGAGGAAGAGTCCGAGGACGAGCAGGATGGTCCTGCGGCAGAGGAAGAAGTTGAAGAGATGGAAGAAGACCCAGATCCGTCACAAGTCAGACGCTCAAATAGGAAACGAATTCAGAGAGAACGTTCACATTGAACCTAGATACAAGTGCTAGAGCGGACACGGTACTGTACTATGACTACCCAAGCACGGGGGTGTGAACGTGGCTATAAAGGATTAAGCTCTTGTGAAATAAAAGAGTGAGGAAGGAACGAACCTGGAAGAGCACCTAGAAGCGTCTAACGCGGAAACACTCGCATCCAACGAGGAAAGTGTTCACGACGTCTGGAATACGGGTACCACGGTCATCCGTGCTATGCTTGCGGTTGAAGGCGATTTGAGCAACCTTAATCTCGACGGAGGCGAGCAGCGTAGCAACGCCTTCGGAACCGGCCACCAGCGTGAGCGTGGGTTCCTCAAGGAAAGGAATCTAAGGGGGTGACATGAATAAACTCGAAGTCGAGGGCCGAGGAATAGCCTATAACTCACCCAGAAGCGGGCGGTCCGAGCCATGAGTCTGTTCACTTCCTTCGGTACGATCTCTTCAGCACGCAAGTCGAGGAAGTCGGAAGACGCGGAAAGCAGGTGAACCCAGTCACTAACGAGGTGCTGGGGCGGTTCGAAGTCGGGAATGGGAGTTATGCGGACGGTGCGTGCGACGAACATGGTGTATAACGGGTGAGATGGGAACAGACCCGTCCCCGGCTTATATACACTTGAGGTCAGCACCCGGAAACGCGACGCCCGGAGACGGATTGAAAGGAGCATGACAATGCGGAAGGAACGATCTCGCTAGGAAAAATAGTGGGACGGCCCTAATTCCGGATAATCTTTGAATCTTGCGCTTATAACTACTCTAATACACAGATAGTATTACGGGGAAGAAGCGGGGTTGAAAGGGTTACGAGGGTTCGTAACTAGAGAGGGACTAATAAACGACCGGTGAAGCCAAGAAGCGAGCCAGAGACTTACACAAGTAGGCGTGGCGGGCGCGACGGTAGTCCTCACAGAGGTCGAGGAAAGCCTCGAGCTCGGTAGGAAGCTGACCTCCCGGCCAGGAGTCGCCGAAGTCGTGCGCGATAGCAATACGGGCGATCTTGATAGCCATGGCCGACACCATCAGACTAACGTCCTGGTCGAGGATAAGGCGCGAGCCTGTCAAATCGGAAAGGAAAGGAGTCTGGGAATAATTTAGCAGACGGCAATAAGAGCTCGGAATAACGCACCCAAGAGTCCGTAGCATGATCCCGGGCTGCTGAGTTATTGAGAGGGCCGAATAAATGGATAAGGCGTTGCTGCATGGACACAGCGCGCTGCCAAGGAAGAATATCGTTGGGTCGGGCGACGTAGGCAGTGTGAGGGTATGGCATTATTAGCAAGCAAAGCCCGGTCGATTCCCTTTTTAAAAGGGAGCGGCGGGTGTAGTTTCAAGAGTGGTGCAATTGTCGGAATAAGGTCCCTCGAGAAGATCACTCGGAAGACTGTTTCAAGGAGAGCTGAAATGCATCACTATGATTTTGAAATACAGGGGCTTCGCTTACCGAGATTGGAACACGACAGTAGGTCCATTGATGGTAAGGAAGCACGTCGGCAACAAGCAGCCGCCTGGGAGATCGCTTATACCGATCTTCGGGAAACCGGGTTGGGTTATTCCAAAACAGCAGCGATATATTCAGGGTGCTAAGGAACTACTTTTCACAAGAGGTATTCTAAGGAGCGTATTGAGTTGGTCAACGGAATAGAGTCTAAAGAGCGTATGAAAGTTGGACAAAGAGATCAAGTAAGGACAGGAAGCGTCGGGAACGACGACGAAGTTTGTTACGGAAAGAACGGAGCAGGAGTATTGGAATTAGTTGCGAGAGTTGCGGGAACGAGTTTGCATAGCCTGCGACTTGGCCGAATCATGGGCTCCGGAAACCTGAATCCCACCACGCATGAACGTGGTGCGACGAGGAATCTGGCCTCCCACGAGTGGGGCAGCGCTACCCGAGGGTTCCGACCTGGGAATAACGTTAGCAAAACGAGTCTTAGGAAAGGAATGGAGGTATACCTACTGGAAAGTGAAATCCACGGGAACGAGCTGGCGATCGTTCATAGTGCGACGAACAGCCTCGTACTCGATAAAGACCGCATCGTACTGGCGGACTTCCATGGCGATACGGGTGGCGAGCTCGGCGAGGCGAGTACGGCATGCGCAGTCAGCGCGGAGGATGCCGTCGTTGGACGCGAGTATGCCGCGATGCTGAGAGGGAATGCGGTTGGCACTCTCGAGGATGCGCTGGACCTCTTCGTAAGAGAGGGCTAGAACGGTTATAAGCGAAACGACGCCGTGGAATAAGGAGTACACGAACGGGAGGGACCGTTATGGGCGTTAGAGGCTGGAGTCGGGGGTTTCGAGGGCGCCTTGTTGTTAGCTCTGAAATTCGCGGGTTGCGTGGGAGTACTGGAACGTTTCTTGAAGTGGAGTTGATCCTGCTCTGAGTAAACAACGAAGGATAATAGACAAGATGGATGCTACTCACGGCTTTCTTGCGGGAAGGCTGGGAGTCGCCCTCACCCTCGGAATCGGAAACGATGGCGGTCGCGGTAGGGGTTGCATGAGGCTCGATAGCAGGGACCTGCTTCTCCTTGCCTTTCTGAGGATAGTTATAAGAAACAATCAGAAAATAGGGGAGAAGTAGGACGCACGCTAGCCACGGCAGGCTTGTCAACATCCATCACCGAGTCGTCCTTGAGCTCGTCTTCTCCAAGGTCAATGGAGCTGACAGAGTCGACGCTAGGAGAACGCGCGCGACGCTGGACAGACCCGTAAGCAGAATGTGACCGGAATAACCTAAGGGCGTACCTTCGAGGACGACTTGGATGCCGCAGGCTTGGCGAACGGGTTCTTGAGGAACGCCTCGATGGCAGGACGACCTGCGCCTCCAGCGATCTTCTGACGAGCAAGGCGGAAGACCTCAAAACGGTCAAGGAATTGACTGACGGCAACTGGTGCCTCAGGTTCCTTGTTGCCGTCTTGGGCGAACTTCTCTGCACACTGCCGCATCTTGTTGACGACATTGGAGAGAAGTCCGTTCACGCCATCGTGACAGGCGAAGTCGAAGAGGACGGAGTCGGCAAGGATTGGCTCCTGCGGGTTTATTAGACACAGGACACGGAAACAAAGGAAGCAACGTACCAAGCACTCGGCAGTACGAGTCATGGCCTTGAGGAAGGCCTTGGAGCTGGTGTTTTTGGCACCGAGGAGATGCTCAGCTTCGTCACGAGCTTCTTCCCACTCCTCCCGAACACTAGCGGGAGCAACGAAGGAGGCGGCGTCGGATGAGGGACTCATAGTCGAAGGATGGTAGAGACGGAGAACAAATGCAAAGGTAGCAGGGTAGAGGTCGCGGAGTAATTCGTAGGGAGAGTAAATGGAGGCGTCCATGTCTTTATACCAAGATACCCGAAACCTGGACGCTTTACTGGGGACAGTAAAGATCTGAAAAATAGGGGAGGGGATCTGGACGCACATGGATGGATAAATTTATGCCGCCAAGCGAAGAACGAACCAGCAGTTTCAAGGGTGTGGAATGGAAGCATCTTCCATTCCCAGAATTAAGATTGCAGGAACAAGACGATCTTCCCATCCGGGCCTGAGCATTCGAGTTAGCCGGGTATCCGTTCGACGTACGGGCAAAATTCCAATAAAGAAGTTCCGGAACAAGGATCTGCAAGGATGAAGGTTTAGGAACGCCGAAAGAAGGGTCCGAACCAGAAAAAGGACAGGAAGTACGGATGATACACTCCTCAGGAATAACACCTGAAGCCTAAGCCAGTACCTAAAAAGACATGGCCAGGCGCGATTGTGGACGTACTCGAGAGAGCGATAGAAGACACCACGACTAGTGATAGTCGAGGTGCACTGCTTCACTCGGCTCGATAGTCGAAGGGTTGGCAGCGGTTAGATATTACGGGAGGATGACGATGGGAATAACGAGAACGTTTCATTTACAAGCCGAGGACCGGACGTCCCTGTCAAGATCTAATCATCTTGGCGATGGGAATAAGGGGTTTCTCTAACTTGGATGCTATTTCTCGCTTATTCCCGTAACCAAAATTCGCAGTAATAAGGGCCCTGTAATATCCGTGCCGGAGGGTAAGGACAAAGGGGCCGGAACCTGAGGTCGGAGGCCGGAGGTCGGAGGTCGGAGGGACGTAGACCGAGGGTGATCCGGATGAGGCGAACGCTACTCGGAGGGAGAGCGCACCAGCCACTTGACTTCCGAGAGAGGAGTACTCGGAGACTAGATTGGCACAGAGGAATTGCGGAGGCAACACACGTTAATTAACTACTGACGTACATCACAATCGTATGTCCTATTTATACTAAGTAAGTATGACACGATCAAATGGAGTCAGAAGCGCGAAAGACAATAAGCTCTATGTTAAACAATAAGAAAGAAGATGATAAAGATAATCACAATAAGGGAAACGCTCAGAACGACTTCATTGCGTGAAAACCCTATCGGATTGTGCAATACGATGAATCGGATGCATCATTGGTCGGAGCGTCCGGAACAGTCGGAGACGGTCCGGACCGGAGGTGGTCGGAGGATGTCGGAAGGACGGAGTTGATGACATGGATATAACAGGCCCGAAGGCCATTTCCATTCCGACTATTTTACAAGGCTAGTAGGGATTTCTACACGACCGACTATCTAAAATACGCGTAAGATAGTGGTGTGTGTGGGTGCGAGCGAGTAAGTATTTTTGAGCGTCCGAGCGCCGGAGTCAGAACATATGAAAACGAAACAAAGGCGAGAAGCGCCTACACCGAAGCACCAGAAGGAGTGGGGGCGGGAACACCCTCCTCCTCCATGTCAATGTCACCCTCGTGAACCACGACAGGCTCGTCCTCGGACTCCTCAGGCTCATCAGCGTCGGCAACCACGCCCTCGTTGTACTCCTCGATGAGCGCGTTGATGGCGTCGAACATGGGACGCTTCCCATGAGGCGTGGTGGGGTACGAGCTCCAGAGGGACTCGAGGCCCTCAGTGCCGAAAGTGTCGTTGGCAGTCTTGAAGCGGACGAACATGGCGCCAAGGTCTTCGATGAGGAAGCCGCGGCACAAGTCGAAATTGTCCCGAGCGGACTGGACAGCTTCGACCTGGCGACGGATGTGGCTCATGTCGAAGGCGTGAGCTGGATTTTTAGTCAGTAGAGCAGGAGACGAAGAAAAGGAAATATGTACTGGTGCCGTGGAGAAACTCCCAGGAGGCGAGAGCAGTGTCGACGAGCGCGAGTACGTTCTGCGAGTCGCCGTAGTGGTCGCAGTAGGCGTCGCGTTTTTTTGACGACGCACTCCTGGCAGGCGATGCCGAGCGGGTGAGCAATGCACTTCTTCCGCAACAGGAAGCAGAGGAGGCACGACTTGTGGGGCTGTAAGGAGAGTTAGATGAAGAAGGAAGAAAAGGGCACGGGCACTCGCCTTTACAGCGTCGCCGACGCTGATGTCCGTCACCTCTTGAGACGGGAGAGGCTCGAACTGAGGACCGAGGTGACGGGTCTGGCTGGTATCGCGTGAGTGGGGCTCGTTGCCTTGATAGTTCCGCGGGCGGATGATACGAGTCTGGGCGACGTTGGACACGGACACCGTGACGACGCGATTGAGGCCTGGAATAGGAATAGACACTGCACAAAGGAGTCGGCGCGCAGAAATGTGGTGAAGCCAGAGACTCATACCATGGTGCTTTTTGCGGTCGCTTAAGATATCCTTGAGGCCTTCGAGGACGTCGGCGGTGACGGTTGCGTTGCGAGACTCCTCCTCCTGAGCAAGGGTGCGTTAGCAACAGAAGGGTGGAAAGGAAGACGAGCGGTTTACCTCCTTCTTCCCTTTTTCCTTCTTCACGGTCGTGGGTTTGGAAGACGACGCGACGGGAGCGGACGACGAGGTCTTCGCGCGAGAAGTAGTGGAAGAACGAAGAACGCGGCCAGCCTACGAGTGAGTAAGGGCAGAATATATACGCATGCGTATTGTTACGCACCTTGGCTCCCACCGAAGCGTCATCCGCGACGGTGTCCATCTCGTCGTCCTCGTCAACCTCGGGCTCCGGCTTGGGTGTGTGACTGACTTTCGCCTTCTTGGAAGCGGGGATCTCGACAACGGGCCGCGAACTGGAAGCCATTATCAGCAAAGCTGGGCTAAGGGAATGAAGTAACGAGACGTACGGGGAAGTCTTGGATGGAGTAGGAAGAGGACCGGCGGCGCGCTTTTTGGACTTGAAAGTTGTGGCGAAGGTGCTGGCCAAAGCCAGTGTCACGGCAGACACAGAGGTAGTGACCTTGGGAAAGGTAGCCGTCTTGGCAATGAACGAGTTCTGAAAAAGGTGTCAGAAAGCTCTTGTACGAACGAGAGGAGCCTGGCGTACCGTTTTACGAGGAAGGGGAATCGCGGTCCAATCTTCGTCCCTGTCGGAAGCAGCGGCGACGAGCTTGCGGATGCCACAAAGGAACGCGGTGACGTTCTCGGGTAGCATCTCCCCGTGCTTCAGAAGAGCACAAGCGACGCGCTGAGGAAGATGTGAGACGAAGTTAGGAAGCGAGAAAAAGGAGAGGGCGTACCATATGAGCCAGCCCCTTTCTCAGCATCTTCTCCGCGTGAGGCTGCTCGCAAGCGACGCCAGGGTTGGTCGCAGCAATCACGTATTTGAAGAAAGAAGACATGGCCGGGTCGAGGACGACTTTGAAAAACGGGGAAACCGAGACCTTGGTGATGGCAGAAACGAGGGGCGCTGGGAAAGAGAAAAAGTTGTTCCGTTCGTAGATGGGTGGAGGAGAAGGAGAGCGTGCAGGGGAGTTGGGACGTTCGTCCTCGCTGTCGGTGGGCGCCTCGACGAAGTTCATGATGGTGAAAGATAAGGAGGGGACGACTTGGCCATGAAAGTCTTATAAACTGAAAAATTTTCAATTCAGTCCATAGGAGCCAATGGCCAGCGTACCAGGGTTTTGGACAGAGAATGGTCATGGCCGTTTAAGAGAAGGAGAAGTGAGTCGCCGTAGTGATGACTCTATTTCAATACAAAAGGCTATTATAAGCTGCGAAATAGAGTTTGATAAAAGACCCACGAGTCCGAGTCATGGTCTAGAAGCCGGAACGAGGCGGTTCCGCAACGGCATTCTTCATTTAGCATGGGAACGCATCGGCGGAGGGCAAACTCGAGGCAAGAAGTGATAATGAAGTGACGTAAGGATTGGCGGTTCGGGAATAAGCCGAGCAGGTCAATTCCTCGGCATCACAACATTCAATGATCAACCGGAAGACGCTGAAATACCTCCGTTGCTGCTATGATCCGGGAACTAAGGATTGACCGGGGGCGGTCAAGATTAGAAAATAGGGGAGATGATACGCCTGCAAAATGAACACGCTAGGAATACGTGAAATTTCGCGATTTCTCTTATAACCAACAGTGGTATCATCTCACGAGAGCGCTAGTGCTGAGCCCAGAAGCAGCTAGTAGGATTACGATGCATGGTGTACTGTACGGGTCGAAGGGGAACCTAAGATGACTGACGGACCCACTCCGAAACACGTAGGAGTTCGTGCTAGTCCTCTTACCAATGGGAATATCTTATAACCAAGCCGTTGAGCTCTGGTTCAATCCGATGGTTACAAGGGAATTAGCAGCAATTGGGAATAAGCGGACGGTTGAGTCATTGATCACGATCGAGGCCTCAGCTGGAGTCATTACCAACCGGAATGATGGCGCCGGAAGATCGTGTGCCTGGTCCGTGATATCGGAACACGGGAGCACTCTGGAATCACTACTTGCGAGCTTCGGAATGGTGTCTTTGATGACGGGATACCCAAGATATGGGTATCGAATTAAAGCTACGGACCAGTACTATCCGGTCCTGGAACGATAGCGCAGAAGACGGAAGATGGGAATAATGGAACTCGACTTCCGACCCTTGGCATCAGCCTTACCAACCTGAAACATGATGGATCGACGGCTGACTGAGCTTGGGATGGTGCGAGGATGGCGCCATCCAACCTGTAGACCAATGAAATAGCAAGGATACCCTAATTGCGTTGCGAGGATCGCATTCCTGTATTATTTATTAGATTGCCGGACTTGTATATAACTAGGTAGAGTGTTCCCTTGGAGGCCGAACAATCACCCCCGTCTGTTGTACGCATTAGCGTCTCTAAAGGGTTGTGCTTGGGCTTTCGAGGTGCACTGTGTTGGATAGTGGCTTCTTAAAGTTTGTACTAGTTGGAATCATATTATTTTGAATCGGAATCGTCGTCATCGTTGAAACCAAATCGTCGTACTCGCCTCAATCAAGAATCTATTAAGCAATCAGTCAAGTCAAGTCGTTGGAACATCGTCGTATTTGGCTAGGGAATCTCAGTACCAGTCGGGAAGAAGAGTAGAATCGAGTTGCGAAGTTTCGGAATAAGGAATACGATCGGTGTTTGACCACCAACCCACCTACTACATCAATCTTATCAACTACAGCTGAGAGGCTATACAATCTACCAAAAGGGTTGCTTGTTCCAGTCTCGACTGAACCTAAAACCCGTCCCTTGGAAATACCACTTTCCTTCGGAATAAACTTATTACTTTCTCCCTCCACAACCTACTACCTGTATAAGGACCTGTATTGGGACTTTTACTCGTCTGAACACTCGATTGAATACACTCGCTACGAGCTCGTGTCTGTGTTGGTTATCTAAATAAGCTACTTGCTTATTCCTGTGTACCACCGTATACGATACAGTGGTGTTGGGTTTCTCCCTTGGGTTTAGAGCACATTCGTCATCGCTCTTACGCGCCGCCGATCCGATACCTTTTCGACGGTCCCTCGAACTCGCTTTTGACAGCATCGCACCGTCTATGCAGGGATTCTACCTCTACCCCACTCAAACGTGTCTTACGGAATTCGAGTCTGTAGATCCAGGTTGCTGGAAGGATTCAAAGGTGGTTCCCAACGCTCGCTCGGACGAGCGGTTCGCGATGGATGATGATGAGCGGTTGGATGCGGAAATCACGGAGGCGTTCAAGAGCAAGGGTGATCTTCGCCGGAACAGGGCGCGCAAGATTGGGAAACGTGTTCACACTAGTAAGGTTTAAAGGGGGGTTTTCTTGTTAACGTTGGTTTGAATGTTTTGTAATTGCGTTCCGCTTGGTCTGTATTTCGAATTCCGTGATCCCAAGCATGCCTTCCCTCACACATCGCTCTTGGTCTCGAACCAGTTCCCAGGGTCGGTACGCCACTGAGAGCCAGGGATGGAGTATACCCCTCCCTACACCGCGTCAATAGCATGAAGGCGAGGGAAAACTGGGAAATGTCAGAATTTAAATACCTGTTTCTCCATCCCAATGTTACATTCTTGAGCGGCTGTTCGAAGTTGTAGATGAAAAGGTCAACCGTAGGGATGTTGAACGAGCAGCTGCAGAAATGATATGTCAAAGTAGACAGGGGGAGGGGAGAAACGGTTATAATTACTCAGAATGCGGTGACGGACATGAGGACGGACATGCCGTTTTTAACCTGACAGTGCTTCGGGCGTTTGTGGGTGAGCAGAACACCTGGACAGACGGATAAAGCCGAGCTTAAGAATAATTTTCTCAAGTCTGCCCGAGCAAGCTTGATTCTTCAATTTTATTTTATTTCCATTCCCTCATAGCCTTGTCGCGTTCGATGCGCTAGTTTTGCTTGGAGGCCAATCACCACACGGTATTGAAATTTTTTCGACGAAAGTTTGAAGCTAGATTACCCTGGTCCTAATTTACCCAAGCAACCCAATCCCCACGAATAAAATACCGATCCACAAATGGGGCATACCTCCCCATTCTTCTTCCCTGTAGGCGCTGAATTGGCATTGGCAGTCCCAGTTCCCGTTGCGATCCCACCCCGAGTCTGCGTCTGCGTCGACGTCGGCGCCTGCGTGGCCACTTTCTGCGCAGGCGCAATTTGGGCCAACAGCGAAGCACGCACTTTCACAGCGTCCTGACTGGCCGACTGTGCGTTCGTCTGCGCCAGGAGTTGGACGGAAGGTGCATCGGCCACACTCTGTGGGTTCTCGACGCCAAAGTTGAACCTGCGGCATTAGGTACCGTGAGGAGCCAAGTGAGTATGGGAGAGAAACGTACACGGAGTAAAAATTCCGCATGAACGAGTCGCCTGCAAAGATATCCATCCCGAACGCTGGAGTAAACGTGGCGAAGGGAGTCACGCATAGAGGGAGATTCATGGACGGGTCCACGACAACCTCGGAGAGATCCAAGGGATGGATCGGGAATTCTTGTCCCCTGTAGTTCGCATCACCATTGTGAGTAATCCGCGAGAAGATTCTAGGTGTGGACGTACCCAATCTGCAGCGATAAGATCGCCGTCGTATTACACGGGACCGTCCAAACCTTATTCGGACCGAAGAAGTGCAGCTGTTGGTTCTGCGCACCCGGAATGAGGGAGTAGATCCCATCGATGAGAGCCTGGGGCATAAACGTGAACGGTGTGCCCGTGTCAAGTCTCAACACCATCTGACCCGGAGGCACACCATCCACATTGGACGGGGGCAACTTCACCGGTTTGCCGTCGACAGTAAATCCGCCGAAAATGAAACCCCACTCGCCGATATTGCCGGGAAACAAAGGTAAGATCGGCGCGTTCTGCACGGCAGCGTACTTGGGATCCACATCGTTGATCGTGAATGACGCATCGGATGTGCCTTCCTGGTCGTCCGTCCGCGAGAGGGAGAAAGCGATGAAGCTGTTCTGAGTGGGCGTCTGGTCGACTACATTCAAGATGAAGGCCCGGCCGGCGTCTTCGGGAAAGTTGGGATTTCCCTGTAGCGTGTCGCCTGTGCTGGAGATGTCGCCTTGGCCGGCAAAGGACATCCCGATGAGACCGTCTAGCCCGAGGTCGAGAACCAACGCGAGGGTTACCTGCGATGAATGCGAGACGATTTAGCATGGTTTGGTTCCAGGGATGCCCACTGATTTGGCGTTGTTGAAGGCTTTGCATCGCAATTGAGTCAGTCCTTTCCGACAGCATGGTTGATTGTGTTAACACATACCCTGTTGAGCAACGCTGTATGGCCCAAGTTGCACGGTTGCCAACCCGATAATACCATTGACGAAACCTCCGCTGTATCCGTTCGATACGGGGATCCCGGTGTCCTGGAACTCAAAGTCGGGTGGAGTAACCAGCCTAGGAACGATGGATTTAGCGTCGCAGATATTAAGATCCAGAGAGTTGATGGTACCAAAGATCCACGCCTCCAGTATCAACCATGACCCTGAAATCTGCAAGAAATGTGAGACGGGAGGAAGCCGCAGAGAACGACACCCGCCTCTCCCGTTGACCGTTATATTTGTAGCATACTGAGTAAATTGAGAACAAGAGTTGAAGATAGGCATGCGGCACTCACTCGGAGATCCACAGCATCCGCCGACACCGACACGGTCGTGTTCGCCACCGCCTCGAACGTGATTCCAGCGCCTTGGGCTCGAGCGAGAACGGGCGGTAACGGCGTTGACGTGCGCTGCACGACAAGTCCGATGGAGTAAGGAATGACATTCGCAAAGAAGAAAAGGGCCATTGCCAGCAGGGAGGGCCACATCATGGTCGAATGAAAGGGGAGAAAGCCGGAAGGGAAGAAAAGAAATGCGGGAGAACAGGATGCCGAGCAGGGGTACTGCAGATACCTATTTTATCTCTAGCTGGACGAGGCACGGCAACCGCTTGGAGTCTTGGACAACATCCGATCATTTGCCGATCACCCCTTGAAAGTGAGCAGATGGACGGTCTTGCGTGGGATAGAAGCGGGTGTATCGAACGAATATGCCAGTGACCAATCTCGGATAGCTCCGGAAGATTGAAGAGCGCTGGAAGGTCGGCAGAGAGCGTAAGCAGGTAAGTAGTTGGACCAGGGATGGCAGCCGCTGGGACAACATCCGATCATTTGCATCACCCCTTGAAAATGAGCAGATGGGCTGTCTTGCGTGGGATAGACGGCGACTTTGTCAGAAGCGGGTGATTGGGAAACGCGTTCATAGTAGTAAGGCCTCGGTCCAGGGGACAGGTGTACAACCTTGAAGGGGTGTTTTCTTGTTGGTTTGAACGCTTGTAATTTTGTTCGACTTAGTCTGTACTTCGAAATCCATAATCCCACGCATGCCTTGCCTCACACATCGGTCTTGTTCCCGAACCAGCTCCCAGGGTCGGTACGCCACTGAGAGCCAGGGATGGAGTATACCCCTCCCTACAACGGGTCAGTAGAATGAAAACGAGGGATATGTCAGAAATCAGATACCTGTTTCTCCATCCCAATATTACATTCCTTGATCGGCTGTTCGAAGTTGTAGATGCAAATATCAGCCGTAGAGATGTTGAACGAGCAGCTGCAGGAATGATTATAATCGGGAGACGACGGGAGAAGACGGTGTTACCCAGAATCTGCGGTGACGGACATGAGGACGGACATGCCGTCTTTCACCTGGCAGTGCATCTGGCGTTGGTGGGTGAGTAGAGCACATGGACAGATGACCAGCCGACGCACAGAGAGATCGCCTCCGCCGATGACTTGCACGCCTTGAATCGTTCTAATGAGAAGAGAAAATGTAGCGGTCGGCATGGACAAGAATCATGGCGAAAACCGGCACGCACCCACAGTAGTCCTCCACACACCCATCGGCCCACACCTGGTCGACCTGCGGGTGGGTCAACGTTCTTGGATCAACAGTCTAGAGAGGCACAACTCGCACCGCCGTCCCAGAATCATAGCAATAAATTTCAGACCCTGACGAGTCCCAGCATGTGAGATCGAACGAAAACCGCGGCAAAGCCTCGCTCACACTGCCTCTCCACCAGCTCTCTAGTGTTGCTAGTCAAGTGCTGTCGCGGCGGCGGAGCAGGACCGACGGCGACGTGGAACCGTTGGGCCAGTAAGCCGCCCCCGATCCGGCTGCGAACAAGGTGAGTGGGTTTGAGTGAAGCGCGATGAGCGCCAATGCTCACTGTAAAATACCTGGGAAGGGCGAGCCACGGAGCCGGACGGCATTCCAACACTCCCAGCCGTCAGCCACGACAGCAGCATGGGGACTAGAAATCGGGATCGAGGTTTCGCGAAGAACATCATGGGTACCGATGTAGTTGAGGCGGACTCGTACCGCTTTAAAAGGCACTGTCAGTATGAGCGGCGGTGATGGGGCCATCGAGTCGGTGAAAGCTTGTATGTATCCGACTCGGAAATTGAGCATCTTACTTCCATTACGCGTGTAGACTCCTGTGGGGCTTTGATTTGAGCTCAAGCTCAGCGCTCAATCGTGGCTCGATAAGATCCGCGTTGTACACTTCGGACGCCAGCGTGCATTCCATGCATCCTGCACATACTGTCAGAGGCTAGGAAATGGGAGCATAGCGGACGCCTCTGCGAGGGCGTTGATTTTGCGGCATTGCGCCCAAAATCCACGGTGATTCGCCGCAGCGTTGGCCGCTGTGTGTGCGGCGATTTCTTGCTTGAGATTCAGATGGTGGTGCGAAAGCGAGAAACGTGGCGACTGTTGATCCAATGATTTGTGTAGCCCGCTTCGCGGCAGTGCCCGCTATGTCACATTGGCAGGTCTCGCGGTAGTGCTGGGGATGGGTTCGATTTGGCTCTGTATGGTATGTATCAAAGCCCCCGGGCCTCCCGTATCGTATATATCGTATGTATTGATCGCGTATTGATGGCGTACAGCCACCGCCTAATATGGTAATTTTCGCTCTGCCGGCGCTCGGCGTGATTTTTTTCCGTCTCAAACGCCCAGATTCGGAGCGGAATACATGCCAAATGATCCAGCTCCCGATGATTTCTCCCTGTTCTCTTCTCTCTGCATGGTCGAACCGGAACCCAGAGGTATCTGATACATTTGATACACGGCAGTCCTTCATCCTGGCCATGTATCGTATGTATCGAATCGTGTATCATACCACTTGGTATCATACGTAATCAATACATCCCCAGCACTATCTCGCGGCTACTTACTGTAGCTTGATTTTTTTTCCCCCCACTATTGGTATTCCGAGCGGCGTGAAAATGTAAACCCGCCTGTTTACATTACATCATCGATCACATAATCAGTAGCTCCTTGTCGTTCTCCACGTCTGTTGTACCTCCTCGCTTCGTTCGTCGAATATATCGTGGTCTTATTGATCTCGGTGCGAGTTTCTCACTTAGTGTTTCCTATCCGGCCGATAGGCTTCCAGAAAAATAGAACCAAAGGTACTACGACAAGAGCATCGAGATTTACTTATTATGTATATATGACTGGGGTCGGCCTAAAGCTTCACTGCTCGACGCGCACGTAGTGTTGTCAAAGTCCGGTTCGAGTAAATGGTTCGAACCCGAACCGAACCGAACTGAATGCGAAGTTCAGGTTCAAAGGTCAGCGCATGGTCGAACCGAACCTGAAGTTCAGGTTCGAAGTTCAGCCATCGCAGGGAAGTTTGAACCCGAACCGAACTTGAACCCGAAACCCACTGTTATTGATCATTTTCTCACGATTTTGCCAACTTTTTGAATAGATTTTGATTGTACTGACCCTCAGAGTAGAGAAAATAAAACAGCATCTTGCCTGAGACTGTTGGTCCCAGTGCAAATGGGGCCATCAACAATTGATGGGCTTGTGATCCCATTGTTGTCCCATTGATTCAACCAAGTTGGGGCTTGTAACTGGCTCAGAAGGCGTGCAGGCATTTCGTGAAGCTAGATATACTTACCATATGCTTTCTTGAACAATATTTGACCGCCAAACTTGCTTTGAACCTTGGTTGAAGTTGGTGAAACGCAGGAGGTTCGAACTCGGTCCGAACCTGAAATGAACCTGAACCCAAGTTCAGGTTCGGAGTTCATGATCTTGCCGAACCGAACCCGAAGTTCAGGTTCAGAGTTCAGAGGAAGGGCCTCCGAACTCGAACCGAACCGAACTTTGACATCACTACGCGCACGCGCCGACCAGTTCGCATTAGGCCTCCTGCTTCGCTCCACTCAGGAGCTATGTGTGGCAAATAGTGCAATGGCGAGCGCTTTTGGCAGACTTGTCCAACAGATCTTGCGAACACCCTGGCTGCGAAGATGCCTCTGCATAGTCCCAAAGCGCCGTCATCATGGTCTTCCCCGGACCGAATCAGTGCCTCCTTGCAGCTGCAACACAGTTCTTCATCTGAATCGCGTCCGTAACTTATCCGCTGATTTCGTTAGCATCCCCAATGCGGAATTCAGCTTACCATGTGTCCTTGCGCGAGTACCTCACTATTTTGGTGTTGCGGCTTTTCGCCAACCTCGCCGATTGCGCTCCGGACCTCCGACCAGGAGACAAAGTGGCAAACCCTTGATGGGGGATACGGACATTATGTTCATGCTCCAGGTCCTCTCAGCGGGGCTCGGACAGGGAACGCGAGGATCTGGAGTTGCCGGACGGCGGAGGCTGGTCGGTGTCTGAAGCGCAGGTTTCTAGCAGAAGGTCTTTCTTGGTTTTATGTTTTATGGGCGTTGAACTTGTATACCTTGAGAGCATGATGCAGAGGCCCGCAAACAGCGCGGCAGGACCTCAGGCTGGAGGCGGCGCCGTGAATGTCACCCACGTTGGGGATGTTCATATCGAGGTGTGTGGACACAGCACGTAGCCCCTTGCAGCAGCAGCAAAGAACAGCCAAGTCGTCAAGTCGGCCCGGCATGAAACAGCCCTGCCTTGACAGTCGGACAGTCCACGGAACTCCAGGGAAGAATCTGGAAGCGATGGAATTGGGACGTGACAAACCCAACGGAAGACACCAGGAAGAAGTAGCATTCGGAAGAGTAAGGAGAGAACTGGATAAATAGGCAGGAGCGAATATGTAGGAGAGAGGGAAAAGAGGGTTTGGAGAGGGTGGCAACCTCGATCGAAAGGAGTCAAATGAATCAGTGGATCAATCAGATGGTAGTAAGCTGACATAAGAAAATGCATCACCCCGCCAATTTTCGAAAGTAGTGTTTTTTAGGGTCACTGTACGACAAAACCCCACTATATTCATCGCGGGAATCAGCCCGGTCGATCCGTCTCCCGAGCCTCTTGATCATATCACTTTCCCTTCAGGTTTACCGTTTTGTCAGCCGTATTGAACCTAGTTGCGGCATTTGGAAGTAGTCCCAGTGCGTCCGGACCTAGCGAGGTAGAGAGTCCCATTCGATTCGGAGCCAGCTCATGCATTGGGTCCAAATTGGTGGCCAGTTGGGTCATTTTTCTTCCTGCTGTTAGCACGCTGCGCCGTTCAACTTCGCCTATCCCGTGTTTCAAGACTTTCAGTCTAGCTGAGAGACAATGTAACACTTGGTGGCACTCGGAGCGCGTCCACAAACAGTACTATCTCGTGCTCATAACCCATTGACGGTGGAGAATCGACTCCTGGTCCCTCCAGGGCCAAGAATATATCATTATGTCGTCATCGGAGATCATTTTTCCCGTTGTTTTTTCCCTTAGAAGTCGCGGGAACTCGTAATTAAGCAGATCGGTGCGCAACAGCCAGTCTATAAAATCAGTGCCCAAGATGTGCCCGACGTTCAGTGATGAACTGTCATTTTCTCTACTTCATCAGATCGCACGGCACTTGCTAGCTACAGCAGAGCAGTGGGATTCCAAAGGTATGCATTGAATGAAGCCCGATGTGTTGTGCCAGACCAGGATGTCGTTCGACTCGAGGCTTGGTCATGGATATGAGGTTGGCAGATTGTCTTTTGCTGCTGAGAGTTTGCGGCTACTAGCTTCGTTCAACATGGTACCACCGGCAGTGAGTTCACTACCAGTGGTTCAAAATTTCCGGTGGAGAACCTGGTTCGACTCCAGGCCCGACACTTGTAGCTCCGCCCTTGACAGACTGTTTTTCTTTGTTCTTGTGTTCAGACAGTATTTCGTTCATTCACACTCTCAAAACCGACTCACACCTGGCGGCACAACGACTCTACAAGTACTTGCTGCACAGTACATCTTGATGACGGATCTGACGGATCCGATTCAAGTTCGATGTCTGGCGGATGGCAATTCCCATTTCACTAGCCCTACACAACTTGAGATGCAGAGTACTGGGAACCAGTGCGTCCGCGAGAAGTGGAAGCCGCAAATCTACTATGCCGCATTGCGCAAGATCCTGTTCGATTCGGCAGCATGCAATAGTAAAGCTACTAGCTTGAGCTTTTGCTCCCGTGTGCATCTCTCATCTGTGGTTCAACGGGCTAACGGGCAGGCAATACGACACTTGGTAGCACTCGGAGTGCGTCCGCGAACTATGACTCGGCTCTTGGTATTCAGCGGAAAACCTGGTTCGACTCCAGGGCCAAGCAATGCCAATGTTCCGTACGCGGTCGTTTTTGTTTCTTTGCTCCACATATCGTCCATCATACAGAGGGCGTAGATTATTTCTCTGGTACAAGAATTTACATATGGATACATTCACGTCTCAACGCAAGTCACCGCTGGATACACGCCCACTCACTGTACAGTCCTCCCCTCAAACTCCCGCTCCCCAGCCGGCCTCGCACCGAGCTGCGTCGGGTGGGTATTACCCATCCCCGTGCGCGTCCCGTAATCCGGCGGCGGCCCTCCAGACGTCGGGTATTCGACATCAGCGGTTCCACCGCCACTGTAAGCAGTCGGACCTCGTCCCAGATCTGTCGGTGCGCCGCGACTTGTGGTGGAATCTTGGGGAATATATGAGTGTGGAGGTGCGGTGAGAGGAATGAGGGCTGACTTTGAGCGTACTCCTGTCCTGGAGGAGCAGAGAACCCAGCAGGGTTCGCGGCGGCGGATGGGTTTGTGCCGGTTATTCCTGAGCCCCAGCCTATACGACCCGGTTAAATCTGAGTGAAGGAAGATGAGCGGTTTGCGCGCACCGTCGTTCCCTGCAGCATAAGTGTTTGCATTGTTTGTGGAATCTAAGCGGAACATCTCAGTATCACATCGAAGAGAATCTTGGCAAGACGCACTCTGTTCGTACTCTCTGCCCGGCGGCGCAGCGAACCCCGCCGCGTGAGTGGCACCATCCGGATTGATTCCACCGCCATATCCTGACATCATCAAAATATGCGAGCAGGAATACACGTTAGCACTCACCAGCTCCGGTAGACTGCGCATTCGCCGCCGCAGAACCCAGCGTCTTGCCCTTAATCATGGCTATCCCCTCCTCGATCTCCCTCCGTCCCCGATTGGCAATCTCATTGTTCATGCTCGAGTCCCGTTTCTCCACGCTGTCGATTGCACCTCGCGTCTCGCCGATGACGACGTCGCCGAGTCCGTGCGCGACTTTCACGCCGCCTCTGCAAGCAAATTGAGTGAATCGGCAAACGAAGATCGAGAAGGCACCCACTTGACTTTGTTGCCGATTCCGCTGTTGCTAGTGTTGTTGGTGTTGTTGGTGGAAGTCATGGTATTGTGGGGAAGCCTGGTAGCTCGAGCAAGAAGAGGATTTATAGGAGTCGAACGATGACGCCCATGAGATCACTGTGGAGAAGGAGCCTATCGGTGGTGATCCGAGCCTGTCGGGGACATCGGCCGAAACGCACAGAGTGAAAATTTGACTCGTAGCTTGCGAATCGTCCACGAGCATGAACGATCGACGTGACAGTCGGATGCAGGAAACTGCAATTATTGATCAAGTACTCATAGAACTGAGAAACCAAGATCAGGGCCAGTCCGGGGAGCCAAAGTCGATCCCCCACACTGACGTCTTACCTTGCCTGTCCTGGCAAGGCATCCACATCCAGCTCCGCCACTTGCCGCGATAGGATGAACGCTGGTAGTTATCGCGTCCGGAAAGTTTCCTTTGATAAAAGCATGGACTGGAAAATGAATGAGAGCGGGAATCTCTGGGGATTGTGCCGATATTTGAATAGGAAGCTTGCGTCCTAGGGGCAGACATGTGCTGTGCAGCAATACAAGGGTTCGGATAGAGCGCCAGAAAATTAAGAGTCAGACGAATTGAAGATGAAGATATCTTCCTTGAATCTTGCTGCGGTGATCCTTGACTTACCAAAGAGAACTCCCGTATGGCACATATAGTGTACAATAAATAAAAAGTGACACAACCCAGTGAAAAACACCAAAAACGACACAACTTGAGGGACTTTCGGCAAAAAACGACACAACCTGCTATCAATTGAAATTAAAACACGCACATCGAAAATCTAACCCAAAAAAACAACACACCTCGGTTGTGGTGACATAAAATCACAAGACATAAATCAGAGCCCTACAAAAAAAAACACACACCACCCTGGTTCGCATTTTTCAACCCCACCAGAAAAGTACATGTCTTCCGTAGCATGAACCAAAGGAAAGCGGCATCACACCGGGTGATAATGCCAAGAGATGCGATCTCGGGCGCATCAGCTTCATCAAAATACCTGCTGATGTGCCAAAAATATCTTTCCCCTGAACCATCATCATGATCATGAGCAATGGCTATGATATCCACAACTTCTTCATGGAGGCCACCGCATCACTCAGGAGACCCAATTTGTGGTTGATTCCCTTCCCAATGCTGGACCAGCTTCCGTGGAATGCTATCTGCACCAGCTCACTGCAATTCGAACCATTCTCTCAAATCTTGATGATCCCCATACCACTTCCGGTGATACGACTGCGTATTTCGCACGCGTGAAATCTGGCTAATTAGCTGTTTTGGTGCGCACACCAATGCCTCTGTCAGGTGATATACAATAAGGGATAGGACCGAGCTCCGTGTCGCTATTCGTGTATTAATGAGACAAGTACAAGTCGTCAGTACACTACGCTTGGCTATTCGTTCAAGTGGTCGGTTGTAGTGACTCCAATAGGCGGTTCGCGGGGACTACTACTTGTGGAGATACCATACCCAAGGAGATATACCAAGCCCAGGTGTATTCAGAAATGAGCTAGACTAGCTATAGAGCAAAGACGAAGGTTGCGCGGACGCGCAGTACTATCATGACAAGGTTCGCGGAGTACCTCGCGGACCGGTATAAGTCTATATATATGTATACAAACAGAGTGGCTCGCGTAGGCGAGTTGGAGGAAATACTACCATTCGTTCCGGTATTGCAGAGACACCCAGAAAAGAGATGACAAGTGGGCGAGTCGAACTCGCGCAGGCACACTAGTATGATCGAGAACTGATCCGAGTACGATCATGATCATGAAAAGCGGCGGAGTCGCGGCAGACGATCAGAGCGATGATCGCGTCTGACAGAATATGCCAGGAGTAAGCTCTGGATGGCGAAGATGGCGGACCGAGGTTATTTATGGACCTGGGTCGAGGGCTGTAGTCATAATGGGAGCTGGCTCAGCAAGAGAGTGTAATGAAACGACGGAATCAAATTACCAGGCCAATCGGCTCGAATGCCAAGGCGGCATGACCACCGATCAGACGGGCCAAGCAGCAACATAAGCAACAGGACCACGCGAAGCGGTTCGAGGGGATGTAATATAGGTGACAGGGCACCTAGGGTTATAGGGAAAGTACGGAAATAGGGATGGCAGGCGCGTAATAGTAGTTATATCATCAGACCAGTAGGGAGTAGTATATAAGGCCCGTAGATCCCGCCCTTGCAGCATTGCATTGTACGCCTTCTTGCCTAGACATTGGGTCGAAGCTTGATCTGTGGTTATAGTGCAGTCTTGTGACTTCCGCGGAGATCTCTTAGCTTAGACGCAATATCAAAGGCACCCGAGCTCTGGTTCAACTTGGGTCAGCTATAGTAACATACTTAAGGGGTAGTGGGTTGCCCTCTGTGCTATAGTTCCTCTTCGTGTTGTATCAAAGTTGTATTGGTGTTTGGATATTGTGTGTTTCGGTCAATAAAATATAAAACCTTTTAACATCGTAACCTCGTGTTCGTTGTGAGCAGTCTACAAACCAGTCAAGAGATTCCTCTTAGTTCAAAAGACATTGAACTTGGTGTGAAACCTCGAGAGCCAACCTACAAGCTTCCGAGAACCAAACCGCGGAGTATCAGTCTTATCTGTATACTTCAGACGACCCCGAACTCAACCGTTAGGTGTCAGCGTGCTAGTCAAGGAGTTGTGTGTGTGTTGTGTGTGTTTTGTGGTTAGTGTGTTGTGGAGTTGTATCGCTTCGCGGTCTACTTCTAGGACATTACCTACTCGAGCTATCTACTATACACTAGTGCGCGTGACGCTGCGTATCATCTGGAGCCCACCGCGAGGGGTCAATTTTGATATTTCGCATCAACGAAGCTTAACAAAGTCGAATCTTGAGATTCCAACAAGTCTACTTTTTAGATCCGAGAAGAAAACCGAAGCCGGTTTAACAAAGCAAATCATTTCGAGCATACCTTAGGCAAACTGTCTTTCGGAGTACCCTCTCAGAAACAGTCCGCCGCGCAGAAAAGCCTTGTACCCGAGGCATCTGCAACCCAGTCCCAGAACAAGATCACTAGGACTACCAAAAACTCTCAAGCAGCAGCCGCAGGCTCAGCTAGAGGAACCCCTTCGCAGCGAAACGCTACACCCGTGGTCAGAGGAAGAGCAGCAGCTTCAACCCGAGCCCAAGAACGAGTATCAGCCAACGCCGCGGACCAACAAAAGAAAGTCGCTCAAAGAACGAGAAGTCTTTCAAACAGTGCAATCGAGCTTGTCGCGAATTCGAACCCGCAGCTTCAAACTCAAACTCCGTTTAATCCAGTAAACAGACAAACAACCATGTCGATGGATAAAACAAAATTTCCGTCGCCTTTTGGTGGCAGAGCATTGCATTTCAAGGCAGATGAACCCCATATGTTGGGGTGGTATTTAGACAATGTCGAGGAGCTTTGCACGGCGTACCATGCAAAGACAGATGATGAAAAGAAATGGGTGGCGATCCGATATGCAGCCCCAGAACTTCAACGAGAATGGGTCAACTTGGAAAGATACAAGGATGGCACCTACGAAGAGTTCGTGAAGGAGTTGTACATGAATTATCCCGAAGCCAAGAAGGCTGAGAAGGGATCCGTCATGCTACTAGACAAAGTAGTAAGGAAGCAAGCCGCGGATAAACTCCACTTGGGAGAAGTGACAGAGTATATGTCGTTCTTCAGGAGTTTCCGTGGGCAAGCGACCAAACTAGGGAATGTAGTATCCAATCGCGAGTTGGTGTCCAAAATTCTACCGTGTCTGAGTGCAGACTTCGAGCAAGCTCTGAAGGCCAGACTAAGGAACACGCCCATGGACCAACTACCCAGTATCAAAGCGGCTCTGGAAGGGCATGCGATTTTGGTGGAACGAGCCAAGGTGCAAGGAACTCCGCCACCGTTGCCTCTAGAGTTGGACAGACCCGCGGAGGACAGATACCTCTGGACGGATGTACTCAAAATTGGTCAGGACTTGACTGAGGAAGAGTCGACCACGTTCTATGGCATCAGCAGTGGCTTTAGACCGTCGCGACAGGACAAAGAAAAGGACAAACGCACCCAGAACCAATTCCTAGGGGGACTCTATGACCCCGCGGAAGAAGGAGCAGGGCCAGCGACTCAGGGCGCAGATGGAAGTCTACGCACCGAGATGTTTGAAAAATTCCACGAGTTGGAAAAAGTCATGGCAGAAGCCGCCGACAAACAGAATGTCGAAGAGCATAAGCGCCATGTGGAGACCGCGGAGCTACTCAAGGGAATTGCCTCGGCCTTACAGCAGAGCACCCCGCAGCAGCCCCCACCCAGGCCAAACTGGGGACCGCCTCAGCAACAACAGAGGCAGTCACAAGGCAATTATGGTGGACAATCTTACGGGGCCGCCAGAGACGATAGGTGCTTCTATTGTCTTGGACCACATTACCAAGAAGACTGCGAGGTTAAACGCAAGCATTTGCTATTGGGAATGATTAGAGTTCAGGATAGGAAGATATTCCAGTACAACGGTCATAGTATTCCGTCAGAACCAAGGAACAAATCCAAAGCCCAGAAGGTCGAGGAGTTCTACATGAGTCGGAATGGGGGGAAGATGCCCCAGGAACCTCTGAAGCAAGCATACATGACAGAAGAGGAGCCGGACTATGATTCGCGTGGGGATGAAATCCTTACCTTACAAGTCGAAGCTCTGCAGTTGCGTCAGATGATCCAGTTGTACGAGATTCGACATGGATCGTTGAAGGATACCGGAGCTGGCGAGGAAGAGCCAGTACCAGAAGCGTCGCAGAACTTGCAAACCAGGGCCGCAGCTGGGCAAGCTAATGGTCAGGGTTTTCGGTAAGTCCGAGGAAGGATCTGCCGCGTGGCCCTCCGGGTAGACGCGACGTTCCCGAGGACGCCCAGAAACCGAAAAAGACGCCGGCCAAGAAGAAGACTGAGAAAATAGAAAAACCTAAAAAGATAGTGATGGATGCAGTTGTGGTGCCTCCTCGGAAGAGAGATCCGAAGCCCACGGTTGAAGAGGTCGAGGATGAAGACGGTCCTCCGCCCACCAGTACTCGAGCAGAAGAGTTGCCCTATCGGGATGTACCACCGGTAGTGGATGCTAAGAGAGAGCCAGCCCTTCCGCGAAAACCGAACCCACAGAAGACTGAGATGCCGAAGGCGACCTCCAATGACACGGAGCGGGCGTACAAGGTAACCTCGGAAGTCGATGATGGAGCAGCGGTCAAAGCATTGAAGAAAAGGATCTTAGATATGGAAATTCCAGTGACAATCCGGCATCTAATGGCAGCCAGCAACCCTCTGCAGAAAGAAATGAATAAGGTCACGGCCAAACGTCGGCGACCTATCTTCCAAGCCCTCCAAGGCTCTGAGTCGTCCAACTTTGTAGTAAGAGTGGTAGACAGGGAAACTGGAGAGGTGATGGTAGAAAGCGAGCTGGACGCCGAGGAATCTCAGAGCGAGACAGGGTCCGAGACCCAGTCCGAGGAGTCATCCGCGGAGGTCCAGGGAGATCAGGTTCCGGAAGGGGCGGTGCACATTGACGATTTACCATTCGATCAGTATGTATTCGTAACCACGGAAGCAAGTGGGGCTGTACCAGAAGGATCCATCGTAATTGAGGATGCTTTTGTACAGTATCACGATAGCTTAGGCTCAGGGAAATCAGGAAAGGATATCTACGTTGGCACGTCTTCCGCAGCATTGCGAAGTCTGTATCCGTTGATTAATGGCATTGGGACTGTCGAAACACTACTAGATGGTGGTTCGCAGATATGTTCGATAACCGAGGCAGAGGCCATTCATTTTGGGCTCGCGTGGGATACTTCCGCGACCGTGTTGATGCAAGGATCCACGGGCAAGGTTGAGAGAATGATGGGGCTAGCACGAAATGTAGCTTTCACGTTCCCAGGTATCACTGTGTTCCTACAGATCCATGTGCTCAGGACAGCGCCCTACAAAGCGCTCCTGGGTAGACCTTTCGAAATCGTTACCAGTGCTGTGATTCAAAACAAACCGGATGGAACTCAGACAATAACCATGACGGATCCTGTGACACAACGTACAATGACCATTCCTACCAGCGAACGTGGCAAACAGCGCGTAGTTGGGAGAGCAGAGAAAGAGCACCCGGTATTATCAGCCGACAGCGAGTCGCCTAAAAGAAATTTTTAAGTTTGTTCGAGGAACTCGAGGATGGGGGAGAACTCATGACTTCTTGGGATTACGATGAGCGTGGACAACTGATATGTACGGGGTATGCAAAACCCAAGGACAAAGTTGCTACTGAGGAGGATATCACACAAGCGTATCTATGTGCCTCGAGACAGGTAGTGGACGATGACGAAGCAGCAGCTGAGCTGCTGGATCAGTACCTAGGTCTTAGTAAGACTGAGGAAGGGATGGAAGTGTTTACCTTCAAAGAAGCAGGCGAGACTGGCGTAGCCCAGAAACGCAACCGTGAGAAGCGTCGGATCAGATGCGGGAAGAATACCCGAAAGATGACGTTGATGCAACTCCGCGGGGAAACTGAGCGATCAGCGCCAAAGTCAATTAGGAAGATGTTTCGCAAGAAAGTGCCTACCATACCCGAGATATTGAGGGATTGTACAGAGGAGGTAGCTAACTTCCTCGGGAAAAAGTACAAGAAAGTCGCGGACAAGGTCACGCCGATACTGGCCACCTTGCCCGAGAAATATCGGATCGAGAGGAAGATCACGGGTGACCCCTTGCAGGACATGCCAACTCTAAACCCGAATCCACCTGAATTCGAGGCAGTGGGAAGTTATACTGAGGAGCGCCGTGATATGGTTGACGCAATACATGATGATGGACTCTTAGAACCCGAGGAGCGCAAGTTGATGCACCATTTTATGATGCAACATGAGAAGAGCTTCGCCTGGGAAGAAAATGAGAGAGGGAGATTGAAGCACGAGTTCTTTCCTCCCGTGGAAATTCCGGTTGCAGAACATACCCCGTGGGTGTGTTCGCAGATTCCGATTCCGCCTGGTCATTATGAAGAATTTTGCAAGAACATCAAGGCGAAGATTGATGCAGGTGTGTACGAGCCTTCGAACTCCTCGTATCGCACTCCGATCTTTGCGGTAATCAAGAAAGATGGCAAGTCACTACGGATTGTGCACTCCTTGGAGAGGTTGAACGAAGTTACCATCCAGCATTCCGGAGTCACACCAGGTACAGAGGCCATCGCAGAGCAATTTGCAGGACGCGCTTGTGGAGGAGCATTAGATATGTTCGTAGGATATGACAATCGAGACCTCGCAGAAGGTTCGCGGGACTATACAACGTTTCAGACTCCCTTTGGGGCCATGAGATTAGTGAAGCTACCCATGGGTTGGACCAATTCGGTTCCCATTTTCCATGATGATGTTACCTATATTCTCAGAGATGAAGTCCCCCATGTCACCATTCCCTACATTGATGATGTACCTATCCGCGGACCTAAGACTCGATACGAGACTAAGGACGGAGACTATGAGCGCATAGCCGAAAACAAAGGCATCAGACGATTCGTGTGGGAACACTTTCAAAATTTGAACAGGGTTGTTGCTAGAATGATCTATGCTGGAGGAACGTTTTCAGGAAAGAAAGCAGTACTTTGCAAAGGCACATTTGAAGTTGTTGGTCATATGTGTACTTATGAAGGCAGGATCGCGGATCCTAAACGGATTGATGTCATCATGAAATGGGGAAAATTGGCGAACTTTACACAAGTCAAGTCATACCTCGGAACAGTTGGCGTCCTCCGGTCCTACATAAAAGACTTTGCGAAAATCCTAGGTCCAATAAATGACCTAACGAAGAAAGAAATACCCTTTGAATGGGGAGAAGCCCATGATAAGGCACAAGCAGATGTTCGAGAAGCGCTCAAAGATTGTAAGGCACTCAAGCCTCTGGATTACGAGCTGGATTCGGACATAGTATTGCAAGTGGACACGTCTTGGAGGGCGGTAGGGTTGATTATCTATCAGGTAGACCCCGAGGACCCGACCAAGAGGTGGTACGCGAGGTTCGCGTCAATTACACTAACGGAGAGGGAAGCCAATTACTCACAGCCAAAGCGCGAATTGTTCGGGCTCATGAGGGCCCTGGATGCAATGTCGTATTGGTTGTTGGGATGTAGGCGGCTGGTAGTTGAGACAGATGCCTTGTACATCCGTGGAATGTTGAAGAATCCTGGAATGGGACCAAATGCGACTATTAACCGGTGGATTGAGAAGATTCTCATGTTCCATTTTAAGTTGAAGCACGTACCTGGTGCGACTTTCGCGCCGGATGGTCTGTCAAGAAGGGATCCGCATCCCGGGGATGAAGTCTTTAAGAATCCAGAGGATGGTTTCGATGACAATGATCCGCCTGAGGACCATGAGGAGATTGATCCAAATGGGCCGCAACCGCTGGAATTCGAGGAATTTAAAGACAAGATAGATACAAGGGGCGGCTATTTACAGACGACTGAGTGCGCGGGGAGCCCCGCGGACTTCGAGACTGACTGGGCTTGGGCCAGATCTTTGGAGGAGCAAGTCAGGACTTCTGTAAAGAGAGCGTATGAGAAAGAAGGGGAACCTGTACCACAGTTTGTGCAGGCCGCGGAACCGCTAATTCCAGACTTGGAGTTGAAATGGGATCCGAACAAGCGAGAGCCGTATGACGAGAGTGGGCGCTCTAACTTGGCAAAGATGCAGGATAACAGACTGGCCGGTTTAAGGACTTGGCTGGAGAATCCACTGAAAAGGCCGAAGAGTGTTCAGAAGAAAGATTACAGACACTTCGTTCGGTGGGCCTCACATTTCTTTTTGAAAGAGGGGAGGATGTATCGAAAAGGAATCGGTACAGCACACCAATTGGTGGTAGATAAAGAGCACAGGATGTACATGATGCATGCAGCACACGATAGTCTAGGACATCGAGGATTTTGGGCAACCAAAGAATTGATCAGCCTACGATTCTGGTGGCCGGAGTTGGATAGGGATGTCAGTTGGTATATTAAAACGTGCCATAGCTGTCAAGTACGGCAAACGACACTCTTGAAAATCCCGCCTGTCATCACGCACACGCCGAGTCTGTTTCAGCAAGTTCACATTGACGTGATGAAAATGGGAGCAACTTCGAATGGATATTCAATGGTTGTAGACGCCCGCGATTCACTATCGAGTTGGTTGGAAGCACGACCAATTAAGAACGAGAATGCTGAGACGCTTGGGATGTTCATTCTGGAGGATATTATCTGCAGATGGGGCTGTCCGCGGGTGATCGTAACAGATAATGCGGGCGCGTTCAGAAAGGCTTTAGCGTGGTTGGAAAAGAAATATGGCATTATTGGAATCAATATATCACCTTACAACTCGCAAGGTAACGGCAAGGTCGAGCAGGGGCACTTCCCGCTTCGACAGTCGCTAACCAAAGCTACGGGTGGAAACCCGGGGAAGTGGTTCTACTTCTTCCATCAGGTGTTGTGGGCAGACAGGATTACCATTAGGAAAGGCAAGGGGTGTTCTCCCTTCTTCCTAGTCACCGGAGCGCATCCGATCCTACCTTTGGATTTGGAGGAAGCGACCTGGTTGGTAGAACTGCCTGGCAGGGTTTTGACCAACTCAGAATTAGTGGGATTCCGGGCACAGGCCTTGGCCAAGCATCATCAGCATGTAGAAGCCATGAGGTCGCGCGTCACCCATGAGAAAAGGATGGCATTACGGAAGTACGAGAGGTACTTCGAGAACACCATCCAACAGTACGATTTCCAACCAGGAGAGTTGGTGCTGGTCAGACATACCAGTGTAGAAAAGAGTTTGAATTCAAAAATGGAGAACCGATACCTAGGACCTATGATAGTGGTTCGACGAACCAAAGGAGGAGCGTACTTGGTCGCGGAAATGAACGGTGCAATGTTCCAAGACAAAATTGGAGCGTTTAGGGTTATCCCTTATTTTGCACGACAATCTATTCCGTTACCAGAGAACATCCATAGGGTCATCGACATCTCGAAGGAAACTCTGGAGAAGCTAGCAAACGACGAGGAATCTGTGGAGCCGAAAACAAAGAAATCTAAGGTGTACCAAGGAAAGGACATTCAATTCAAGGATGTTCGCCTGCGGGTAACAGCAGAAGACTTTGAAGAGCCAGAGACGGAAGACGAAGAACAGTCCGAGGACTCCTCCGCGGAAGATTCGAACGATGATGCAGCAGCCAGAATTCGCAAGTCCAAACGTTTATCGAAATTGGTAGACAAACTACGGACATGAACGGCGAAGCTATAAAAGCGTACTCTAAGGCGTACGAACAGGGCGAGCAGTCGCGGTGAAAGTCAAGGTACCGGACTGGCGAATAGCAAAGAGGGCGTTGAGGCTGTCAGGGTGGCCGCGCTCAATAAGAACCTGGAGGGCGAGGGCGCATTCCTTCATGGCAGCAGCAGGAGGCTCGAAACCGCACTCCTTCTTGGCTTCGAGGGCGTCATCGCGGACGTGGAAGAGCGCTTCCTTGGCAGGGGTCATCTCGACCAAGTGAAGGGCTTCTTTGAACGCGTAGAGGTGACCCTGGGAATGAGTTAGCAAAGGTGTTGAGCAATAGAAAATATAGCAGACGCACTCCGAGATTCACTGCCTGAGCAAGTAAGGTCTTGCGGGTAGGGACAAGAACGGTCATCGTTTTGTCGATGGAGCGATAGGCGGCAACGGCTTCAACGAGTTGGGCGCCGGCCTTCATGGCGGCAGAGTCGGGAGAAAGAGGCTCAGGTGCCATGAGAAGTAGAGAGCAGAATGGGTTGTCTAGGACCAATTGAGTGCCGTTTATATATTGCACGGTGGTGAAATTGGTGAAGTGCGGGTAACGGTCGAAAAAGGATGAGTCTGTAACGTTGAAATGTTGGTATCCGTTCATGACAGGAATAATATGACAAGTTCGCGGGGCACGCCCGAGGACGGTCGTGTTATTTTTGTGAGGGGGAGAGAGCCAAGATGGCGCCAAGCTTTTCAAAGATAAAGTTTCAGACTTGCAAATAGACCACCGACAAATCACTATGGCGTTAGACAAAGCAATTTGCAAATATGTTACATGCGGGCACCGATCGGCAGAACTATAGTTAGAAGCAGAGTTCGAGGAAACGTGCGCGGGTGAGCAGATAAGAGTTGGCCAAGGATTAGTCGGGTCAGAAATAAGGAATGGTCAATAAGAACCCGTGTGGGGTTCGAGGATGATGAGGGATCAAGAAGTTGTGATCCGGGAAGCGGTCCTAGAAGCAGTCCGAGAAGTGGTCAAAGCTATGATACAAGGTCGCATGACAAGAGTGTCAGACTACAAACATACTAGGACTAGAGAAGACTCAATGCGCAATACAGTAGACAACGCTTACTTGAAAGAAAAGACAAAGATATTTGTATTATCTTAAAGAGTGGAAGTTCGTTCGTCACACTATAAAGGCGGGAGTCAAAAGCAATGATATTTGAGGCCACGATTGGGCCGACTACTAGATGTACAAAGGGAGAGCACTCTACTACTGCTACTCTAAGTAGATAGAGACGACATATGTGACGTCGGTTGTAGTCCGCGGGGTGAAAAACAAATACACAAAAAGCGATTGGCCGTATCGGCTCGCAACAAGATGCCCGCATTCCCAAACCCATCCAGCACAGTCCACCTAATCCGTCGGTTCAGCAGCCGTGAGATGAGGAGCGGGCGAGGAGTTCGGCGAGCCCATCAGCTCGTCCTCCGGCGCGTGATCCGTCATCGGCGTATCGGTGGCGTTGAGGGTCGCGATGGCAGGCGTCGACGGAGAAGTCAGACGAGACTCGTCCAAAGCTAGACTCGAATATCAGCCAAACACGGAAAAGAATAAGGAAGAAAGTTAGACGTACCACCACCCAGAGTACTAAAGCGCGAGATCGGCGTTGGAGGGTGAGATGGATGCGCCGAGGTCGAAGCCACAGGGGCCATTGGAGGAGCCGTCTCCACGGGTGCCGGGCGCGAGAAATCGGGCGCAGAGTTGAGGCGCAATAGTCCGCTGGTCGACGCTTGGGCAGGGACGTGAGGCAAAGCGATCAACTACAACGCATAGAATCAGGGAAGAAAGAATAAAGGAACGTTACGACGTACGCGGGTAGGCTCCATGTGTGCAAAAGCGAACTGGTGACGTTCCTCGAGGTCCTCCACGAAAGCAGTCGCCGAATCCATGTCGATGTTGTGGAAACGGAAGAGTGAGAGGAGTACGTCGAGGTCGTCACGACCGTTCTGGAACTTCTTGAAGAGCTCGGCCTCGGGAAGGGACTTGCGGAGCGAGAAGATGTACAACGCCAACTCCTGCAACTGCATCCGATAGAAGGAGCGCTGGTTGAGGAAGACGGCGAGCGACGACTCGAGGTTATGGCGTGCGAAAGCCAAACCTTCCAAGCGATGGATCAAGCCTATGAAAAGAAGTTAGGGATAAAAAAAAAAAAAAAAGTGCAGAAAGGGAAAAGACGCACTGAAGTTGGACATCTCGATGGCAGGCCGAAGGGACTCGAACATCGCGCTCTGTTCGTATTCGTCAATAGAGTTCGAGCAAGTCCCGTGGCCGACGCCACAGCCAAGGCACGCGTGTTTCGGTCCCAAAGACCCACAGACGTGGTTGCGCTTGGCGCAGTTCGAGCACGGAGCAGGCGCCTAGCACAAAACAGGTTGAGCTAGGGCCGCACCAGAAGAGAAAGACAGAGAAACGACGACTCACTTTGAAGTAGTTCTTGCCCGGGATGCGCGAGGCAATGATCAGATCCGGATCGAGGGTCGGATCGTCGGGCGAATCCGTGTCTTTGAACAACGATGGGGCGGGGGCAGGAATCGAATCCTGGTCGATTGAATACTGAGGATTGCTGAAATAATCGACGACATCCATGGTCTCGGGGATGGGCGTGGCTTTGACGATGAAGTCGTGCGGGATGACGCGAGGAATAACGCCGGGCATTGAACGCTCTAAGTTTCAAACGTCAGAACGTCAAAAAAAAAAAAAAAAAAAAAAAAAAAAAAAAAAAAGGAGAAAAAGAACATACTGGGGCCCGAAGTTTTCGAATGCATCGAGTTGGCGTACCACTCGTGGGTTTGAAGACCGTCCGGAGGGTTGGTCGGGACCTCGGGCTTGGGGTCGTCAAGGATGTAGCTTTTGTAGCCACCGTCGGGGTTGGCAGCGTAAGGATGCAGAAACGGACGTTTCTGGTCAGGGGCCTCGGACGGTTCGCTCTTCTGTTTGCGTTTGCGCGAGGTTTTCGGAACCTCGACAGGCGGAAGGTCGGGAGGTGGTGACTCGGGGGGACGAGCAGCCACGGTCGACGGGCGCATCGAACGACGGTTGGAGGGTGCCGGCGACTCGACACGAGTTTTGGGCGGAAGACCTTTGATGATCAAGGCCTCGTCCTAAAAAACAGTTAGCATAAAAAGAAGAGATGAGAAGATCGAGGGACGCACCTCAGAAGGGACCTCCTCAGACTCGACTCCACCCAAAGAAGGACCCGGCGTAACGTCGCTCGAACGACGACGACTCTTGGCCTTGGAGTTCTTGTTGCCCTTCTTCTTGGACGGAGCTTGGAAGAATGGGGCGGCTGCCGACTTGGGGTGGGTAAAGAGGTTGATGGAAGGAACGGCCTTGTTTTTGGACTTTGTGGACGAATAGCCGAAAGGCGGAGGCGAAGGCTCCAGTTGGTCCTCGGGCATCTGAAAAGAATTCAAAAAAAACAGCGCAAAGAAAGCGGAGAGGATGGACGTACGCGGTCGTCCTCGTTAAAATACAAGTTAGGGGTCGCGAGCCGCGGAGCGGGAGCCTTGGCAGAAGACTTCGCTGGCGTAGGAGTGAGGGCCTTGGCGGAAGATTTCGCTGTCGTGGGAGCGAGGGCCTTGGCGGCAGACTTCGATGGCGGAGGGACGGGAGCGACATCGGAGCCCTCATCGTCGTCATCGTCCATGGCCATAGCGAAGCGATCGTCCAGCGACAACGGCACAGGAGGTGCAGGAGGCGCAGGTGGTGCCGGAGGTGCCGGAATGTCGAACGAAGGAGGAAGGACGGGCTGTAAAAGGCGTCAATAAAACAAGCGAGGAGACGAAGCGTATTGAGACGCACGCGAGAAGGATCATCGGAAGGAATCATGGGTCGATAGGCAGCTGTGCCTTTCAGGTTCTTGTTGCCAAGACCGGAGACGTCGTTGAGACGGGTAAGCACATCAAAGCACTGGGCAAAGAACGCCTCGATCTCGGGGATGACTTCCCCTTGCGCGTGATCGCGATAGCGTTCCTAAGAAGGAGTTAGCCGTTTCAAAAAGAGAAAAGAACGAGACGTACCAAGAACTGAAAATAGTGTTGGGTCTCGCGGACGAGAACAGACAAAGTAACCGGTTCCAACGGACGAGTGGTGTCGAAACGATCGGTGAAGAAGACGAAAGCACGGTCACCACCGTCGCGGATGGGTTTCCACGGGTCCGAGAGGAAGCGAGCCTTGGCCGAGGCAGAGTCGAGAGGTCGAGGCCTCGGAGCCATAAGTCGGTACGGACTTGGTGGGACCGCCACGTAGTCGAGAATGAGAGGAGGCGTGGTGGAGATACGAGTCGAAGACGAGTAACCAGAAGAGCCCGCCAGGCGAATGCGGGAGGACGACAAGCAGAGTAGAGGAAAAGAAAACGAGAAGGGCGAAAGTCTTGATGAGTCGACTCTTAAAAAGGGGCTCATGGAAGGAGATTCCTGGGAAAAGATCAGGAATAGACTTGCAATAGAAATGACTCGAGACCAGGACCCTGAGTTGAAAAGAAGCCAAGACAACCGGGCAGCCGGTACGGCGCTAAAATTGAATGGCTGGGAAAAACAAGTATAGATAGCACGAACCTCGAGGACTATGGTCTCGCTGGTTCGTGGGTGGTCTACCAGCATGATACAAGCACGGAACGAATAAGATAATGCAGAAGACGCGTGTCTTCAATAGTTGGAGCGAAAATCGCAAGAGGGGCGCGTGAGACTCCGGTGAAATAAAAAATTAGCGGAAAATCCAGCACAGCCTTTTCAATTAAGGGTGGATCAAAGATCCGCGGAAGCTACCTCGTGGAGCACGGGAGCTATCGGTGAATGAACGAAGACAATTTGGGCTCAAAATAAAACAATTGAAACAGACGTTCGAGGGGGCTATCAGTCCTCGAACCTCTAAATCGATGAATTATGATCGCGCATGTTCACGACCGGGGACGGTCGAGATTTAGTGAAGGGGAGATGATACGACTGCGTATTTCGCACGCGTGAAATCTGGCTAATTAGCTGTTTTGGTGCGCACACCAATGCCTCTGTCAGGTGATATACAATAAGGGATAGGACCGAGCTCCGTGTCGCTATTCGTGTATTAATGAGACAAGTACAAGTCGTCAGTACACTATGCTTGGCTATTCGTTCAAGTGGTCGGTTGTAGTGACTCCAATAGGCGGTTCGCGGGGACTACTACTTGTGGAGATACCATACCCAAGGAGATATACCAAGCCCAGGTGTATTCAGAAATGAGCTAGACTAGCTATAGAGCAAAGACGAAGGTTGCGCGGACGCGCAGTACTATCATGACAAGGTTCGCGGAGTACCTCGCGGACCGGTATAAGTCTATATATATGTATACAAACAGAGTGGCTCGCGTAGGCGAGTTGGAGGAAATACTACCATTCGTTCCGGTATTGCAGAGACACCCAGAAAAGAGATGACAAGTGGGCGAGTCGAACTCGCGCAGGCACACTAGTATGATCGAGAACTGATCCGAGTACGATCATGATCATGAAAAGCGGCGGAGTCGCGGCAGACGATCAGAGCGATGATCGCGTCTGACAGAATATGCCAGGAGTAAGCTCTGGATGGCGAAGATGGCGGACCGAGGTTATTTATGGACCTGGGTCGAGGGCTGTAGTCATAATGGGAGCTGGCTCAGCAAGAGAGTGTAATGAAACGACGGAATCAAATTACCAGGCCAATCGGCTCGAATGCCAAGGCGGCATGACCACCGATCAGACGGGCCAAGCAGCAACATAAGCAACAGGACCACGCGAAGCGGTTCGAGGGGATGTAATATAGGTGACAGGGCACCTAGGGTTATAGGGAAAGTACGGAAATAGGGATGGCAGGCGCGTAATAGTAGTTATATCATCAGACCAGTAGGGAGTAGTATATAAGGCCCGTAGATCCCGCCCTTGCAGCATTGCATTGTACGCCTTCTTGCCTAGACATTGGGTCGAAGCTTGATCTGTGGTTATACAGTAGAGTTGCTCATATGGAATATTGTCGGGAGGGGTCTGAAGGCTATTCCATATGACGGTTATTCCACATGGAATATATGTATTATTTTTTGAATTATTTAGTTTAATTTTCATAAGGTCAAAAGTAGTCTCGAAATAGGGAACAGCGTCCAGTCCCGTGCCATTCTGATGCTGAGACTGACCCAAGCACATACCACATTTGCAATACAGCCTTATACGGGCCCACGGTCTTCCCATCAACAGGATCAGTATGTGATGGGGTCGCGGAACTGGGATCAAACGAGCTATTAGCGAGAGACAATGGCCACAATGAGCCTCAGGAGTGACAAAGTTGATTGTTATCAGTGAACAATACTGGATTTCAACCTCCGGATCACTCAAACACGCTTATTTTGCCATTTTCGGCGACCGCAACGTGGAATAATGGGACCGGCAGCTTATTCCATATTCCAGAAGGCGGTGAGTGGAATATTTGGCTGCTCTCGACCCGGGAGCACCCCAAATCCTATTCCATACCACGGATATTCCACATGATATTATTCCACAAGACCGACTCTACTGTAGTGCAGTCTTGTGACTTCCGCGGAGATTTGTTGTATCATTTCTCTTAGCTTAGACGCAATATCAAAGGCACCCGAGCTCTGGTTCAACTTGGGTCAGCTATAGTAACATACTTAAGGGGTAGTGGGTTGCCCTCTGTGCTATAGTTCCTCTTCGTGTTGTATCGAAGTTGTATTGGTGTTTGGATATTGTGTGTTTCGGTCAATAAAATATAAAACCTTTTAACATCGTAACCTCGTGTTCGTTGTGAGCAGTCTACAAACCAGTCAAGAGATTCCTCTTAGTTCAAAAGACATTGAACTTGGTGTGAAACCTCGAGAGTCAACCTACAAGCTTCCGAGAACCAAACCGCGGAGTATCAGTCTTATCTGTATACTTCAGACGACCCCGAACTCAACCGTTAGGTGTCAGCGTGCTAGTCAAGGAATTGTGTGTGTGTGTTGTGTGTGTTTTGTGGTTAGTGTGTTGTGGAGTTGTATCGCTTCGCGGTCTACTTCTAGGACATTACCTACTCGAGCTATCTACTATACACTAGTGCGCGTGACGCTGCGTATCACCGGCCTCCTCAGGGACTCAGAATCATCAAATCAAGAAATCAGTAAAATAATCCTCCCGCGTGCCCAGGATCCCCTACCTGTATGGTATAACTTGTCAGTGGGAGCTCATGGATGCCAGAAAAGCTTAGTTGACCTCAAAAAGTGGAAATTCAATGTGCAGAGTCCTCCATTCAATTTTCATTGCCAAGCTGAACATTGGGTTGAAAGTTCGGCACTTGTTCTCAGGTGTTGTGAGTGTCAATGCCATACAGAAAGTCACCAGGATGAGGCCTAGGATATTCTACTCCATTAATCCAATCCCCCAAGTACAGGAACAGAACTACATATATGCCCCGAGACCAGACAGTGTTGTTTGTCAGGATTGATCTGTGGCCGAATTTCCCCATAGGGTCAACCATCACACCACCAAGTCTGTGCATCTTCTAGGCATCTCATAGGATCCCAAAGGGGACAACTGATCAATCAAGACCCAGAAATATGGCTTATTGGGGCTGTTGGGAGGCTCCTTGCTGAGGCCGCATACACAGATCATGCAAAAATCAACATCAGGCAACCATCCACCATGCACGTCTGCATGAGTTGCCTTTCTTACACTCCAGGTGTGACTCAGTGACCCACATCTACTGTATACAGCCGGATTTTTACACCATGCAAGGCCCTATTTCAACATCGAGGCTGCCAAAGAGCCGTGGCCAAATGGTGGTTGAAGTTCTTTGACCCTGATAGGGTGTAAGGCGGTCACAGTTACCTCGCCTGTGTAATTGGGGCACTCCTTAGAATTGGAAGAGTTGCCCTATACATGCTTGAGACCTCTCATTAAAGACTACTGGCAGGCCATGAGCACCTTTGCCGTGTTAGTGGTCACCACTTCATTGACCAAGGGCTTCACAACCAAGCCACTTGAGACCGGATCTTTGGGCCCAGAATTGCTCAACAGACATCAAACTATCATCCAGTCCAATTCCCAGTTGCACCTGCAGCATTAAGTCCGGATAAAAGATCAAACACGCGGATTTGACGGAAACCAGATTTTAAAATGGATCACTTTCATTTTTGTGATCACTCTGCTACAGCAAGGAGAGGGTCAGGCAACTCAATATTTTACGGGTATATACTAGACCCTATAAGCCTCCTTCGAAGACCTTAACATTGCCCAGAAGTGGCATGGCTGTGAAGCAATGCATCAAAGAATTTCGAACCACGCATGATCCATTACATTTTCCGAGTCAGTATATACTCAGTAGCACTCGGAGTGTGTCTCGCCGACTCGGAACATACTTGAGTGGGTGAGTGAAGGAGGTTGGAAGGAAGGCCCGTTCGACTCGAGCTCAGTTCTTGAACAGGCAGCAATGATGTAACTTTTGCTAGGGGCTCTCTCAACCAACTGCATGTCTAATTGGAAAAAGAATTCATCATCGTTCAACCAGCGGGCATCGAGCGCATGAGCTTGGTACATTCGGCTGATTCAATTACCACGCTTCCAGAGGGTTCCCGTTCGATACGGGCCCGCGGATCATCAAAGAGTGACAGAAGACTCTTTTTTGTGCCAGCTTCACCTCACTTACCCTGCACTTCGGCTGGTAATTTCGCCGAGCTGGGACACTTTCCGGGAGACAGATTGTATAGTATCCTCACCTTGTCGCTCCCGAGATAAAATACGTGGCACAAAGGGATGTAACTTGTGACATGTCGGTATCACATGGAGTTTGTTTCAAACCATTGTTCACTGTCTGCTGCCTGAGGCGACTCTATATGCCTGGCCAGTGCATCCCCCTTGCTTTCTACTCGGGTAGGGGCAGTGCCCGTTCGATTCGGGGGCAAGGGATGGCAATGGAGTACACTGGTTTTTTTAAGCTGAAGCACTGATCCTTGCAACACTCTCGTTCTTCAATCATGGGATCTTCGGAGACAAGTCCTCAGCGGTCGCGAGTCAAAGGAAAATGTGGTTTATTTACCTATTTACGTGAATCGGTAGAGGTTCAATCAAGAGGCGACAGACCCTGTTCGATTTGGGACCGCGTCATGCTGGGAATTCCATCGTGTATTTTTTTGATCAAGGTTTCATTGGTACTACTGGCTCCATTCTGAAGAGTAGCCGGTATCCGAAGGAGAGCTAATAGGAAACCCTGGATGAGTAAAGGCTCTTCAATCAGGAGGCCGTAGACCCAGTTCGACTCGGGACCGCGTCATGATCATGCAGAGGTCGAAATCTACGGTGTTTTTTTCTTCCTTTGAAACTCTAGGGTTTCATTTGCGATTCGTTGGTATATGCAGTTCTCAAGATCTCAAGAGTAGCTGGTATCCAAAGCAGAGATGATAGGAAACTCTGGGTTGCACTCGAGATTGCATTCATGATCCCCTCCGAGATTGGAGAATGATCCCGTTCGATTCGGGGCCCGGCAATTGTGGTCCTCTACGTACGTCACTTTTTGAATCTTTTCAATCTAAGTAAAACCGAGAGATGAATCACTGAGACTCTGCTAACTTTATTTGTTTAGAGTCTAGACAATGGCCGCTTGTACCTCAAAACTTGGTAGCACTTGGAGAGTGCGTCCGCCCGCAAATGGGTGACGAAAGCCCGTTCGATTCCGGCCGAGTCCTTCAGAAGGCGAGAGTGAAATCTTTTTCGCGAACTAGTATTAAGACACCAAGACCAGTGAATCCTGCCAGTGAAGCGCTTATCCTTGGAACAAGTTAGAAGGACCGGGGATGTTGCAACTCTCTGGTTCGTGAATGAATCAGAATGTCTTCTTGAGCTCTATCCCAGCATTTGGCGGTACTTGGCGAATCGCGAGTCGAAAGCAGGCGTTCGGTATGAGGAGCTTCCCTGACCGCGAGAAAAAGTGACGATATTTGCTCTTGTTTGGTCACCAGCACCCACCACTCCTCCTCAGTGCCGCGTGCGTCGCTGCCCGTCCATTCCCAACTTGTACATACATTTCACAGAATGCCCCGCGGTGGCACACCCTCTCAGCGACGGGGTGACAAAACCGATGGGAAGCGACAACGATCCGCCAACGGCCGGATGAGCGCCAGCGCGCGGGCTGCCCCAGGCGTGCGCACGGCTGCCAGCGTCCGAAAGGCCACCCAATCGCAGTCAGAATCCATCTCTGCGCCGCCCGTCGTCGTCAAAGTCAAGACGGAGCCCGTTCCCACGCTGATTCCCCCTCCCGCTGGCAAGAAATCGTCACCAGGATGGCGCCATCCGGACGAGCTCAAGTTCATTCGGAGTGCAGGGAAGGAATGGTCCGACCTCTCCATCCTCCGATTCCTTGTCGACAATGCCTTCACTGTCCCTGGGCGCCCACCGTCCGTCGCAGAGCATTGGGTGCACATTGGGATACACAGCGACGGGACGGAAGTTATCCTCCCGCGAGCGTATCGCGTGCCTTTACTTTGGGTTGCAAAGTACATGTGGGCCTCCCTCCAACTCGTCCTCACCGCCGCACCCGCCATCCGAGACGAAGAGTGGGCCAACTCGCGGTTTGAGATCCTCCACATCGGAAGGTTGTGTGCGGCTCTCATCGACGCTGCGAGGTCACAGATGGACGAAGCTGGGACGATGGAGCGTGGATGGCGGCATGCGGGGTTCGACAGGGCTCTGAGACGATATACACGCGAGTGGCTGCTCTCTGGAGACGAGTTCATCCGCGGGTTTTGGAAGGAGTTTGGTGAGGGCGAGTATGAGGATGGGGATATTCTCAAATTTCGTGCGTCGAATTCAGTTCTGGCTGTTTTCTGCGTCGCTGATTGAGGACAGCGTGGCCGACACGAGTACTCAAGGGGTTCAAGGGCTTTCGGCTGCTGCAGCCGGAAATCTCGGAGGGCATTACGGCTGAGCGATTCATGCAGGGACTCGTCATCGACGACGGTGCGGGTACCTTTCATTGGATTGAAGCAGAGGCGAGTCTCGTTTCTCCCATCGTGGCAACCGGCCCGACACCGCCGCCGCTTCCCAAGAGACGCAGGGCAAAGGTGTGTGGTGTTTGATCCATTGCATATTCGGAATGAACATTGCTGCAGAAACCAGAACAACAACCTCCAGCACCACTCGTACTGGCTGCACCAACTGCACCACCCGTACCACCCGCTCCTCCGGCTACTGCAGTTCGGTTGCCTGCCCCGCCGGCGACGCAATCCCTGTCCTTCCGTGCCCGTCCAGAAGTGTTCCTCGCTGTTCGTGCTTCCTCTTCATCCTGCCTCATCGCTCATTCTTATTCGTACCCAGAAACGCGCTGCGCCCTCCGACCCCGATCAATCCGACGCAGACGTTCCCCCTCGGCCGCGGTCTTATTATCGGGAAGAGATCGAGAAACCGAATCCTGCGCAAGTCGAGGATTCACTTCCGCCCAAGGTGCGTGTGTGCCTTTGATTCACGCTTTTTTTTTGTATTCCTGTCATGTGTCGACTGGAGATTCTAACGGTTTATCTTATCCCCACAGGCGCGGAAAACGCTTGCTCGAAAACGACGACGCACAGAGGATGTCGAGGAAGCGGAGGTCGTTGCTGGATCACAGCTGCAGGTGGGTGTTATATATATTCTTTCATTACTTGGATATTGACATGTATAGGCTGCTGCGACTCCGAGTCCCGATATGGACGTCGACTCGACACGAGGTAAATCAGGCACGTCGAATACCCCTCCTGCACCACCGTCAGCGACGTCCAACCTTAACCTCGTCCCGATTCCCGTCCAAACGCAGCCTTTCGCTGCGATTCCCGACGTGGAGGTCGACTCTACGCAAGGCGAATCAGCCACGTCGAATCCCTCTCCCAGTCTTGTCCCACCGCCAACCACGTCCAACCTCCCCCCGATTCCCCAAATCCAAATTCAAATTCAAACGCAACCCCTCCCCCTCCCTCTCCCTTTACCAGGTATCAAGACAGAGCACTTTGACACCTGGCCACCACCCCTCCCACCTCTCCCACCGCTCCCTCCCCTCCCAGAGGCGGTGAATACGACGACGGGCCTCGTGTATACGCTCGTTGATGTGGGCGAGGGGGAGCTTGATGAGGGGATGGAGCTTTTGTATCCGGATATGGAGATGGAGGTTGAGGTTGGGGCTGAGGTGGGGGAGAGGAGTTCGAGTTCGAGTTCGAGTTCAAGTTCATCCACGCCTACGCCTACACCTACGCCGAAGTTGGATGGCGAATTACCGCTGTCGCGTGCACGGTTTGATTTGGATTTGGATGCCAGCCGAAATGGGAATGGGAATGAGGACGAGGGTATGGTGGTGCCGGTGCCAGTGCTGCTAGCGAGAGTGAATGCACTCGAGGCCGAGGTTGGTCAGCTGAGGCTTGAGATGGGGGCAGTCAAGGCGTTGGAGGGGAGGTTGGGCGTGTTGGAGGCTGCTTCTACTTTGAGGGCAGGTGGGAGTGGAAGTCACCCGCTCGGGCATCTGATTTCTGTGGATGGGGAGGAGGAAGAGGGAGGGAGGATGGCGTAGGTATATGGAGCTCCGGAGTGTGGACGCGGAGTGCGGCGGTCGGGGGAGTCGTACGTTTATGTACGTAGATGGGATGAAGGAAGGAGGGTAGAGCGGCGGGAGCTCGAGTGTGAAGGATCCTGGATGATTAATTGCTTCTGTGAATGTGAGTTAGTGTTTGAGTGTAAGAAAGCGCGGTTCAAACTAACCTGGTCGCCGATAGGTTGGCGGAGTCGCCGCAGTCAAGCGGCAGGGCAGAAACGGTAAGAAGGAAGTTCCACAGACAGTTCGTTCAACTTCGTATGGGAAGCTACTCAATTACACACTCGTTGGCAAGGCCTCTGGGGTGCCTCGTTGTATCACATTCCGGCGACGTGATGTTTTTCGAGGTGGGCGGCAGTATTCGCGAGCAAAAGGTGACCAGCGCCAATTACTCAGAGTGAGTGAGTTCCCGGCGCATACCACCTGTTGCCATTCTCACCCCTGGCTGTATTTAGTCTGCATTTGAGGCGGTGCGTCTATGTTGAATTCCACTTTTCATTTGAATTTGGTTGCTATTATTCAATTTGATTGCGGTGCTAAATGCCGATTGCAACTATAGACCGCTTCGGGGCTGCAAGCCTCTGTTTTCGCCTGCGTTCGCTATTCTCAGTGGATTCGTCGTGGACGGGCAGATATTGAGGCCGTTGTGGGATCGGAGAGGATTCTAACTTTCAAGGATGGGCCGCACCTTCCGTATATTGAAGCGGTGGTCCGAGGTACGTCGGCTGGCCGTATTATTAACCAGGTACATTGATTCATATTGCACTCAGAGACGCTCCGGTAGCGGCCTGCAGGTGCGCCAATCACAGGGATCATAATTCCTTCAGTAATTTACATAGTTCGGTTCGGCATCCCACACCAATGCACGGCGGACGACATTGTGCAATACCAAGGAGGGAGTATATCATCCGCTGTTATATGGTTGGTTCCTTGTTTCAATTTGAATTCAACTCTCATCGCCTCCCAGGGCAATTGAACACGATCCCAAGTACGAGAAACCCGATGAGTTTCGTCCGCCAGTTGTTGGGCGAAAGTGGATAGCTAAAGGATGGATATGACACCGGTGCATTTGGTTTCGGGAGGCGTGGTGAGTGGCCGCATTTCTTCATTTGATGCGAATGATGGAATTTTCCTCAGTGTGTCCCGGCACGCCCTTTGCCGAGCGGTCCCTGTGGATCAATATGATGCTGTGGAGATTCAACATTCGCGAGTTAAACAAACCCGAGTCCAGGACAGAGTATGGCGACAACGATGATCGGTTCAAAGGGAGGTGAGTCTTCTTCGAGTCGGGGATTTCTTTTCGGTCAACGACTTTTGACAGTTTACTGACCCGGCGCTTCCGTTCCCGCCGTTTTCGAGCCTCAGTCAGTTCACCGTGGACCTAATGAGACAAGAACGGTCAGATTTCGAGAGGGACTTGAGTCTTTTGCTTCCCCAGCGCAGGGAGTAGTGCATTCGGGGGACGAATATATGACCAGGCTCAATGTACCGTTTTAGGAAGTTGAATAGTCGTGATTGATCAGCGCTGCCGTATGTTGCCGTGGTTACTGGCATGTCTCACGAGTCACACCTAGTCACGCTGCGTCACAAGACTGCTGACTCACATTTTTGTTTTTCCTCAATGCCTTCATCCGTTTTTGCGCCAGGCTCCGGAGGCTGTGGGCTCTGCGGAGGGCTGCGGAGGGTCGCGTCTATCCGCACACAGCAAAACTTATACTCCCTGTCGCTCGTGGTCTCCAGATTCCGGCTCCGAGTATCCGACGAGGCTCAGGCTCGTCTCGATTCTCCCACTGGTCGCCCTCGTAACCTGGTCCAAACCCGATCTTTCCGGCTGTCTGGCGCTAGCTCCAGGGCGTCTTTAATCTCTCTGATAAATGGCTCATATACACCTCTCTCGGTCAAGTCTCTTGAGGCACCCAATGCAGTGTAGGGCTTCAATTGCTCCGTCATTACGGGGCTCTAGAGATAACTGGGGCCTTGGACTCTCATTTGCCTCCGTCCACTGTTTCAGGTTGGTGGCGAAATGCTGATGGCCTGCTAGTCTCGATTCTCGACATTCTCCTCCCTTGTATTCCTTCGGTTCTGGGACTGCGGGATGACAACGATGTCTTTCAGGTACGCGCTACTGTGAACCGCTGTGGATGATTCCTGACGCGCTTTGAGTCGCTACCGATGTCTGACATGTGTTTTAATGCCGACTTCTGTCGACACCGAGCTGTGCATTGCAGATCCCAATCTGACAGTGACATTGACAGCAACTACCTATTTACACCAGACGTCGTATACACAATATGCGGACAGGTACATACGCTTCTTAAATTGACTCGACACCCACATTCACCGCACGTCTAGGCAAATTTTCAGGGATATTCCCATCGGGTTTCCAGCGCTGTATCGAGTCAATTCGATACATTCGACATTCCGCTGCGCAAAGTGCAGACCTGAAACCACGGAATTATTCCTTCATCCTCCATGGGAAATGTCCCAGTGATAGGCCCCGCAGGAGTCAAAGTTAAGCAGCCGCTCTCTGTTACTGTACATCGAGCACGAATGACTCCTCCCGTAACGATTTAAAGACTGCGTCGTCCTCTGGGTCCTCCATCACCGACCCACCAATCACCCAACCTCGATGTACAACTCGTTTCAAAGCTCTCCCGACGACCAGTACTACCCATCGTGGTCTTACGGTACAGCATCTCAAATTCACCGCTCCTCTGTCTGACAAACATTCGACCAGCTTCCACGACTCCAATGCCAGCACAACATTCCAGCGGCCAATATGGCGCCATGCCCTCGGGCCACGGATACCCATATCCTGGCCACGCTCCGGCAGGAGCTCCATATCCCCCTTACGATCCCCGGGCTGATTCGTTGGCCATGGCCAACGATATGAACTATTCTCATCAATACAACTCCTCCATGGGCAATTACGGAGATACCGTACCAAATTCATATCCGCACAAGGCCCCGTGGAGTGCGTCGCCCCCACATGCCCATGCACATGCCCACGGCCCTGCTACGATGCCAGGTTCACCCCCGGCTTCATCCCGCCATCGCCCCGGGCCCAGTCACCACCACAACAACAACAACCATACGCAAATCCACATCCCCGAATGCTCACCCGACGACGATCCCATCCCGCGCGATCGCTCAGCCAAGAAGGTCTGCTCGCACTGCCGGACGACGGACACTCCACTATGGCGGCGCGATCCCCGGACCCACAAACCGCTGTGCAACGCATGCGGGATTTACATGTATCAGCGGAATGAGGCGAGGCCAGAGGCGCTTATTGCTGTAGACCGAGCGGGGCCTGAGATTGGTGGTGCATTTAGTGGCGGGCACGTCGGTGCAGATGAGGAGAATGAGTGTACCAATTGTGGGACACACAAGACGTCTTCGTGGAGGAGGAATCGGTCGGGGGCGCAGGTGTGTAATGCGTGTGGTGTGTATGAACGGATGAATGGACGACCGAGGCCGTTAGCCTTGAGGAATGACAAGATTAGACCGAGGACGAAGCCGCGGTAGCAGTAGAAGAAGAACAAAAAAGACTGTATAGATTGGACAGACTTGTAGTTTAGTTTTTCGACCAGTAATTGAGACGGTTCTTTCCCGTGCATCCTGTCCGACTCGTTCTCCAGGGTTCTGGGATACTATGGAGTGAGTCACAGAAGACGACTCGCTTTCCCCTACGGCAGCAGTCGCTGCCGTACATGATGTCGCAACCAAATTCCAAGTTCCGTCCTGATTCTCCGTCTTTTTCATTGCCATCCGGCTTGAAACTCTGTTTCTTTTCACTCAATACCAGAACTGCGGTCCGTGACTAGCCGAGATAAGTAAGAGCCAGTCAACTGAATGGGTTTTAGAGTTTGCAAAGAATCTGCGACCCGGAAGGAAGCCCGGGACGCGCTCCAGTTGGACAGTTGTCTTGCCATCTTAGATTGGAAAGAAGATGGATGTAAAAGGGAAGCGATGGCCTCACGGATGGTTCCAATGGCGAAACGCGCGGAGGGCCTTGAATAGCCTGAGGAAGAGCCGGCAGGCATTCTGACCCCTGCAGGTCAGTGGTGTTCCAAAGGGTCGTGGGTCAAGGGTTCAACACATGGTTGCAGATCACCCACACCCAGCCGAATCTGCGGCCGGTCAATATCAATTTTCATTGTGGAGCCCTGGGAGCGAATTGAAAGCCGTGCGCCGGCTATCGCGGATTGGCTCGGTCCCAGTGTCGGCCTATCTTGTGATCCATTTGCGAACCTGGTTGGGTAATGACTCTTCTTGATTAGGAATTGCGGGGAGTGCACGACATGCGAGTGGCAGAATCGCCATGGTTTTTCCAACGGGAACAAGAAAGAATTAGATTTCCCCTTCCGTGAACGGTTTACACATGCAGCTCCGTCTTTCACTGGACTAATATGTACACTGGCATCAATGTAATGACTTCTTCCTGATGGTTCAGATAAGCAAATCATTGTGTGGAGCAGGCGGGACATCGGAGCCCGGGGGTACCGGCGGCGCTTGAGTTGATGGTTGAGCGACGAATCAACGTCGAGTGAATGGTAAATTAGTTGAGCGGGTCGACGTCATCGACGCTTGAGCGGCGGGCGAGTGCACCGTCGAACGGTAACCCTTGCGGCCGCCACGACACAGAAGAGCGAAACCCCGACCAGCGGATGGCAAGCAGGGGCAGGCTCATCCTGTGTATGTGGAGCGCAGAGGGTTACCGTTGAACGATGCAGACAGCCGATGCTCAGCGGCGAAGTGGGGGGAATTGGGGGAAGTGAATGAGGCGTATCGTTACCATGGGTTCGCCTCGTCTTTTATAGATCAAGCTAGTGGATATGCCGGATTGGGAATGTCCGCATCCAAACGATATCTCGTCATTGTCCGCGTGAACGACGGAAGATAGCGACAGCCGTTCTCACAAAACTCGGCCCGACGATGTTGAGGGGCCGTAGCATTTAGACTAGACAGCGAGCATACTGCTGGCACGGCGGGTTTTCGTACTGATACGTATTCATCGCTGGTTGAGAGGCCTGCAGGCCATTCAACCTGTGAGACACCCCATAAGGCCGTCGATTTCAGTTGGAGCGCGGTCCGCATGCTTCTCATTTATCACAGAAGCAGTTAGATTCGACTTTGGGCGGGAACTTGGATTATTATTTCGTTACCCCTATCTTATACCCTGATGCCCCTGTCATGAGCACCTTTTTAGGAATTTTTACTGTCCTTTTCCGTGAGCGACTCCAACTGCTTGCGAGAGTGGATTCAAGTGTATTTCCGACGCTCCTCTTTCCACACGTCCCGGAAGAGAATCGGAATGCCGCTGTGCCGGCGTGAAGATCCTGACATTCATACCCTAAGGGCACTCAAGGGCCGCTCCGTGACGGGTGGACTCCTCGGGATCATATCGATGCCGGGGCGGAAAATAAACGTTAACAGGAAAGTCAGAGAAGCAGCTTGAGCGGCGAAGTTCTATTCTAATCTTGCAAACATTCAATCGTGGAGACGGCGTCTGTTTGGAATCTGGCAGTTTTCGAGGTCATGGGAGCTCGATGCCGTGCTTCGAAATGCGCCACATCATGAGGCTTGAACGGTTCGGTCCGGAAGAAGATGGCAGATTCATACCTTTCGTGCTATAGACGGCTGTGGGTGCCAGATAATCGCGCGGGTGAGAGAGCTCAACGGCACTGACTTGGCTCACTAAAACAGGGTTACATTCGCGGCCAAGTCGGCCGCCGGACGTCTGATAGTTGTGGGATACTTGGCCAGGAAAAGATTCAGAGCTCGGAGCCCGGCGATAAGACTCCGTCTGCCGATTGTGGGGACTGCTTCCTGCTTGCGAACCCTTGTAGAGTCTAGACTGCACCCATAAGTATTTCAACCGTGTCCATCTCGTCGACGCAGAGTCTAGACCCCGGCAGTATCGGATCAACGATCACCGGCACCGAGCAAGTAACTCTCACGCCTTCTCCACACTGATCTCATCGACGTCATACTTCCGAAGCCTCGTTGTCGACCAGGCATATAAATCTTCATCTTGCTCTAGGCTTCTCCACATACCATGACTTCGACCACGAATAACACCAACACCAGCGGAATCGGCAACAAAATCAAGTTTGTGTCCCGTCGGTCTTTGTTTCAAATTCACTCAACTTCCACACACAGGGGCGGCGTGAAAGTAGCACACGGGATGATTAAAGGCAAGACGGTTGATTCTGCGGTAGCGAATGCGCAGTCTACCGAAGCTGGAGATGGAATGGATCCGGATGGTGCGGGGAGAGAGCACGAACAGAGTGAGTTGCACAAATTTCATTCGATTTGATACTGAGACATTCAACCTCAGATTCCACAAACAACTCGAACACATACGCTGCAGGCAATTACGGTGCGAGCAAATTGATTGTCTTCCTCCACTTGAAATTAATTAGTGCGGAATGTGGATAGGTTGGGGCTTAGGTCTAGCGGGCATCAACCCCTTCTCGAAGGATAACCAAAGTCTGTCCTATCTTTACCTCCCGAGGCCTCCAACAGTATTGATGTATGTCTCAAGCATCCACCGCAAATCCAGGAGTGCCGCCGCCGACCAACCCGGGACGGGGTCCGAGCGCCTAGGGCGGTGGTGGAAACGACATCTGGTGGGCTTCCACCCATCGGACGGCGCGCGGATGGGCAATGCTCACCCAACGCAACGAGGTCGGTTGGGTAACAGGAGTTTGAGAGGAATGCGCGGTGAATGAGTGGGCTGGTTAGCTTGCGTTGAATGTATCCATATGTATTTTTTGGTACCAAAGAAGCGCCTTCGTGTATCCCGAAAGAGACGCTGTTCTGCAACGACACAAAAAAGGATATTGCCACCATAACACTTGGCCCCGGAGTCGAACCAGGTTATTCAACCATCTTCAAGTCGGCCAACAACATTTCTTGGACGCACTCCGAGTGCAACCAAGTGTTTTATATATACATACCTCTGCAACGGAGGGACTATGCAAGGGCCCGGGTGCAGCGGCGCTGAGCACTTAAGTAGTTCGATGAATCTCCAATCACACGATCGACAGTTATCAGCATCCTCCAGCAGGCGAGGTAATAAAAACGGGCGGAATTCGCAATTATAAGTACTTGATCCTGGAGTCGAACCAGGCTCTCCACGGAATTTCTAAACACCCACGTATTGCTCGCGGACGCACGCCGAGTGCCACCAAGTTTCCTTTGGCTTTCGTTCGGCCCTGTTTCTACAGCCATGCACCCTGGAAAAACATCGACCGATCGCATTGGCATACCCCGAGTCGAGCTGGTACCTGTAGGCCGTGGCTTCAGGCCTCCGGCGGCTTGTTGCGGACACAGGTCGCGTCAATGCTACTGAGTACTTGCCAGCTTTCCAGACAAATTGCAATTGCCCTGCTCGCTGTTTTCCATATTTTGATCAAGCATCTCTACCGGAGTCTGTGTTGGGCTCCGCGATCAAACCGACGGATTCGTGTCCGAAGCAAGACAGTGTTGCATGTAGGGAAATGAATGGAAGAATGGCTCACTGTATAGGTGTTCGTCTTGGACAAAAAGTGCACTATAGGATGGACATTAGAGAAAAACATAATACTTGATCCTGGAGTCGAACCAGGTGTTCCGCTGAAAGATTAACGTCAAGTTCTCCATTGTCCGGGGACGCACGCCGAGCTGTGCTACCAAGTGTCGCAAGTATTTTCTTCTCAGTAGGCCATTTCACGACCTTATGCACACGGGGGAAATGGTCAATACCTGCCGACCCCGCCGTGGGCATCTGATCTGTGTTAAATGGCCGCTGCGGCCAACAGATTTGATTTGATCAATTTGATTTTCGACGTTTGATCATCATATCGTCACGTTTTCTCTGGCTCCTGACCACCACCACCTCAGAAGCGCCACGAGTCACCCGCCATTTACCCAGCTTTGGATCTTGTCGCGACTACTGGCAGTTTCCGAGTCGTTGTGGCCGCTTTTCCATCTCTACCTCGTCCATGCGAGTGTACCTATCGGTTGTTTGGTCTCCGACGCCTGAAGCCCGCACCTATTCTACCTGGGACTCGCTGCGGGGATCCGAGTCCCCCCTCTTTGATTGACCGACACGCAGAGGGAATAAAATCCTCAATAGATCCGAGTCTTGTCACCATCTCCCTACCCGAATCTCACATTCCCCACAGTTTCCACTCTCGTCCCAGTCTCATCCGATCCGGTTCATGCTTGATATGAGTTGATATACAATGCTACTATCACGGCTTCGTCATGTCGCCCTTCAGCAGCTTCAGCTGCATGTACTCTTGTCTTTTCCCAGTCGACAGGCTCACCTGCCGTCCACCCGTAGTGCTCACGTCGGCCATGTCAGATGCTCAGCCGCTTTTGAATGGAAGGAAGCCGGTTTTTGGTTGATCCAATTCTCACCTTGCTCGGCTGCCCACGCAGCCACGCTCTCCGTGCGATCTCCATTCAAGGGCGGGACACTGCCTTCGAGCGCCCGTCCGATTTCTGATGCGACCGATCAGAAGATCCTGTTTGTTCTCGTCTGCGTTTCAATTATATATCTCTCTGGAAGCTCCACACCTTCTCCCCCCACCTCTGCCGCTCCTTATCTCTGACCTCACTCGTTTTTTCTCTGGATTGTGGGGGGCATTCATACACTTCTCTTGGGAGAACGGTGCGTGTCGCTCAGTATATGACACATTTGTCTGCTGAGGCCAAATACCATTAGGATGCCGCTGAAGCCCATCCCAATGACGCAGTTTGCGACATTGGTGGCCCATTCGTCCACCCTCAGCTCGGAGTCGGGCCCTCTTCGAGCGGTGGTCATGGGGCATGCGAGGCGAACATATCCTTTCAGATATCACCGCCGTCTCGCTGCCCGAGACAACATAGCATTGACAGGCATCCCTCCATCCACTGACACTGCATCTCCATTGCAGTCCATCTCCCTGCCTTTCTTCTCACCGGACCCTACAACCTCTGCTCCGCCTCCGCCGCCTCCTCCTCCTTTGACTACGTCCAGTAGCGCACCACCACCACCACCACCTGGAACCACTATCCTTGATTCTTTCCCGCCGATAAAGGCCAGCTCTGCGCCCCCACCACCCCCTCCGCCTAGTCACTCTAGCTCTCCTTCTCCGTCGCCCTCGAGTTTTGCGCCCGTGTCGTCGTCGTCACGATTCAGCCAGAGTCGGGTGTCGGCCTCGAGTAGCACGGACGTCGGTACTAGTGGGAATACCGTCCTTTTCGTCCCGTCCGTTGCCTTGTCGTCCACAATCCCTTCTTCGACATCTCCTCCGACCGTACAGGGACCAGTCGATCCGTCCACCCACGTACCTGTGATCGTAGTCGGCACGATTGTCCCCATATTCCTCCTGCTGCTCCTCGGGAGCATTCTCATCACGCTTTATCGCAGGCGCCGCCGTGGTGGGCCGGAAACGGACAACACGTTCGCGATCACGCAATGCAGGCGTCAGCACCGCCGGGATGGAGTCGGCCCATCTGTCCCCACGGCAGACGCTGCCCCGACTACACCCATCTTCCTTCTACCCCCGGCGCAGGAGCCCACTCTTTCTCCCAGGCGCCTCCACGATCCAGAAAAAGCGCAGCTAACTACGAGGGATGTAGATGAGGAGTGTCCCGTGACCGCCGGAATCACGCCGACCGAGGTACAAACTGGGACGATGGGTGAGACCCGCGTACGCACAGTGTCCCGGGCACCCACCTTCCGATCGTTGGCTTCCTTGGCCGAGCCGCTCCCCGAGTACTCCGAGCACCCGCTGCCGCAGATACCCGTTTTACCCGCTGTTTGATTTTTCATGTAAGTAGGACCCTTGGCGCTGTACATATGCTCCGAGTTCCCGTCGAATCAATCCAATTATACCGCTCCTCGGCAGTTGAAAGTTTCGAAGCACCGTTGGCCTGGGATCAAGCTCACCCACGTCACTCCACAGTGATCTCATCGGCAACGCATAGGCGTCATGCCTTGTTCGAGCCCTCCTATATATTCTTTGCTCACTCGCGCTACCAAGCTTCTCCACATACCATGACTTCCACGAACAATACCAACAGCAGCGGGATCGGCAGCAAAGTCAAGTAAGTGATCTTTTTGTTCTTGTGCTTGAATTCCCTCAACTTGCATTCACAGAGGCGGCGCAAAAGTAGCACACGGTGTAGGCGACCTCGTCGTCGGCGAGACACGGGGTGCGCTCGGCAGCGTGGAGAAACGGGACTCGAGCGCCCATGATGAGATTGCGAATCGGGGGCGGAGGGAGATCGAGGAGGGGATAGCGATGATCAAGGGCAAGACGGTTGATTCTACGGCGGCGACTGCGCAGTCCACAGGAGCTGGTGAGCACGGCTGTATATTCCTCCTTGCATGTTTTGATCATGTCAGGACGGGGCGGCGGAATCAATACACATGGTGCCACTCACGCGGCGGGGTTCGCTGCGCCCCCGGGGAGCGAGTACGAACAGAGTGCGTCTTGTCAAGATTCTCTTCAATGTGATACTGAGATGGTCCACTTAAGATTCCACAAACAACGCAAACACTTATGGTGCAGGGAATGACGGTGCGGATGGTTTCCTCCTTCAATTCCAACTTACTCACCGTTCGAACAGGCTGGGGATCGGGGATAAACAGCGCCAACCCCTCCGCGACTACCAACCCCACCGGATTCTCTGCGCCACCGGGCCAGGAATACGCACAAAGTCGGTCTTCCTCCTCTTTCTCCCCCAATATCTTCGAACTAATGTATCCCTCAAGATTCCACCACAAATCGAGGAGCGCCCACGGATCTGCGACAGGTTCCAGAGCACGACGCTGCAACTGCCAACCCTACTGGGCTCCCTGGCCCTCCCCAGGCGCATGAGTACGCACAAGGTCGGTTCTCCCTCCTCTCCGAGCTTCTCCGAATTAATATTAATCTGCTTCTTAAGATTCCACCACACATCGAGGAGCGCCGACAGACGCTCACAGCGGTACAACCGCCAACCCTACCGGGATCCCTGCTCCTCCTCGGGTACACGATTACGCACAAGGTCGGTTCTTTCTTTCTCTCAAGCTCCCCGGAATTAATGTATTCCCGAAGATTCCACCGCAAATCAAGGAGCGCCGACGGATCTGGGACGCGGTCCCAATGCTTACAGCGGTCACGGTGGTGGAAACGCTGATGTTGAATATCCTACGTCTGGAGGGCCGCCGCCGGATTATGGCACAAGCACGGGGATGGGGAATACTCACCCGACGCAGCTTGGGACGAGGCCGGTTGGAGGGCGGGAGTTTGAGGGGCGGAGTGTGCAGTGAGTGCTTCCGAGTAAAACTGCGGATGTTTTACATACAATAACTGTATTCATAACTCTTGTACAATAAGCTGGCATCCTTGACCCACCCTGCGACGAGGTGTTGAAGAAAAGGGAAAAAAGGAAAATAGAAAACTAAATAAAAAACATCACGGCAGCCAGACTTGGTCCCGGAGACGAACCAGGGCCTCCGCGACAAAGCTCCGGGACAGTAGCCGGAATTCCAATGTTCGCGGACGCACTCCAAGTGCTACCAAGTGTAATTTCGCAGGCATATCCCCCGCAATGGGCCAAACTCACGAGCGATTAGCTTCTAGTTTGTCGAGACTCGAGAGAGGATGATGCAAAAAGACCTCTAATGAACGGCAACAGCCACCCGTCCCGAATCGAACGGACTCATCTTCTGCGCGTGGAAATTGACTGGATGGTGTTCTCTTCTCTTGAGTTCTCGTTCAGGTACCTGTAACATGCCAATGAAATGGGGAAAAAAAAAACCCCTTTCTTGGAGAAGCACTAATCACTCGGTCCCCGAATCGAACGGGGCCATCCGCATCCTGATACATGTAGCGGACGAACCACTGGGGACGGACGCACTGCAAGTGCTACCGAGTGTCAAGTGTCATTCGAAAGTTCGCAGACCATAGATGGCTGAAGGGGGGCGTCAGCTTGAAGGAGTATCCGAGTCGAACTCTCTGGGAAAGTCGCCGTGGAATGCTCAAGATTCAACCATTAGGAATTGCCTCTCAGAGGCGCAAGGGAGCTCAAATGGGAAATCACAAGGTCACAAGAAAAACAAGAAAAACATCCATGAAGCAGCACTGCAGTACTCGGTCCCCGAATCGAACAGGGCATTCCGCAGCCTACTTGACTCCTTCAAGATCCACGGACTAATCAAGGCGGACGCACCAAGTGCTACCGAGTTCTTTTCTCTCCCCCAATCCTTCAACGGGACATTAACTTGAACCGGAATCGGGGCTGCAATAAATGGAAAAATGGTTCACAACGTGTGCGCATCACTCGGTCCCCGAATCTGTTGTAGGAGACCCGGCTCCTCGGACAACGTGACCGTGTTCGAGTCCTAATCCAACTGCCTGAACATTCAACCTTTATTTTCTTATGTTTCATATTGCTAAAACCATGTGGACAAATCTCCAACAGCACATGGAAACTGCTGGCTGACTCAGTCTGAGCACATGCACTTTTTACTTGCCTTACCAATCCTAGATACGCAGCCTGTATAAATACCAGCCCTGCTTGTTGAATACAGTATCTGTTCTTCCTCTCACAAAAGGTTATGGGCCCCGAAGCCTTCTAAACCAGAGAACAGATAAAACCACTCTCATCTTGCGCTCTCACTCTCATCCTCACACTCTACACACCGGCACACTCACACCACACACCCTCACACCTTACATCGACACTTCATCGATACACCCTTACGATCATACATCCCAGTCAATCCAATGGCTTCCCAAATGATCACCTTACCAACGTTGTTGGGCTCGGAAAAGCTCCAAGGCAACAAGTCGAACTACCCAACGTTCAAAGTACTTATCGAAGAGCATGCTGCAAGCAAGGGCTTGGCAGGCTATCTCGGTGGTACCATCACAAAACCGGCACTCATCACCCTTCCCACCGGCACTGCGCCCCCCGATCCAACTCCCATCTTCTCGACTGCACCGTCGCGCGACGAGTTCATTTATCGCGACAGAGTCTTGCGGTCGTTGATTGTTACCAACATCATTGACCCCATTGGTCTTGGGGTCAAGCGCGACGGAACCGCGAAGGAATGCTGGGATTCTGTCGTGAATGCGTGTGCCAAGAAGAGTGATGCCGCTCTATCGTTGGCACAGAGTGAACTCCAATCCATCAAGTTCACCGGTACTTCACGCGCGGATCTCGATTTGCTCCTCAGTGAAATTCGCAGCAAGGCCCACGCTGTTCGAATGATGGGCGGAACGGTAGACGATAAGGAGCAGAAGAATATACTCATTCGTGCACTTCCTGCGGACCCACGATGGTTGGGTCTCCAAGGAGCATTATTTGCTGCCACCGATCTTGAGGATGCGTTCGCCCTGATCAAAACCGTCGCCATCAGCACCAAGATGCCTGAGAATACCACCATCACCGTCGATCCCACCGCGCTCAACACGTCATTCCCGAAACGTCGTTGCACCAACCCCGGCTGCAAGGCAGTTAACAAAACAAGCCATACGATCGAAAATTGTTATTGGCCGGGAGGGGGCAAGGAAGGTCAATTCCCGCCGAATTTTGGCCGTAACAAGCCTCGTGCGAACCAAGTGACTGCGACGAACGAACAGCCTACCATCCTCCACCGTGTTTTGATGGCTCGGATGATCGATCCGGGGTCGGAGAGCTCTGCCGAGCGTTTTGGTGCAAGGAAATATCCTCACCCCACTGTCGAGGAAGTGGAGGACAAGGATCCGATGCTTCCCAAAGTCACACTTCCATCGATTCCCAAGGCTGTACCTGAGCATTTCAATGAAGCCGTCAATGTCAACTCCCGTGCGAGGAAGTACCCTCGTCCAACTGTTGAGGAGGTTGAAGACGACGATCCGATGCTTCCCAAATCGATACCCACCTCGCCACAGATCATATCTGACAACTTCACCGAATACATGCTGGACAATCCGTCGAGCGCCTTTGTCAGTCGCACGTTCGAAGATTACGTGCCTGCTGTAATCCTCACTCTCATCGACTCCGGCGCTAGTGATCACTTCTTCTGCAATCGCGATGACTTTACTACTTACGAAGCCATTGCTGTGCGCACCGGCCAGTCAGCACTCGCGTCCGAGGGCGATTTTTCTATCGTTGGGCAGGGCAGTGTCACCAAAGTTTTCAAGATTAACGGGAAACTCGTTCGTCTCGCCTTCAAAAATGCCCTTCACGCCCCTTCCCTTTCCGCCAACTTGATTTCGGTCAGCCAGCTTGATAAAGCAGGCTGCTACTCGACTTTTGGTGGTGGAGCTGTAAACATACGCGACGGAGAAGAGGGCGGAACAATCTTGAGTGGCCGTGGCTCCTCTGGGATGTACGTGGTTGAGGCCGAGGAAATATACGCCAACATCTCGACAGCCAACCCAACAAACCTAGCAACTTGGCATCGCCGGATGGCGCACGGGAGCATAGAAACCATCAAAGACATGCATTCCAAGTCGTTGGTTGGGGGTCTTGATATTACTGACCAAAAGATCGACGGCAAGTGCATCAGTTGTCGTGCGGGACGCCAGCATGCACGCGCGTACGATGGACGCACCGACCCGAACGTTCCACCGCTCCATCTCGTCGCATTTGACTTATGGGGTCCCGCCCGTGTCGCATCTCCGGGTGGAAATCTCTACCTGATGGTCATGGTCGACAGCGGTACTTCTCACAAACACACGGCGTACCTGAAGGATAAGAGCGATGATTCCACCATATCCGCATTCGAGGAGTATCGCGTGATGGCTGAGAGACAAACGGGAAAGCCAGTCAAACGAGTACGCACTGACAAAGCATTTGGATCCCACAAATGGAAGGAGTACTTCAAGCGGCATGGAATCATCCACGAGGACACCACTCCGTACTCTTCGGCTGAGAATGGTCTTGCCGAGCGAGCGATTCAAACCATAACCGAGGACATTCGTACCCTCCTTGCCGGCTCAGGACTCCCAGAACGCTATTGGGCTGCTGCCGGCGCGTGCTCCACCTACACACGCAACCGCATGCCTTCTCGGCGCCATCCCGGTAAAATTCCTCAGGAGGCTTTCGATGGGCAGCGTCAGGATCTTTCCCACATGCGCGTGTTCGGGTGCCAATGCAGCGCCAAGGAGAATGTGGTGAATGGTCATCGAGTCGACGGCAGCAGCAAGCTGGCAACTCGATCAGTTCCTGCCACATTTATTGGCTACGGCACAGGAGCGGGTAATTATATCCTAATGGACGAGAATGGACGTCAGTTTGAGAGCCGGAACGTGGATTTCGATGAGGGGATGCCTCACCGTACGACAGACCTGGGGGAGCGACTCTGGATGGACAATCAAGCAGAAGCCGACTTCCTTCCAACCCAGTCTAAACCCGACGACGACGACAAATCGGTCCAGGATCAGGAGTCGACCTCCACCGGAGAACAGTCGTCAAACCCACCATCCTCGCCTCATGACTCCGATGCCCCACGTCCCAAAGCTGCGAAGGATATCAGCAGCACCATTACCGAGGAAAACATCATTCATGGCTCTCGCACCCGCAGTGGCAAGGTTGCATTGATGGCCGTGAACGATCCAATCCAGCGCTTGAACGTCGAGCTTGACGACGCTATTGCGTTAATGTCGTACAATCCAGACCGGCTTTACGCACCAAAAACGCACGCCGAAGCCATGAGGCTTGATGCTCCGCGGTGGACGGCCGCAATGGATGTCGAGATGGCGCTCCACGACAAGAAAGAAACGTGGGAGCTTCAGAAGCCTCCGCCGGGTGCGAATGTCATGGCGTCCAAGTGGGTTTACGATGTCAAGAAGGACGGCCAAGGAAATTGGTTGCGGGACAAGGCGCGCCTCGTAGGAAAAGGCTTCACGCAGGTGTACGGCGTTGACTATGAAGAGACTTGGGCTGCTGTTGCACGCATGGAGTCAATTCGAATGACAGCAGCGATTGCAGCTCACCACAATCTTCACCTCTGGCAAATCGATTTTGAAGCGGCGTATCTCAACAGCGAGACCAAGGAAGAGATATACATGGCTCAGCCGCGTGGATACGAAGTGCCGGGAAAAGAGGACTGGGCGTGCCGCTTGAAGAAGACAATATACGGGACTATGCAAGGCGGTCGTGATTGGGCTGCAACATTGGGGGAGACGTACAGCAACCTTGGATACGTTGCTTCCAAGGCCGACCCTTGCGTTCGTGTCAAGATCTCCGATGACGGCGGATATACACTCACCGACACATACACGGATGATGTATGGGGTGCTTCTTCGACCGTCGAGGAGGGGGAGAAACGCAAAGCGGAGTTAGCGGAAGCCTGGGATCTCAAGGACGTTGGCAACACTCACTGTCTTCTCGGGATGCGCGTGGACCAAGACTTGAAGGCGGGCACTGTGACCCTTTCTCAGCGGGCATACTTTGAGAAGATGCTTGCGGATTTCACTGGTCTTGAGAACACCAAGCTTCGATCCACGCCGTTGCCTGTGGGGATTGTCCTCGACGCGTCTATGTCGCCCACCACGGCCGAAGATTGTGCACAGATGGTGGGGAAGCCATACCGACAGATCGTGGGATCTTTGATGTGGGGCCAGCTCGCAACTCGGCCCGACCTGTCATATGCCGTGGGCCTCTTCTCACGGTTTCAAACCAATCCCGGAACAAGATGTGCCTCCGCTTCGCTCCGGCAACGGGAGCTTTTCACCACCGTTAAATTTGATTTTATGCTGCACTCTCTAAGTACCCGCATCAACAGATTCAACACTACAGTCAGTGCAACCATGAGGATTTGGACTTGGCGACACAATTCGACATAAGCTTCATCCACATCGTGGCACGCCTCGTCGTCACATCGCAATATTCTGATATTCATATCCTCTAGATTCCCTCAGGGTCCCGATCCGGCGGCGTGCATCGCACAGCTGAGCGGGACTGCGTGATACGTGTCAGTTGGGGGCAGAGAAAGAGTGGGATTGCGTACATGATAGCCTCGAGCTGCTCGTTCGTGCGCAGAGCTCCACTGCAGTGTAGTGGGCGAGATTTTTGCAGCAACCAGTATTCGGCACATGACGGGTAACACACGGGATGATGTGGGACTATGGCAGGCTGCAGCCAAGAATGAAAGCTCCGTCTTCGACGATCAGTTGTGGAACGACGGCGATAACCAGCAAGCTCAGGGAAAAAAAAAAGCGGCAGAATCAGCGAGGGAAGCAGCAGCCAGAACGAAGCGGGGGGGAGATAGGGTTGGCCCAGAAAGATGGCCGGAGTTCCACCTCGCAAGAAGCCAGTGTGGCGTTTGATACGGGATTCCAGATAACTTGAAGTATTGTCAAGGACGGCACAGTTTGGGCACAGTGGAAGAGTGGGGATGACGGCCAAAGGTCTGGAGGGAGCAGGTTGGGGGAGGAATGAGGGAACGGGCTCCCCACAGTGTGTTTTATATGTGGGGCCTGGGCTCTGCCGGAGAGACGCGTCAAATCGGCCCAATGCTGTAGCTGTCAAGAAAGCTGTAGAGCTGTCACCGTGCGAGAATGGAAACAAAGGATCCAAGAAGGATCTCACAAAGCTGTTAAGAAAGCTGTTAAGAAACCCATTCGACGAGTGAGATGAGCGTAAAGAGAAAGTCCATTTGGGGATAGACTGACAGATGTACAAACAAAAAGGAGCCATAATCTTAAAGAACGGATTACGAGAACTTACTTGCTAAGTTCTCGTTCTTTTAAAATTCAGTCAGGCCAGAATCCCGACAACTTTTTATGGATTCAGACTTTTGATGAGGGTGGCTGTGCTGTTTCCTTTTGCGGCTACAATCAGCAATTTTGACAGCTGCCATCAGTGAGTTTTTCCTTTCTCTCCAGAGCATTCTATTTCGGCTGAAATGACCTGAGATTTTGCAATCACACTCCTAGTAACTGGACTCGAGTTTTGTTCCCCCAAGGTGAGGTCTCATTCCAGATATTACATATGATATCTGTGATTTACCTGCCGTTTTCAATCAGCTCATTTCAAGTTAACCAGAGACCCTGGATCTCTGGGATGTAATCAGACTGAAGAAGGAGGTGTACTATTGCTTAGAACACCCTCCTCAGAAATTACAAAAATTCTTTGCAGCCAAAAGTTTAAAGAACATAAACTCTGTGATGGATGTTCATATGCATCAACACTGATTCCCCATGTCCTCAATTGAGATTCCATCCTTTGTGTGAAATATTGGAGTAGATTGAAGATGAATCTCCGTCTGAAAGTATGCGCAGAGCCCACAATTCTCATCAAAACCCTGGATGCTGGAGCACAGGGGTAATACTTAGGTATAGATCCCCAAGTGACTCCACAGGGCTGCTGGGCCTGTTGAGTACTTGCCTTTTTCACCACAGTCACACTAAGATGTAGTGAGCTCTGGGTCCTGTTGCCACAGAAGGTTCAAAGGAAGTCAGATGGCCTACTTAATCTTCTGCTATTAGCTAATGAATGAGGACCAGGGCTTGGCAGTGTAAGGCAAACTGACTGCAAAAATGCACACAAACACTCTTCCTTGAGCTGTCCAGGCCACCGTGGGGCATTTTCAATCCTCTGCCAGTTGGATATTTGGACAGAGCAAGGAGGGATCAAAGGTTGATCAAAGGTGTCACAATCATCACGTCACTGCAAACCGGGTTCTCTACACAGCCACACAATCACATTTGCCTTGATTTCAACTTGATTTCTTGTTGATTTCACCCAACACACCGTGTACATTTTCACACAAGGAAGTTCTCGTCTATGCCGTGCTCTGCAACGGCCCTTACCCCCAAGTAATGCCGAGGGTCCCGGCGTGCATACGTCGCCTCAAGCCGGCGCTGAATGAATTGGAAAGGCAGGAATGCTGTTGAACCGTGGCATCGAATCGGACAAAGAGTGGGGCTTACACGGCCTTTGTGGGATGAATTGATGAGAAAGCTGTTGAGAAAGGGCTTCCTTCAAGGCGGGATGAGGGAGGAGGACAAAAAAGAGAATGCCCAAATGGAGAAGTGCCATCAGTGATGGAGCCATAATCTTAAAGAACGGATAATCGAGCACTGGCGCGCCCTCATGCACACGGTCGGGTATATCCGCAACACTCTCGACTACGCACTAGTCTATTCGCGTGATGCACCCCTCACACCGGTTGGATATTTCGATGCCGACTACGCGGGATGTCTTGACACACGCCGTTCCACTTCCGGCCATGTTTTCATCATGGCAGGCGCACCAGTGTCGTGGGCTTCAAAACGCCAAGCCACTGTCGCACTTTCAACCGTCGAAGCCGAGTACATCTCCCTTACCCGGGCTGCCCAACAGATCAAGTGGATGTATGCGTGGATGTCCGAAGTGGGGATGGAGCAGGAACTACCGGCTATTCTGCATGGTGACAACCGCGGTGCTGTCGACTTGACCAAAACGACGAAATCTCACAGCAAGGTGAAGCAGATCGACATTCGGCATCACTACATCCGCGAGCTTGTTCAAGGCGGCGAGCTAAAAGTCAACTTTGTTCGCGGCACGGAGAACCCGGCCGACATATTCACCAAGCCGCTCCCACGGGTCGCTCATGAGCGCTATCTCTCTGAGCTCAACATACGTGCTATTTCTCCGTAGGTGCCGGGATCTGGGGGAGTGTTGTAGGAGACCCGGCTCCTCGGACAACGTGACCGTGTTCGAGTCCTAATCCAACTGCCTGAACATTCAACCTTTATTTTCTTATGTTTCATATTGCTAAAACCATGTGGACAAATCTCCAACAGCACATGGAAACTGCTGGCTGACTCAGTCTGAGCACATGTACTTTTTACTTGCCTTACCAATCCTAGATACGCAGCCTGTATAAATACCAGCCCTGCTTGTTGAATACAGTATCTGTTCTTCCTCTCACAAAAGAATCGAACGGGGCCGTCCGCATCCCAATTTTTCCGTGTCGAACACAGGGACAGACGCACTCCAAGTGCTACCGAGTTATCATTCCAAAGTTGGCAGACGGTAAAAGTCTAAAGAGGGATCATCTAAATGACAATCTCTGGGCGGTCGAAAGACGCTAATCTTCCATTATGAATTGCCTGTCAGCGTCGCAAGGGAGCTCGAGTGGGGAATCAAAAGGACAAAAATCATCAGGGATGCAAATTCAGTACTCGGTCCCCGAATCGAACAGGGCCTGCCGCAGCCGGATTGAATCACCACATATAAACGGCGGACGCACCCAAGTGCCACCAAGTTCTCGTGTCCCCCTTTTTCAATGTGACATCGACCTGGAACCGGGATCCTCTCACGGGAGAATTGGCCTAAAAAGAACACGCAAGCGTAATCAGTATTCGAGCCCGGATCGAACGGGTCCGCTGGCGTTGGTGCATCTGCGGATGACCTACTCGAACTGGTACTGTTGTAGCAAGAGGTAGTGGATTCATGAGTACTGGGATTCCGCGGCCACGGTACGAGAAGATGGAAGTGGGCTCCAGAGATACACGTCCTCTACAACTTGAAAACGGAGAAAAAAGCCAGAGATCTATACCTTCCCATATCCGCCATCCGCCAAGAACGTCTTCGTCCTTTGGACAATCGTATCCAGGCCCGCGAGCCAACGCCTCAGCCCGTCATGAAACTTCTCCACATCCCCACCTTGCGATAAACGAGCAACAAAGTGTTCGCGGGTGGGGACGGTGAGAATGGCGAGCTAGCATGCGAGGTTCAGGATGGATTTTGAGAATTGGAAGAACACGCACCGTGATAGCGGAACGCACGACGAAGGTATGGTGATGCCTCAGCACAACGTCGTAGCTCCTGCGGAAACAGACCGGGAGCGTGCACTGCGGCTCTGCTTGCATAATTTGCAGAGCCAGGCAGGTAAAAGCCATGCATCTTGCCGTTGATCATAGGCTCAGGCGATGGACGATAGATTGGCACGATTACACACCTAATGAGCCTGACGACACATTGGTACGGATACTTGACACCCCGCGCGTGTGCTTGTCGGACCAAAGACTCAAGGGTACCACAATCTGCTCGCGCAACGTCAGATTTGTACTCGGCGCGGACGCCCTGTGGCCAGGTCAGCTGGATTCGGAGATGGCAATGATATTGACTGGGCGCACGCACAGCGATGTTAGCCTTCAGATCCGCTTGTACGAAGCCAAATACACCGACGCCTAGCAAATCTGCTCACATCTGCGTCAACTCCGTGGAGAACGATGGTCGCGAGCGGCGTACCGAACATATCCGCAAGACCTGATAGCCACGTCAGCTAGATTCGGAGATGGCAATGATATTGACTGGCCGTCAGCGGCGAGGAGAAAGTCGTCTGTGGGGACGCCAGCGTCGGTGATGACGATGTCGGCGAATGACTGGAGGAAGAGGAGCGCCTCAATGGTAGGTATCGGACGGCATGGGTCCGGTGGGAGGGTACCTTGACGGTTTCGAAATGAGGAGGCATGGTGGGCGGAGACAACGTGCGTGATGTGGCAGTGTCGGATGATCCGGGTGCTGATGTCATGGATTTCCGGCTTGAAAATACCCGCCGCACCCGAAGAGCTTTCAGACTGACCACTGCGACGCCGTCTCAATTCATTGTCGCAACATTCAGTCTGTTCAATGTCGATTTCTGTAAGCTCGGCAAAAAATCGTATGAAATCCAGGATCCTGCCTAATGATTGCGCGGGCCACATCCACCAGGAAATGACCTCCAGTGCAGAGGATTCTGATGCCGAGGATGCTTCCAGGGAGGCACCGACAGCACAGCTGCCATTGCTGGCGTATCGACCCCGGGACGTTCTTCGAGAATGGGAGTGACTTTTTCAGGGATTCAATCGTTGAACCAAGTTTGGTTGGAATTGAATTTAGCTCAGTACCACTACGTTCCTGCTAGCTGTACAGTGGGGAAACCTGATACTGGTCCAACAACTGCCTGAACACCCGGGGCGAAAAGCTCATCTTGCACGTTTGGAGGCTTGGTCCCCGAGTCGGACGCGATCTCCCACGAATATATAATCGATATCACGAGCAATACACATTGTTCGCAGACGCACTCCTGGTGCCACCGAGCACTGAACCCTGAGGTTCCCTCACCCATCCGTCAAACAGGAAAGCTGACATAGATGAAGTTGCCTGTATGTCGAAGGAGCTGGAACACATCGCTAGAACCGTAAAACAGTTTAATATCCCCGCCGATGAAACCAGACCCCGGGTCGAACGGAATGCCTTAATAGAAATTGGATGACAGTCCACATCCCCGAGAACCAAGGACCGGAACGCGTTTGTCGCCGTTTTATAACTTGACAATCCATCGATGAACGCGCGAAACAGACAGGTGACAAGTCATAGACAGACCAGGCTCTGGTCTACCCCGGGACATTGTTCGAGAATGGGGGTGACTTTTGAGGGTTGACTCGTTGAACCGAGTTAGCTTGAACCAAGTTGGATTGGAATGGCATCGAGCTAAGTACCGTTTACGCTCTTGCTAGCTGTACAGACTTACAGTTGAGAAACCGATATTGATCCAACAATGCAAGAACACCCGGCAGCAAAAACACGGTCGGTTCACATGCAGGCAGCTCGACCCGAATCGAACGGGATAACCTCATGGACTTGCAATTGAATCAGGTGAACTTCACAAGCCGTGGCTGCAGTGGAGCATATTCTCTTAGATAGCAACCATTTTGTTGTCGTTGCGCGCCTGGACCCTCCTTGAACGGAGGCGATATCTTCCGCACGAAACGGACAACTAGCAAAACGAGAGCCTCTTATGATGGCTCGGTCCCCGTCGAACGGGCTCCCGCAAAGATGTCATCAAGCTGACTGTATGGATCGCAGGGGCATTCCTGGTTTCCGCCAAGCGCTGTGTTGCATGCGAGGTCATCCAGCACTCCGCCGACTTGACTCCATCGTTCTGAAAAAATCTCCGAGTTGAGTTAAGGCCCGCATGAGCTGCGAAACTAGGATCCTGGAATCGACCAAAGGATCAAAGTGTGTTGCATCACGGCTTGGTGCTCGGTCTCCTGCACCGACGGCCAGTATGGATAGCCTGTCAAGAGAGACTCAGCAAGCGCTGTTTCTTCTCTGAGGAAACTTGTTATGATCTGGTCAGACTTCGCTACCCGGTCTTCATCTTAATATTAATCTGCATTGATCCCACCTATGTGTCAAACAGGAAAGCCCACTGCGGATTGGGATGAAGTTCATTCGAAAAGAACTTGAACACATCGCTAGAACCTTAAAAAAGCTTCGTTTCAAGCCCATGGACCCAAACCAGACGCCGGATCGAACGGAATGCCTGAATGACAGGACTATGTCGCTGGAAATCGACGCAGGGTCGTGAACCCAGCTCCAGGATCTTTTGTGTATCGGCTCACTCCAAGTACTGTATGGTCACGCCATTCAACCTCCCGCATCAACTACGGGATTCCGATCGAGGAGCATGATTGAAAAAGTAGCACGGAAAAAAAGAAGGATGTCACTCAGGGATTGGAAATCGTACAACATGCCCGAATTGAACGGGGACTGGACGGGAACCAGACTCAAACGTTTGATTCAACCTAGGACCTGGCACATCCGCGAAGATTGGTACATCATTGGAATTATCGTTTGGTCACGGTAACCATGAACTGATGCTTCAACTACACCATGCCGGCCGTAGCTTGGCTCTATTTACTGATTCGCACGTGTACTTATCATCGATGCCTCAGTCACATGATACATCACCACGCTCCTTGTTCTGCACCACCACCGTCGCGATTCTGGGACCCATTGCAAGTTTCTGTCGGCTGCATTGTTGTGCCGCACACAATCATATCGCTGTTGACCGTTCCACACGTCTGCTCCATGCCAGTCTCAAAATGACAGGACACATTTTGGGATCATGCTTGCTGTCTGGGTGGGCCTTTATATAGCCGCCGCCGCAAGGCTTTCTTCAATATGGAACTCCCAGCTTCTACCAGTGGTCTTGCCGTGGCTATCATCGCCCTCGCAGCTGGATGCCTTTATGCAGCACGAACGCTGGCGTCTGCTTCTGACGGCCGACGTCCTCCTGGGCCCCGAGGACTGCCTCTCCTCGGTAACATTCTTCAAATACCTGGATCTGTGGGTAAATCCTCCAATCTTTGTCGCACTTACTGACGCGTTCTCCAGCATCTAGCAACGTACTTCCGACGACTGTGTGACGAGTACGGGCCCATCGTGTCTCTCAATTTAGCAGGCTTCGTGAGTGACCCAGCATGCCATCTTATCGTCTAATCACACGAACAGCCGGTCATTATCCTGGGAAACATGACTCTCGCCAAAGAGTTGCTCGAAAAACGATCAGCGAAATTCTCATCCCGACCAACTGTCCCTTACTCCGTACGTTCCTCCAATAAACTCCGATCCACCAAGTCTGAATCATGTTACCAAAGCTCTGCTTTGACCCCGAACAAATCTACTGGGTATCCGTCTCGGGCCAAACGAACTTTATCGCACGCAAGTTGACTGCGGGAATCATGGCGGGCGTGCGCTTAGGGGAGACGGAACTACTCCAACAATTCGAAGCTCTTATCTGTGCGAACCGTCTTTTGGAGGATCGAGGGAGGAATTGGTTTCGCGAGATCAATCGGTGGGGTTACATCCTAAGTTCGTGTGTCCCGCAAACTAAAATCGGGTTAGGACGTCAGCGAGTCTGGTGCTGTCAGCCGCGTTTGGTCTGCATTGCCCTACAGGGGACGAGCCGGAGCTCAAGGAGGTTGTCGATGTAAGTCTCATCACCTCCATCGTCATGTCCCTTAACCTCTCTATGTAGTGCGTAGCAGAAATGGTTTCCCTACATACACCCTCCGCGAGTATAATCAACGCCCTACCCTTTCTCGAAACTCTGATTCCACGCTGGATTCCCACCCCGTGGCGCACGCGTGCAGCAGCCTTTCGCCGGCGCGAAGACGCGTTGTACGACAGGCTCGTGGAGCGGGCGGTGAATGGAGAGGCAGCTGGCATGAATACGTATGTCTAACCTTCTGTCTTTTTTCAACGATTCACGTTACGTTCAAGGTGGGCTGCTGCATTCGCGAGCGAGGATAAGCCCGAGGGAGACCAAAGGAAGTTGATGAACATCTTCACCAGTGTACGTCTCCAATTTACTGAGTGACCTTCTCTGTATGAATTGCAGGCTGCGTACGAAACGACCGCCTCCTCCCTACAAAGCTTCGTTCTCGCTTGTGTTCTTCATCCCGTTTGTGCCCAGCGCGCGCAGGCCGAGCTCGATAACGTGGTGGGCCCGGATCGCCTCCCAACTTTCAAAGACCGAGCGGCGCTGCCTTACGTTGAGGCCCTTGTGAGAGGTGCGTGGTCTCTTTCAGAACTTTCTCTGGTTCGATACTGAGGAAGACGGCAGAGACGCTGAGGTGGAGACCTGCGAGTACGTGTAATCTCTATTCGTGGCTATTCGCGGAGTTTTTGAACGGCTCTCAGTCAGGCTCGGCGTCCCCCATCGATCCACGGCAGACGATGTTCTGCAGTACGAGGGGAAGGAGTATTTTATACCCAGCGGAAGTATCGTCTTCCCACTCAACTGGTCAGTCCGATTCAACCAATCTCTTTCAATTATGCATCTGTTCATTTGCGCAACGTAGGGCAATTGAACACGACTCCACGAAGTACGAGGCTGAGGACACCTTCAACCCTGGACGATTCATCGACGAAGACAGTGGGCAGTTGAAGCCAGGGTACGAGACTAGTGCCTTTGGATTTGGGAGGCGCGGTGCGTTTAAATCTCCTCTCTGCCCTCCTGTCTTAAAGAGCCTCGCCGATGCAGCATGCCCCGGCGCCCCCTTTGCTGAACGCTCCCTCTGGATCAACATCGCCACTCTCCTCTGGACGTTCGATATCCGGAGATCCGACGAAGTGGACCCACGGACGGGGAAGAAGTGGGAGTATGGAGCCGCAGATGGGTGGTATAGCGGGGCGGTTCGTGCTTCCCTCCTTGCTCGTTTCTTTCGTCGACTCAGTCTACATCACTAGATCACTAACGCGCCGCTCGAGTTCCCCGCCGTATTCGAGCCGCGATCAGCGCGTCACGCGGAGGTGGTGAGGGAGGAGTGGGACGGGTCTGAGAAGGATTTGAATGTTTTGTTGCCTCAAGAAGGAAGAGCGCGTAGATAGATGGATTTCGAAGGTTGATGTAGATGTGCATGTACTTATTACTGAATGTAGGTCGGCATATGCGGGCTATCCCTGTTTCCCGGGTGCCCGCTCCGTTGTCTTTATCAATCCGAGCGCTCGGTCTTTGTCAGTCGTTCCATTACATCACCCACCTTCGTATTATAAAACGCGTAGTTTATAGCATCTGTGGATTTTCACTACTTGTTGCGATGCTCTCGACCCCCCTCCGTCTCATCCACCACGAACTCATCATTTTTTGGCGGTTCACCTGGCGAGACTGGTCCGCTGGGATTATGCCAGGGACGCTTCGCACCATCGCCGCCCTGTGCTCCCTGCATTCGCCATCAGCCGAGCTCATCGTCCTTACCATCGCTCGTGCATTCGTCTACTTTGTCCTCTACCTGTACACTTTCAACATTGCCAACCAGATCACTGGTTTGGACGAGGACCGTATCAACAAACCCGACCGCCCCCTCCCCTCCGGTCTCCTCTCCATTCGAGGAGCATATGTCCGCCTTTGCCTCCTCACCGCCGTGTATATCTATGTCAGCGCGGTGTGGGGTGTATTGCCGTGGACGTTCCTCTGGCTGTTCATCTCGGCCCTCGAGACCTTTGGCCAGTGCGACCGTAACTGGTTCTTCAAGAACGTCATATTCGTCAGCGTTGGCACGTTCTGTCTGCTGCAAGCAGCGTGGGCCCTCGCAGCGCCGATCACACCGCGCGAGACGCACTGGGCGATGGTGTTGAGCCTTGCCTTTGGCATCACGATCAACATCCAGGACCTCCGCGACGTTGAAGGCGACCGGGCGACCTTTCGGCGCACGTTGCCTATCGTGTTGGGCGTGCGCAACTTTCGTTGGGTCATGGCGGCGATCACGGCGATCACGCCGTACGTGTGTTGGCTGGTTGAGTTTGAGCTGGACTGGCGCGCGGGGGTGGCGCTCACAATCGCGATGTTCTTGTTGGCGGGTCGCATTCTTGGAGGAGCGTCGAAGGACAAGAAGTATGATCACAAGACCTACATGGTACGCGTCTCGCGACTCGTCTTGGCGCGGAAACTTACGAGTTGCTTAGATGCTGACTTATATCCTGTGTGGTTGCATTGTTGCACCGTCGATAAAGCTCTCGGGGGCTTTGGATGCGATTTGGGTCAGAGACTTTGACCTCACTGGGATGTTATTCCAATCCTAGTTGTTCTTGGCTTTTAGAAGCGCAGTAGTCAAGAGTAGTCACTTGGTAGTCACCCAGAATCCAATTGATCCTTCTGACGGATGTCAGAAGGATTCACGATGGGGAGTACACTGAGTGAAGGGAATGCTATACACAAAGATTGGGCCCAATAGAAAAAAGGACACTGCGGAGAGGTATAATCGGAACCCCGGGTCGAACGAGTGCCCAACCAGAGTTCAAACTTCACGGACGCTGCCTCTGTGTGGTAGGATCCTGGCTGCGTAAAGCGCCGTTTAGTTTATGCCCAGGCTCTGTGTGATTTGCGAGACTGGTCTGACACCGTTCAGCCGCCTCCAAAGTTGGAGCTCCGAATGATCCGTTGATTCGTATCTTGATTGGCATGATGCCACGTCAGATCATCCATCAGCTTCCCCTCTTCATTCCTCTTGCCACGATGACTCCTCGGAGTCCTCCGCCTTCCCCCGCGGTGCACGGTAGAATCCACTCTGCTCTAACATTTGGCAACAGTACTGACACGGCGGCTGTCAAAAGCTCAGTTCCGGACGACTCAGCGCTCGACATGCAGAACCGAATAAAGTTTGATCTAGCCGAAATGAAAAGAGATTTGATCGGAGTAGTACCAATCGACTGAACACTGGTTCCGGACGACGTGCCAGCTAACTGCGAAATTCTGGAGCGCTCAAAGAAAAAGTTTGCAGGCAATGGATGACGTCGAGCTGCCTAATGAGGTCTGCGCTCCACAGTCGCAACCACTGAGGGCTGCGGGAGAGCTGTCAAACTGCGATTGAAGTATTTCTGGGAGCGCTCCAGAATTTTGCAGTTAGCTGGCATGCGAGCCTTACACTTGCAAGTTTGGAATGCCACAAAGTTAACTTGACACCAGCGGTCGCCGCCGCCACCCTGACGCTCTGTGCGGTGGCGCTGGTATATACGACACGTCGCCGTCGTGTTCTTTCCCATCTCCCTCTGACTCGCACATGGGAACACCATCTCTCACTGCATTGGCTCTCGCGACTATAGCCCTAGTCGGCGGGTTCTACACTCTCCGGGCTCGCGCACCGTCGGATACTCGCCGCCCTCCTGGACCTCGCGGTGTTCCTCTCCTCGGAAATCTCTTGCAGGTCCCAGCCAAGGCGCGTCCGGCCATCTTTTTCTTTTCTTTTCTCCTCCCCCGATGCTTAGCCGTGTCTTGCAGCATCTAGCCACCTACTTTCGACAGCTATGCGAGGAGTATGGTGGATTGGTCTCGATTAACTTGGCAGGCTTTGTGAGTGTTATTTCAAACCCGCGCCGACTTTTGACGTTGACTGAAACAGCGCCTCATGCTCATCGGAGACATGGCTTTGGCAAAGGAGCTGCTCGAGAAACGATCAATCAAGTTTTCATCCCGCCCGGTCGCCCCGTATTCTGTGAGCCTCGAACGCATCCGGGGAGCCCGAGACTTATTTCACCTCCCAGCTGCTCTACGATCCAGAGCAGCAAAACTGGCCAGTCTTGCCTACAGGCCAGACTCACTTCATCGGACGCAAGCTCTCCGCAGGAGTCATGGCGGGCGTGCGCGCCGGCGAAACCGAGCTCCTGCAGCAATTCGACGCTTTGCTCTGCGCGAATCGGCTCCTAGACGGGAAGAATTGGTTCCACGAGTTGGAGAGGTAGGCTCAACTCATTGCTGTCGGATTCATAGCTGACTAGTTCCAGGACATCCGCGAGTATGGTCATGAGCGCTGGCTTTGGACTGCATTGCCCGACTGGAGAAGAGCCGGATCTGAAGGAAGTCCTTGGGGTGCGTACCGAATTCCAATGCACCGCGTTCTCACCTGAGCCCCTTCCTTAGTCCATAGCCGACCTCGTCCTTCTAAGCACACCGTCCGGGAGCATCATCAACGCGCTACCGTTCCTCGACAATATCCCCGGTCCTTGGTCCAAACCCTGGCGCGCACCAGCCGCCGCATTTCGCAAACGCGAGGACGCCGTATACGAAAAACTTTTCACTCGAGCCATATCGGGCGAGGCGGCGGGGATGAATACGTGCGTTTCGTCATTCGAATCGCTGTGTATCCGAGGCTCATCATCACAGATGGGCATCGGTATTTGCGAGCGAAGATAAACCCGAGGGCGATCAACGCCGTTTGCTGAACCCTTACGCTGTCGTGAGTTCCCCTCTTCGCTGCTTTACTCCCATACCTCACATCTTGATACTTAGGCTGCTATCGAGACCGTAAGCGTCCCTTACCTCGCTCACCTACGTCCCCCCCTTACAATAATCCACCCAGACGGCGTCGACCCTGCAAAGTTTCGTCCTGGCATGCATCCTCTTTCCCGGTTGGATCGCCCGTGCGCAGGCCGAGCTCGATGCTGTCGTTGGGCCAGATCGAATTCCAGTATTCAAGGATCGTCCACACCTTCCGTGCGTTGAAGCCGTTCTCAGAGGTATGGTTCCTTCCGCTTGAGTTTCACATTGACATTCAATCTCGATTTAGAGACACTTCGTTGGCGTCCTGCATGTGCGTACCGCTGCAAGAATGGTTCATCATGATCATCCTGATTTTCATCGTTGCAGTACGGTTCGGTCTTCCTCACCAAGCTACATCGGACGACGTCGTGGAATATCAAGGCAAAGAGTATTTTATTCCCAAGGGCACTATCGTCTTTGCCGTTACTTGGTATGTACTCCCTTCTCTTGCAAATTAATCCCCGTTCATTCGCGCAGGGCACTCGAGCACGACAAGTCCAAATACGAGAACAGCGACGAGTTCCGGCCGGAGCGGTTCTTGGATGACAAGGGGCAGTTGAAGCCTGGGTATGAGACCAGCGCGTTTGGATTCGGTCGCCGGGGTGAGATATCATCCACGTCATCTGCTTCCCATCAACGAGACTGACCCCCTGGCAGTCTGTGCTGGCCAGCCATTCGCGGATCGTTCCCTATGGATCAACATCGCCACGATGCTCTGGAGCTTCAATATCCGCAAGTCCTCGGGGTTCAAATATGGGTGTGGGGATGCGTCGTTCAGCGGTGAGCTGAGCAACCCCCCTCTGGAATTCCCCGCCGTATTCGAGGCGCGGAGTGCACATCATGCAGAGGTGATTAGGCAGGAGTGGGCGGATTGTGAGAAGGATTTGAATGTTTTGTTGCCGCAGCATAAGAAGTAGGAAGTAGAATCCGTAGATAGATTCAAGTAAGTGTGAGGTTAGTTTCGTTGGACTTTTAGCGTACTGGGCTCTGTCCCCTTGTCGAAGAATTTTGCAAGAATTTGTGGTGTGCGTTCCAACATGCTGTTCCAAAGTTTTGAACACAAAGTAATAAGTTGAGTTGATAACATGTGATTGCAGGTGGAAAAAACGACCACGTCCTCGATCTAAGCTGCCAACCCGAGTCGAACGGAAACCCTCAGATTGAGGGGCAGACCTCGGCGATACTAAAGTCTCAGAAGTGAAGCTTGCCTGTCATATTCTGTTCTGAACTTGAAGCCTGTCATGATCATCTTTGAATATCCGGCTGGCTCTGCCGGGCCCGTCGGATTGAATGTTGAGGCTTCCCTGAACAGTTTCATAGAATGTTAGTTCGACCGAGAAGGGGACAGTTGTGGATACTGGAGAACAAAAAGGTGTTTCTAGCCGGCGCTTCGGATATGGTTGCGACTCCCGAATCGAACGGAGAGTGCATCAATTGGAATCACTTGAAGTTGAAAGAAGGTTGAGATCAGTGGACATCAAGTAGAATCCTTAGTACTTACATATATTCAAGCAAGCGTGAGGTCACTTTCGTGATACTAGTACTCACCGTAGGTCTTTCCCTCGTCCAACATTTCTGTGTCCGTTCCAACATTGAACGCGAAGTAATGCCATTTTAGAAAAAAAATAACCGCCTCGGATTTATTCACGTTGCAAGCCCGAGTCGAACGGCAGCTCACAGGTAGGAGAAGTACGTATACGGGAGGCGGACCTCGGCTCGTTCCGACACAGTATTGTACGTACAATCCATAACTTTTCTCGGCGAAGTAGCTGTTGCCTTTGTTACCCGCCAGTAAATATCATTGAGGTTGCCCCGAACGGATATTTACATACTGAATGTGTTTGACTCGGCACAGACAGAGAGAGCGACGGCAAAAAGGGGTGGCAGGCAATTGGAACTTGCGACCCCGAGTCGAACGGAGAGCGCATTAATGGCGCTTGAAAGAAAGCGGAGCTCATCAGAACCACTGCCTCTCGACTTCTGCTTCTCATGCATACATACTCTGAATTGAATGCCTCGCATTTGGGAGTAGTCTGGGCCGGTGATTCAGTGAATTCCCGATAGCGGCAAGCACAAGCGGGAGGTTGAACTGGAGCTCTAGATCTCCATGTTTGTGATGGGCCTCTCGACGTCCTAGAACCGGCGTCAGTCCCGCCCAGATATAACATAGTACTTGCATGCTGATGTTAAATGAATGTCGCCACCAAGCTCAAATGTGTCGAGTCGACGAGTACATCTTGCACCTGCCGTCCGTTCGATCCGGAGAAAGCTGATGGGTCGGGTATTGTGATCTTTTTGAGCAAGAGTTAGTGATTCTGGCTTTCATCCAGATTCTTCATTGAACTGCTCCCATTTAGACGGTGGCAGTCCAATGGTTACCGGTCGTTCGGCGAAACTTTGTGATCGGACTGACACCGGGGGCAAAAGCCAGTGAACCTCAAAGGAGGCTTCCCTCAAAGAAGCCTTCTTTGACCTGGACTGCCCTCCTTTATCGCCATGGCAGCTCCGCCAAAAAAACAAAGAAGGTCCACGTCAAAGAAAGCTTTTTTGAGGGAAGCCTCTTTTGAGGTTCCCTCGCTTTTGCCCCCGGTGTGAGGAGCACTTTGTGTTGAAGAAAGTCGAGAAAGGATGGGTTTCACATCCAGTACTTCGCAGGTACTTACCTGATGCCCAGCGTTGACACCAAGCCAAGTGACCGTCGCCCGTTCGATCCGGAGCAGGTTCATGCCATCAACCCAGCCTCGCATCCATTTTGAACAACCTCCCAAACTCATTTCCGCTCCTGGTGCTCTTCCTTTTACCACGAGGTTGATTGGGAGTGGATCGCAGAGGCTGAATTCAAAACAGGTCCGTCTACCCCGTGGAGTACTACGCTAGTCGCTCAACTTTCAGAATTGCAAGAAATCCGAGCAGTTTGGCATGAAGATTTCAAGGGATTAGACATTACTGTAAGATAGAAAAATATAGTCGAAGGAAGAGAGGAACTATCAAACAAGACAGTAATACGGAACGAATAAAGGAGGGCGGAATCAAACAAGGGAAAGGTCCTCGCCTCCGACTCTCTCAACCCTCTGTCTGCGGGATCCCCTCTCCGGACGAGCTACACCCTCCTCCCCCAACTCCCCCTGGTCCTCGTCATCCACCGGTTCAAAGTCCTCCACCAGCCCACTCTCCTCGCTCCAATAGAACGCACCATCAAGCAGCGAGCGCGACGGCCCATCACACAAATACCTGATCGCCGGCGTCGGATTGACCACAAGCCGATGTTGCTGGGGCGGCAGAAGGGTCACAACAACCTCTTCAAGCGGAACATACGCCCTCCGCAATTCCACTAATGTAGGCAGCCACCACGGCGTAACGCCCTCCTCGAACGCCTCTACCGTCAGCTCGCGAACGGCCGGCCACTGCAAGTCGGCGTTGAGCAAATACTCATTGGCCCACGTGTAGATGAGTTCGAGTTGTGTTATTCCGCGGGTGAAGGATTGGATGAAGGCGAGGTTGTCGGGTGTGAAACGGACGTTGTCCAACCGTAGCTCGCGCAGGCGCGGGACCCAGGACTGGGCATCCCACTGCGCCAACAACCCCAAGTCGAGCATGGACAACCTTCCCGGCTCCGGGGCGAGCTCACCCGCGAGATACCGCGCCTGCTCTGCGAGGTACCGTGTTTCCTCCGCGCCACCCTCAAACCCTCCGATGAGTTCGAGCCGCTCGAGGTTGGGCAGCGAGAACAGACTGGTTAAGGTCTCGAAACCACCGCACCGAAAGCCCGTCGGTCCTTCATCCCAAGAGTAGAGCGGCTGGGCAAAGCTCAGTGCGAGCGAGCGGAGTCCCGGCGCGGCGGTGCGAGAGTGAGGCTGGTACTCGATCTTGGGACAAAAGTTCCGGAGGACGAGCGTGTCGAGACTGGGAGTAGCGCTGAGGAGCTGCTCGATCCGATCCCAGAGACGTCCGACCTGCGAGTGCTTTATGTCGATGTCGAGCACCTGGAGCATGGTAGCCTGCGACGCGATAGAAAGATCCCACATCACATTCGTCTTGAGAGTGCGGAGGTTGTTGAGGCCGACGAGCTGCAGAGTCTGCACATCGTCGAGGTTGTAGTGAATTTGATCGGTGCAGTAGAGATGGAGGGACTCGAGGCGGGCGATGGCTTCGTGCGGGGCGTTGGACAGAAAGTGGCGGAACTGCCTCATGCTGGGGACTGCGGCGCGGAAGGCGAACGTGCGCCACCGCCCGAGGTGCGGGGTGAGCAAGGCGAGGACCCTTGTCAAGGCATCGACGGAGTGTCCGTCCTGGGCGAGGTCGACGCTGATGTCGAGAGGGTGACTGCCGGAGCGAGACGCGAAAATGACAGCCCAACGAAGCGAATGCGGGCGGTGCGAGATGCGGATGGTCGTCCACAGCTCAGTGGTCGATAGTGCGATTGCTCGCCAGCGCCGGTTGACGGAGGACGCACAAATGGGAGTTGGCGTCGCGGACCGGGAGGGAGAGTCGGCGGCTAGCTTCAGAATAGCGATCAAGAGTTCGTTGGGGATGTCTTCCATGGTGAACGACAAGTAGAGAATGAGACAAGACGCATTTATATTGAGAATTCGAAACACTTGCAACTTTTCGCCGACCCTGGGCCGACCCGGTGACTTAATGATCGGGTTGACGTCCGTTGTTGTCCGGCTCGGCGATCACTCAGCGCCATGTCCCTCTTGTCTTGAACAATACCTACCGGTCGATATCCGTCTTGTGCTGAACAAGAAGGAGATTCAAATGCTTGTCATAATTCGCCCACTCTTGTTTCATCGTGTCTTCGTGATGCAACGTCTCCAATACCGCGGGGGACAGCAGGGGAGCATTGCTGATCCACAATCGCAATGAGGGAACAAGCATGTGTCGGAAGGAGAACACGCACCTCGTCCAAGAACGCATCCCTCTTGGGGTCCGATTTGTGAATATTAAACGCCCACAGCATCATCGCGATGTTGATGCACAGCGAACACTCGGCGAATGGGATGCCGCGACAAACTAGAAAGGTTGGTATCAGACACGGTCAGATCCTGAGACGACTGCACTTACCACGCCGACCGAGCCTAAAGGCATTCGTCTCATACTCGCGGTCTAAGCATGGCATACAGTGTCGGGGTCTGTGAGAATTGGGAGTACCTGCAGGGTGAAACCTGACCCGTAAGCCCTACTCTCCGAAGGCAATCTGAGCGCTGGATGCGGAGGAGCCGTAGAGCAGACATGAAGGAAGAGAGCAAAGGTGTATCACGTGGAGATCGGCTGTCAACAAATGATGACGGCGGCGTTCACTCGGCACCTCCCTGGCCGAAACTGCAGGGGTGTCAGATGTTTTTTTCTGGCAGTTCTCCGAAATTTATTGAATGTTGCATTACTTGGGCATCATTGGACGAATTCACTCATTGAACTGGGTCAAAAATCGGCACAATCAGCGCCACGAGGTCCGTGCACACAAGCCGCATGTTTATTAGTCACTTGTGGGCGCCCACATTGTTCTTTGTCTCTTCCATCCGTACTGACTCTGGGCTAGATTTCTGGCCATGTCCATGTCCAAGCACCCGTTCCCCCGCATCGCCATCGTCGACATCCCCGCAAAGGGCAAGGCGTGTACATCGCTCCCGGTACTCTCATCCTCTCAGAGAAACCGAGAATCATCCTGCCCGGCGGGTCGGACAGGAACCCCCTGTGGGACTGCCAGTGTTCTCGGTGTAGGGGAGCTCTTCCGCCAGGACCAATCCCCGTTTACTTCGGGACAATATAGACACCGCTGGGACTGTCGAATGGGATGTAAGCCGCGCAGGTCCGAGAGAAGCAACTTCGTACCCACGGCCACAAGCCACGCGGTTTGTCTACGGCGAAGGACTCATCCCCCAGTGTGGACCTTCCTATAGGATCGTCTCTTTAGCACGCCACGGTTACTGGTGTACACTTCGTTAGCAAGCACGATGGCGATTGTGGAGTCGAGAGAATCGCATACCATTTGCCGACCGCCGAATACTCGTCCCCGAGTGTGAGCCTTCCTAGGATCGTATCCCCTCGCCAGGGGTATGGTCGGATAACACAGAAGCTGCCAGGACCACAGTCTCCGAACTGCCAGGCAACTCGCGGCGCAGGTTCGAATACCCACGGGCAAGATTCGAGAAGGCTCTGGTGAGGGGTCTGTAGAAGTTTCTTTAGCGAACACGACGTCGACTGCGGAGAGCGTTACATACGAATCGGAGTCGTCTGCAAGTCGCCTGTCTACCGGGGAATACTCGTGCCCGGAGGGTGGCCTTCCTTCTAGGGCCATAGTCAGAGTCAGCGTACGAGCAGACGAGTCGACGACCCCGCCAAGAGATCGCGGAGATGTGTCTGCCAGCGGGTGTCAAGCTGGCGGGGAAATGTGTCGTATAGAGTAGTTGGGAAGTCGAGGGTGGGTTGCTGGAGTAAAGGGCAAGGTGGAGGAGATACGGTGATAAAGGGGATATGGAGCCTGCCTATTCCAACGAATATGCTGGCACGGGCTGACCGCTTGCTCATGGTGATAAGATCCGACATGGACTCCCGCGAAGTGCGAAACGCGAAGCATTCCCAAACGGCGCCGCCGGGCTGTCGACCGAGGGGATGGCTGGCTGGCTGGGATGCATGCAGCATAATCGATCCGGGGCTGTGGTTGGCCATGGGCAGGAATTCCCTTGATCATCCACAAAAGGGAGGGAGGCTGTCAAGTCCAATCTTCCGTCGGGGAAGTCATAAGCAGGCGCCGGTTTCAGCAGGAGACAAGGTCGCAACCACATCACAGGACAGGACAACTGAAGTTCTGTGGACGAGGCAGGATCTGTGCCGTCTACGTTAGTGATTTCTGATAGGAATATAAAAAAGGAAGAACGCACGTACGAGAAAGTGATATATTGAATCAGGGAAATTCTTGGGGCAAAGAACGCGGGGGGCGACAGGACAGGACGCTACTTCACCGCGCAGGGCTTGAAATGGAGCGCCCAACGGCGGCGAACTCATAAATCAGAACTCCATGCGGGATTGATAGTTTGCCGCTCACGATGTGCGCTGCACTGAAAAAGCTTTTGTTCTGCGGGCTAGAAATCAGAGGCGCCGCCCCGCACCCCCCAAGTGAAACGCCAGCTCGTTGTCCTTGTTCCAATAAAATCGACGGAATCAAGAAATAAAGATAGAGGCGTTCCTGTGTTGTCTCGTAATTCGAAGGATCCTGGATGATAGAAAAACACGCAAACGTCACCTGTCCAAAGGATGTAGACAAGAACAATAGCACCCAGGTCTGTGGCCAGGAATCAATCCAGTATCAAAAGTATTCCTTCTGAGATGAAAGATCCATAGGATGATGAGCTTTCCGTTGCAGCTTGATCTCATCTCCCGAAGAGGCAAGACCGCCTGGAGGTGGTACGGATGTCAGCGCGTCATGGGGCAGTGGGAGCTTTTCAGGGTTTCTGCACGCGAAGGCCCTATGAGGGCGTCTTGAGATGATTTACATAGAATCTGGTGTTGCCCAGGACACCAGCGAGATGTGACGAGCTAGAGGAGGAGAGCACACAAAGCATCAATGGGGCGGAGAGACGAAACGAAGTGCATCGGAACAGTGGCCCGGAGCAGAGGGAGTCCAGACCCATGGAGTTGCCCGGCGTGAGCGGGAGTCTTGAAGCATGGCCACGATTGAAGAAAAAAATAGGGCATGGTGGGTCACGCCACGATGCTTGTTGGGACATGATTGTCAGCGATTTAACCCCTTTTGGCCCGGCATCTCTTGCGGACTGCCATCGCGCACTCACACCTCAAACAGCCTCTTATCTCGTCCTTCCATAGCCCTGCGGAGTCTTTGAGGACTGTAACAGATCCTCGGCGCCTTCCGTGACATACGTTGGCGATCTTTTTCGGGGTCAATTTGCTCATCCCGAGTGTATCCTCAGGCTGCCGACATGGGATCACCTAACGCTCTGGCTCCAGACGTTTCAGGTTTCGATTGTTCAAAATGTGCTCTCGGACCTTTCAAGTCTGGCTTTGTGATCTTTGGCTCCCATCTCATCCACTCATTGCGCCCGTCAATCTCCATCAATGACTTTATTACGATGTGAGGGCTGGGTGGACCGGTGTGGGACGCAGTCACATTTTTTGTTGGTTGATCAATCGCTGCAGGTGGAAGATATAAGGAATGATAGATGGCTCTCATGAAGACCCGCCTCTCTCCTTCCCAGAGGTCAAAACCCGCCTGTGGCAAGGTCAATTTCACAGCAGTTCGGAGTCTTCTGCTGCAAACAGAACTATCATGCACGGACAACATAATCCCGTCAGTCGGCCCACGAGTCTTCTCTTCGTTCTGATTGTATTCTGACGACATGCCCTAGACGCAGCCTCCCTCATCGCCTCCAGTGTGTATGAATAATCTTCTACAGAACGTCATTCACGGAATGCTAGTGGGCTACTAATGCGGGGTATCTTCCGGCTCAGGTAAGCAACAGCTTTGCTTGCTTCTTTCCTCCAACCGTCCAATAGGTGCATCCGCAAAGGCTACAATTCGTGAGTGTACAGCAACCTTTCTGATCTTTCCATGAGCTAATGATACCCCAAGCCTCCGCCCACTCCCTTCCTTCACACTGTCTCTCTCCCGGATGTCAATGGCCTCCCCTACGGCCCTGTAGTCGCACCCCTCCCACCGCGGGATGTATTCCCAGTCGACCTAACCAGCGCAATCGACTTCCACCATCTATCCCGCAGCGTCGAGGACTACCTCATCCCAGCGCAAACGCCCATCTACATCCGCCCTACAACGGGCGGTCCCTACCTCTTCCAGCTGAACACCGGCCCCAGCGCCCGCCGCGTGTTCTCCATCCTGCACGATCTGCAGACCCTCATCGGCACGCCGTTGTCCTTGCATGACTTTCGTGCCGGTCTGAGCCTCAAGCTCAGTGCTCAGCGGGCTGTGCGGCAGTATTTCGTCGACCGGACCAGGAGTGGGGTGCACCTTGAGGGCGCGCGCGTGTGGCGCAGCTTCCTTAAAGGCAGGGACCTGGTGGATGGGCCCGTTGGTACTGATTTGTTGAGGGGACATATCTTCATGTGGGGGTTCACGCAGGATAATGAAGGGAATTGGATTATTCATGTGGATTTGCCGCGTGTGCTCTAGAGCGAGCTCGCGGGGTGGCCTCTGGAACTATGTGAGCTAGTCTCTCCGTATTTATTTCCGGGTTTCCTTACACTACGGTACCGTGTACTTAATGGGTGTTACTTACTCGCCCGATTGTTTATCATATGCAATTTCTGTCTCCAGGGCTGGTCTTTTCGCATCAGAAGATGTGGTTATTAAGAATGGAGTTACTTCAAAAATACCGGGGACCAGCTCCAGGATTCTCATGGGCTGCCGGAACAGTCCGATCGTAACTATGTGGTGCTCTGGCGGAGCTATGCCGGACCACGCAAGTTATAATCAATCAGTACATGGACGGCGAAGCCCGCTGAAAGGCGATGTACTCTTGTGCGTAGTTAGATATACATTGCAACTTTTTGCAAGCAAGTTAGGCCGCCGGCTCGGCATTCCAGCGGAAACCGGCTGGAAATCTTGATTGCCGTCGATGTGTGGTCGTCATCATCACTGATACAAAACCCGATCGCTGGTCGGATATATCCGGGTTGAGTCTTGAAAACGTGGTTGCATTTTTTGAACATCAACTTTCCTCGATTTGAAACTGGAATGTGAGCCACAAATGTAGTATACAGCCTCCCGATGGGCGTCTCACACACAGGAGCAGTTGGTTGGTCACGGTTTCCAAAGTTCTTGCTGATCCTTGAGACCTTCGTTCGATTCGAGGCACTGCCGTGGATCGACAACGTCGGTTTTTTTGTTTCCAGTTCTCGGTGGGTGGCAATCGCTAAGTCGTCCTTTGGCTCTACCAGACAGTCCACGCGCAAATCGTCTGCGGGATTCACAGGACGTCCCATCTGTAAAGATGTGATAATCTTGCCGTGCCGAGCTGACGCCGGACCACCCAAAGGTTATGATTCCTCAACGCATTGACGGCACGAGCGCGGCAGGTCCATGGCAAAGGGCTGGGTGGTTGAAAGTCACGGTACTTACTGATGACCGGACATGAACATCTGAACGGACTGAGAAAAACTCGAAACAGGCAGGATGATATGACATGACTATTTCAGCGCCCCGACTCGAGCGAGGAGGGCCTGTGAGGAAACGACTAGTAATTTTCGGCTCCATCAAATGCTTCTGTGTGCCCACTGGTGAAAACCCAAGTTCATTCCCCATCCCACCTGTACATGCCCAAACTCGAATCCGACTAACCCTCGCTCTCGAATGCGCGGCAGTGACGATCCTCACCTTTTTCTCCCTCCTCGCCGCCCTCGCTGGAGTCAGATATCTCTTCGTTTGGCCTTTTTACTGGTGTCAAACGGTGTCGAATATCCCTCTCCGTTAGAGCGATATCCTCGGTCGCTGTCCTCAAAGTGACAGCGGGGTGCGGGGGCCTGGTTTCCTCTTCACCCCCGCCATCAGTGCATCAGACTTTTAACAGTTGGATTGTCAGGTCGTACGACCTGACAACCTCTGCTAAAACGCGACAACCGGCAGATTTCCGGCAACCTGACAACCCTATAAGGCCACAACCTCCCCTGTTCGATTTTATTTCTTCCAACATCGCTCTGGATTTTTGACCCATTGAATAAAATGCAGATACGTGACTTTAAAGGTATTCTGAGTTCTTCCAGGGATTCTGTTTGCATTTCTGAGCAAGGAAAACCGGGTCTCGGTCATTGTGAGGTCGTCACAGCCTGACAACGGCAAATACCTGGCAATCAAAATGCTAAACACTGATGTGGAAGGGCCTACAGAAACTACCGCACTGCTGCCGCAGCGGTAGTTGCGGTAGTGGTGCGGCACGCAGCTGCGGCAGGTAAATTTGCAGCAAGTGTTGCATGTGGTTGAACTCTGCCCTGTGCATGCTGAACTCATGTCTAACTCGCGTATGTAAAGTCGTTGTATCTGGAATCACGAAGAATCCGGAATCGAGCCTGTTTTGTCTCTTGTTGAGCTCAGATTTATGAAGTTGGAGTCCTCCTTCTCCATGAATCACCTATGCATGTGAATGTACTGTATCTCGAGTCCCCACGAACGCAAAATCGAACACAGATCATTCATTTTTCAACTCTACTTACATACTGAAATTCGGTCCAGTGCGGCACCTTGCGGTCAGGTGCGGCAAAGTAACACTGACAGTGCGGTAGCTGAACCAAAAAGCTGCGGCAACTTTCTGGAAGTTGCGGCAAATCGGTAACTGCCGCACCGCAGTGCGGTACCCAAGCGGCGTGACAGTGCGGCAGTGTGACCCCGCAGCAGCAGCTGTAAACTGCCGCACTTCGCTCTAATTTTCACTCTCGAGACATGGACACCATTGAATAGGTGGTTTGTTCTCCTGCAACATACCGTTGACCGTTTCCGAGTGCCAAAGTTCAAACATGAGATACATCAATTTTAAGTAAATGTGTCAAACAAAGCTGCAGCTGTTTCCGAGCTGTTAACCGTGTCGGGGCACTGAAATAATGGATTTTGTGGTTGTTTCGACAAAGCTTACGCTCGTATCATCATTTGCGGCAGTTATGCGGCACCTGTTTCCGAGCAAAAAGGCTGTACGACTCAAGTACGACTCGAAGCCGCTGGCCAATGTCTTGCGAAACTTATTGACGGCGTTGACTCCTGGAACTCCTTCTTATTGCCCATTTCATGTGGGTGTGAGGAATGTAATACATAGAGGGTGATGAATACAGAGATCCCGGATGTATTCAGCTTTCAGAAGCAGCACGCAGTGGAATCGCGGAAACGTTGGACTTCATCGGAATCAGAATCCGGGGCGAAGTTGAGAATGGGGCGATGGACACGCACCCTTCCGTTGAACGTTCAGACTGTGTTGCTGGGGATCAGTCCCTATTCAGTGGGCTCAAGAGGGAAGGTTCGACCATCAAAAGGGGAGGTGGAACTTGGCGTAACGCGAGCAGTACTTGCCGCCGATGCTCAGAACGATACAGATGAGCGGAGGGGTTGATACAATGATGGACCTGCGCCAGATTATGGATCCGAGTAGATTAATGCGGTTGAAAAGCCTGAAAGAGGATGGAACACGGACCTAGTTGCCCCAATTCGTCAACTGTCCCCCTTCTCCCCGAGTCGCAACAGGCGGTTACGTGAGGAGGAAAGTTGTTGAATCCCACTTGCGCATTCCAGGCTATAGTCTTGCGCTCAACCGATGATAAGCAGTGTACTTTTACACGCCGGGAATTTATGAAAACCCGTGTTTCCAGCTTACAAGCAAGTCCCGGGAACAGTGAGGCATAACATCAATGTTGAGGGTACATGTCCGCCTCGGGGCAGTGTATTAAACTCAAGGGCTTTGGGAATTAGTTGATGACTGTGTACTACTGCCCGAGAGTAACCAAGAGGATCAGAAGGGACTGCCCGTCCCACCTACCAACAGAGACAATACTCGAACCGTACTCACCGGGAGTTGAACCCGGGGAGATCAGACTATTACGAATGTTGCATTACCCAACCATTCAGGCACGCACGTAGGGGCCGGACGTCAGGAAACATCTGCCGGAGACATATCAGAGATACTGAGAAAGAGAAGTTCAACAAGCCGCGAGTGCCGACTTCCGGCATCACCGGCTCCAAAGCCAACCGAGACACAATTATCGATGATGAGGCTCGGGCGGGTTGATTACCTGCCTAGCAAGCCCCCGGCAGACTGGTTGAGGCATCTATGGCAGAAGGGAACCTCCGGCCAGTCTGAGAGGGAAAGAGATAAACCGATGGAGCGTTCTGGAACTCCCGGCAGCACGTGAGGATCGACGGCTGACTGAGGCATCAAGCACGCAATCCTGACAAACCGATCAGAAAGAGGAATGAGAGCTATGCCATTGGCCAGACGAGGCCTTGGCATCATAGATACCATATATATTCTTCAGTCCGCAAAATGTATAAAAGCCATAGCAAAACAGCATGTACAGTAGTAGATTTTACCCCTCCAATCTGTGAGACCAGTGCGGACAATAAATTGCTCAGAACACAACCTAGAGACCAGAGTTTGACTGAGCCCCGGCTAGTTAGCTTGAGACTGCGCGTTCGGACACGACGAGCTTGAACCCCCGAGAGTTACCTTTGACGTTGTACCGAGGTTTTGACGGACGAGATGCCTGTCCTACTACCCCGAACACACACACACGAGCATTGGATTGGTTGAGATTTAGATTTGATTAGTGGTTGAGTTATCTCACTACATTTGATACTACTCGGAGTTTCTATTTCACGGCCGCACCCTAGTGCACCGTTTCACCGAGATAAGTACGTGCCGCCAGTAGAGAAAAGAGGTGTTCGCATTCCCCAGATCGAAAAGCTTAGACACGGAGATAGATGAGGAGGTGGCAGCGCTCGGTGAGTAGCCAGCGGAACGGTGGTCGCGTCGGGGATGGAATGTGATACGCCGGGCAGACCCATGTGGGGGGCAATGGTGGTGGTTCAAGACAAGGAGCATGTAACAAACAAGGTCACACAACGCGAAAATTGGAATCAGTTCCGAGCCGCTGGCTAGTCTCGGAGGCATTTGTAGTCAGAAGGCATACGGTAGCTTCCCCACAAACCGTTTGCCCACATTCTTGTGGCCCTGCATCGTTCGAAACAGGCTCGACTTGGTAGTACCCACTTTAGCCGATGTTGATTAAAATTGGTTTAACTCGCAACCGACATGCTTTTTTCAAACACGGAAACCAGGGAAATACTCCTCAGGTAGTAGGCTACAATTTCAGGCATTCATCTCATTTTAAGTTTGGTAGTACCTTTAAGCAAACTACCGCAGCTGCGACGAAAGCGTGACACTGCGGTAGTGTGACATCAGTGCGGCATCACGCGGTCCAGTGCGGTACCTGCTGCGGCAGAAGTGCGGCAGTGCGGCAGTTTCTGTAAGCCCGATGTGGAATGAGCCAGGGTAGAAGGAATGAGAGCGAATGTTTCCAGAGCTGGTGAGTGGACACTGGACAGGCTCTCCATGAAGCCGAAGGTGCTGACTTCAGACAGCTGAGAGACAAGTAAAAAGGTTACCTCCAGAAGGCTTTGCTCGATGTCGCTGTCGGAGACGATACCCGGCGCGTCTGGGCCGCGAAGCATGTCCTGTGTGGTGGTAGGGTGGTCCCATAAGATACAATGCATTCCCTAAATGCCAATACAAGCCCTATAATCCCAGAAATCGTCGACATTCAGAGTCACGTCTTCAACAACGTGGCATTAGCAAACATGGAAGTGCGGCAATGAGACGAGTCACTCACCTCAAGAAGAAGATCTTTCCGATCTGCAAACCCCCTTCTTCCTCCGAGTAATCCCTCTTCCAAATCCCTTATGTCCGCCTCCTCCTCCGACTTCAACCCGGACCCTACGCCCGGTTGCAACCACCTCAACAACTCAGCTCCCGCAAAGGCCAACACCCCACACACACTGGTAACTTTGACCACGTCGAGCAGCGTGATGGCTCCCAACGCCAGAATGACACGGCAAAGCGCCAGCGGGGGTGCATTCGAAATACAGTCCGATGTCGTCGATGTGGATGTGGACGCCTCGTGATGCGCAAGACACCGTCGGGTGAGTGACAGCAAAACGAGCACGCAGAGTGTGGCGGCGGATACGACGGTGGTGAATTCACGGAGTAGGATGGTGAGTCGTGAGCGTGGTGTGGGTGTGCAGGCGCTGGCATCCTTGTCCGAGTCGTGACGGTCCACGCTCGAGTTTGCCATGGCCATAGAGGCCCGCGAGCAAGTTGAGTTGGGCTAGGTCCCCGTTCCCGGTATTTCCTCTACTATATAGCTATCTCCCCGCGAATGCCATTGCCAGCCAGATGACACGTCGGAGCTCGGTGGGTCACTAGGTGGGTAAAATTCCGATAATGCAGCATGCATGTAGCTTGGCGCGTCGCCAAGAGTTCGGTGGAAGCGTCCGTTTCTCGGGAACGCCCCGGAGCATTGGTAGAACGCGGGTGCCAAGCCAGGGTAGTAAGCACGTGGCACGTCAGATATGGCAGGAAAGTCTCGAGGACGATCTCCCAGCGTTGATAAACGTCGTCCAATGACTGACTGGCTCGTAGTCTGTCATGTCAAGGGACCGTGAGACAACTATAAAGACAGCGTTCAAGGAGCACAGCGGGGTCGCAAGTCGAGCCCTTAGGCAATGGCGGGGATGGCAGGAAATCTTCAGCCAATTCCAGCCGGTGGCTCGAGATAAGAAGGTCGCCGAGTAAAGAGCCGTCAAGCAAGGGAAAGCATCAAGAGGCTATCAGAGATGTGAGCAGCCCGTCCCCAATCCCGTTCAGGATCCGTTCCGTTGTTCCAAATGTAGACATTGAAGGCGACGAGACATGAATGATGATAGTACGACCACACAGAAGATGCCGGATGCAGCTCGTGAAGGATTAGTCTACTTGTTATTATAAATCTTCTTCCCCTTGACGCTCTTGCACTGAATAGCCAACAAGCCAACGAGGGAGATGCACGCCTTGGCGACCGGACAAACTCCTCCGCTTGACGATGCCTATTGAGATCCAGCCGGACGAATCGGTTCCAGAGGGAAGGGAACCTCGAGAGGGCCAAGGATCGCCAGGCTCGACAGACGTGGCCCGTGGGTGAGTAAAATGGGTGTGATTTGTTCCTCGCAAAGGGTGTCGGAGCGCTGTTTGATCAGGTATACGGGGTCGTATTTGTCCTCTGACTGGAATATTTGGGTACTCAGGATCTCCAGACGTTCGCGAAACTCGTGTGCATTCATGGCCATGGTGGGCGGAAAAAAAGTGGAATGTGACGTAGCTTGTTTGGCCATTGATCGGCGCGGGCGGCCGACACCTCTTGCTCCCACTCTCATCATCAACGACTTCATTGTGCTCTGCAACCGGATTGACCTGCTCCAAATTTTTAGCAGCCTCAAGCCCTCTTTGACTGTCTTCTTCCGGTGCTGAGTCCTCGGAGTGCTCCCAACCCTCGGTCCTGTAACTTTCGCTCACCGCGCCGGTAACCTGCCCATGCGCTATCCGGATCCTTTGTTGACTCTGGAGACGAGCACGCAAATGAGGATATATACAGGACGGTGCTCATCAGTGAATGGAGAGAGACACCCAAGCTCCGTTCGATTCGTGCTTGGGTGGTGTTGGCCTGCACCTGGAGAGGTTTTTCACTTTTTCTCCCCGAGGCCGAGCTGACCTCACCGACTCACCCACCTTCTCCCGTTAGGCTCGTCGACCGTGACCTCGTCGCTGCCAAGGGGCATATACTGTATCTGGCTCCTTGGACTTGACGTTACCGACGATGCCGTCTCGACGATTGAGAGAAGAAGGCGGAAGGCAAGTTGAATGTGCTCGTAAACAATGCCGGTGAGCCTTATTTCTCTTTCATCCTGCATTGAATTTTGATAATTCTTCCACAGCGCCTCCAAGCCCAACTCCCCATTGCCAGCAGCCTCTTCGGGCTGATCCGCACGAGTGCCACCTTCCTCCCTCTCATCCGCGCCGCCCACACGCCGTCCTCCCCATGTGCTGATCTATCCGTGATTCTGAATTGGCGTCCAACGGCTCGATGGTCATATTAATTGCACCCCAAAGGTTTCTTGCATGATTTCTTGGTGTACAACAAGGTGGCCAACCTCGGACACGGGACCTCGAGGGTGAGGGAACTCAAGAATCAAGTGAGGTTCACGTCGACTAAGTTGAATGGGTTTAGGTCGGGAAAGGCCGCGGAGATTATTGCTCACAGATTGCTCGTTCAATTCGAGCCCGCGTCAATACCAAGCTCCAGTGCTCCACGCGTCAGTTTTGATTTTTCTCCGTGCACATCTGGCGTCTACGATAACGCCGGTCCCCCGTGACGTCCTTGCTAAGTGGCAGACTTCTCGTTCTTGGAGCCCGGGTTACTTATTTAATTGTCCCAGTTCATGCATAAGTATGTATCTTTATCTTTTTTATTTGTATCCGCACTCGGGATGGTGGATTCGACTCCAGAGTTCAACCAGAGTTGCTTCAGAGCCAAGAGACAGCAATTATGCGAGGGTCATTGACGGATAATTCTATTGAGAAACCCGGGGTGCAGGTAGAATTTATGTTCACGTCGACTGGGTTTAGGGCGGGGGAAAACGCCTGAGCAGGGCGCGGAGATTCTTGGTCCTTGGGTGCTTTTGGATCAGGATGGGCGAAGCTGTTGGATAAGGAAGGATGGGGGCGAGTTTGAGTGGTAGATAGGAATTCGAATGTACAATACAAAATGCAGCTAAATGCAAAGTTGAAGCCAAGCCGTACATATTGCTCGTTCAATTCGAGCCCGCGCCAATAACGAGCTGCAGTCTTTGTTTTACCTCCCACAGTCAATCCACAGTTTAAAATTTCATCCGCGCCCAACGAGCGCTTGACGAGCGCTCATTCCGATTTCTCAGTGACTCGGGATCGGCACAATGCGGCATCAATTGATCAGCACAGCCCCACCGCTTCTTCTCTTACGCCGTCATCATGGCAGGCGCCTCTCGCACAGAGCTCCTCCAATGGCTCAACGATCTCCTCCAACTCAACTACACCAAAGTAGAGCAATGCGGTACCGGCGGTGCTTACGTCCAAATCCTGGACTCGATCTACGGCGATCTGCCCATGTCCCGTGTCAAGATGCAGGCCAAGCAGGAATACGAGTACCTCGCAAACTACAAGGTCCTCCAAGCTGCCTTCAAGAGCAAGAAGATTGATAAACCTATCCTGGTGGAGAAGCTAGTCAAGTGCAAGATGCAGTGCGTCGTCATGCTACTCGTTGCTTGGTGCTTGCTTACATTGCGCAGGGATAACCTCGAATTCCTGCAATGGATACGTCGGTTCTGGGAGGCGAATTACGCTGGGGGTGAATACGACGCTGTCGGGCGGAGGAAAGGCGCTCCGGCAGACCCCGCAGCGCCCCTTGCTCCCCGACCACCGAGCTCGACTGCGGGGCGGGCAGGCGGGCGGACACCCGTCGGGGGCAGCACGTGCACATACAACCGGGCAGCACAGCACGCGCGCGAACGCCGAGTAGTAACGCCCATGCACAGGCTGTGCAGGCGCAGATGAATGCGCTTACGAATCAGGTGCGCGAGATGTCGCTCAATGTGGAGGGGCTCGAGAAGGAGCGCGATTTTTATTTCGAGAAGGTATGTTATCGTGAATCTCTTCCTCCTTCGTCGCGCTGAACTCCTGTAGCTCCGCTCGATTGAGATGCTTGTCCAACAGAGGATTGAGGACCTGGAGGGAACGGGGACGGGGGATCAGACTTTGTCTGATATTCAGAAGATTTTGTACACTACGGAAGTGCGTCCCTCCGTTTCCCTCTCACAGCTTCATCTCAAACCGTTTGATAGGATGGATTTGAGGGTTCCGGAAGGCGAGGGCTACGTCGACCCCGAGGAGGAGACCTTCTGATTCATGCTTGATCCACCACTCACCTCGCTGTACCGCTGCCCTTGTACATGTGTTTCTATGTACTTGTATTTCAACGTCTCAAAGCTCACGGCTCCGCAAGTCAAACGCGCCTTTCCGTCGCCACGGCACGATTACAACCGTTCGATTCGGTGATGGGCAGTTTGGAAGTCCCCCACCTATTCACTCTTTTGATTCTTTCTGGGCTCTACTTTCGCCCGCTGCTGCTCCAATCGCCTATACTTGATCTGGTCTTGATCACTCTGCACGCCGACCTAGTAACACCTGCAGCCGAATTCGATTGTCCCAGCTCGAAGGTCCATCATGGTCAGCCTGCCGTTCGATTCGGGTCTGGTCAGTGCCGCGTGGTTCTTAAGCCTCTTCTTCCCGCTGTGTTATTTGTGCCTCTGCCTTCGTCCACCGACGTCCACACCTTGCCTCCACTCGAACCACCTGCTGTCTGTCCACTGGATGCATCACCGGCTGAATGCAGCCATCCCCCTTCTCACCGTTCGATTCGGGCTAGGGCCGTAATCCGGAATTCCGCGGGTTTTTTTTTTGGTTGAAATGATCCTCGCCACTACCCGAGGGCCTGTAGGCTATAGCGTTGCCCCTCTCTGCTTCCCCGGCCACTGCAGTCTTGCAGTTATCTACGCATCAGCGGATCTATCTGGTTTGTCGCTCACTAATCGAGACCACTTCTAGAGACACCGAATTCCCGGTCGATGGCGGACGGTTTGCATGCTCTCAAACGGCTTACTCTTTTTTGATGCTTTCCCGGCTCAGCTCTACTTTCGCCGCTGCTGCTCCAACCGCCCATACCGTTATCCGGTCCCGATCACTCTGCACGCCGACTAGTAACACCTGCAGCTCAATTATGGTGGTCCCAGCTCGAATGGCCATCATGTCAGCCTAACCGTTCAATTCGGGTCTGGACAGTACACCAGGCATCTTTGAAGCCTCTTTTTCTGTTACGCGTCCACCCTTCCAAACGTTGACACTGACAGGATCAAGCTGTTATTCATGCCCACCACCGGGCTCTACTTTCCTCCGCTGGTGCGCCTTATAATCCATCACTGTGCACGCTGACCTGCGTCTGCCATGGATTCAATAAATTTATCTCAAGAGATCCAATTCCCAGCTCGCAGCGAACAAAATCCAGAGAGCCGTCTACCGTTCGAGTCCGGGTCTGGCCAGTAATAGTTCCAGTGTGAAGCGCAACCTCCTTTTTTTGTTTCCCTCAATGTACGACTCAGTCTCTGCCTTCCTCTCTGTCCTCGACTCGACATTTGACAACATTTCAATAACGTGTTGTTTGCTGTCTGCTGTGCTGAGTCTGCTCTGCCCACGTTGCCTCTCTTCCAAGTTCCGCTGGTCCGGTCAGTTCTGATATCACGCGGGCAGCAATAAGCTCCTGCCCTCATTTCAACGCTCCTGTACCAGAAGATTATATCCCTTGACTGATTCCCTCATACGCCAGCACACCAAGCCGATCTGCGGACCACATCTCCGAATCCCCGTTCGATTCGGGATTGAGTGGTAAGAGGAGTCCACATCGTTTTTCCTCTGCTTTGACGCACTTCTCCCTTTTTCAATGCGGAGCAGATGCTGAAGTTGATCAACCGCTTAAGATTTATCCCGGATCAAGCGGCAGCATGACGGGAGCTCACCGGCAGCGTCACCCGTGTCGATTTTGACCCTGCCAAACAGTCTTCGTCTTCACTATTGGGGCTGGCACGAGCGGAATGGCCGTCGATACGATGGAATAGGATGGATATACAGGCAAGACAGGTAGTGATCTACTGATACGCGGTCATGGCAGCCATA